>OY726529.1:32414112-32841702 GCA_963383655.1 Bathymodiolus septemdierum | reverse complement strand
CTACTTTAGTTCTCACTGGTATTACTCCTGGTTTATATAGAAGTTTGTGTTGACAGAGTATGTACTACTTTAGTTCTCACTGGTATTACTCCTGGTTTATATAGAAGTTTGTGTTGACAGAGTATGTACTACTTTAGTTCTCACTGGTATTACTCCTGGTTTATATAGAAGTTTGTGTTGACAGAGTATGTACTACTTTAGTTCTCACTGGTATTACTCCTGGTTTATATAGAAGTTTGTGTTGACAGAGTATGTACTACTTTAGTTCTCACTGGTATTACTCCTGGTTTATATAGAAGTTTGTGTTGACAGAGTATGTACTACTTTAGTTCTCACTGGTATTACTCCTGGTTTATATAGAAGTTTGTGTTGACAGAGTATGTACTACTTTAGTTCTCACTGGTATTACTCCTGGTTTATATAGAAGTTTGTGTTGACAGAGTATGTACTACTTTAGTTCTCACTGGTATTACTCCTGGTTTATATAGAAGTTTGTGTTGACAGAGTATGTACTACTTTAGTTCTCACTGGTATTACTCCTGGTTTATATAGAAGTTTGTGTTGACAGAGTATGTACTACTTTAGTTCTCACTGGTATTACTCCTGGTTTATATAGAAGTTTGTGTTGACAGAGTATGTACTACTTTAGTTCTCACTGGTATTACTCCTGGTTTATATAGAAGTTTGTGTTGACAGAGTATGTACTACTTTAGTTCTCACTGGTATTACTCCTGGTTTATATAGAAGTTTGTGTTGACAGAGTATGTACTACTTTAGTTCTCACTGGTATTACTCCTGGTTTATATAGAAGTTTGTGTTGACAGAGTATGTACTACTTTAGTTCTCACTGGTATTACTTCTAGTTTATATAGAAGTTTGTGTTGACAGAGTATGTACTACTTTAGTTCTCACTGGTATTACTCCTGGTTTATATAGAAGTTTGTGTTGACAGAGTATGTACTACTTTAGTTCTCACTGGTATTACTCCTGGTTTATATAGAAGTTTGTGTTGACAGAGTATGTACTACTTTAGTTCTCACTGGTATTACTCCTGGTTTATATAGAAGTTTGTGTTGACAGAGTATGTACTACTTTAGTTCTCACTGGTATTACTCCTGGTTTATATAGAAGTTTGTGTTGACAGAGTATGTACTACTTTAGTTCTCACTGGTATTACTCCTGGTTTATATAGAAGTTTGTGTTGACAGAGTATGTACTACTTTAGTTCTCACTGGTATTACTCCTGGTTTATATAGAAGTTTGTGTTGACAGAGTATGTACTACTTTAGTTCTCACTGGTATTACTCCTAGTTTATATAGAAGTTTGTGTTGACAGAGTATGTACTACTTTAGTTCTCACTGGTATTACTCCTGGTTTATATAGAAGTTTGTGTTGACAGAGTATGTACTACTTTAGTTCTCACTGGTATTACTCCTGGTTTATATAGAAGTTTGTGTTGACAGAGTATGTACTACTTTAGTTCTCACTGGTATTACTCCTAGTTTATATAGAAGTTTGTGTTGACAGAGTATGTACTACTTTAGTTCTCACTGGTATTACTCCTGGTTTATATAGAAGTTTGTGTTGACAGAGTATGTACTACTTTAGTTCTCACTGGTATTACTCCTAGTTTATATAGAAGTTTGTGTTGACAGAGTATGTACTACTTTAGTTCTCACTGGTATTACTCCTAGTTTATATAGAAGTTTGTGTTGACAGAGTATGTACTACTTTAGTTCTCACTGGTATTACTCCTGGTTTATATAGAAGTTTGTGTTGACAGAGTATGTACTACTTTAGTTCTCACTGGTATTACTCCTGGTTTATATAGAAGTTTGTGTTGACAGAGTATGTACTACTTTAGTTCTCACTGGTATTACTCCTGGTTTATATAGAAGTTTGTGTTGACAGAGTATGTACTACTTTAGTTCTCACTGGTATTACTCCTGGTTTATATAGAAGTTTGTGTTGACAGAGTATGTACTACTTTAGTTCTCACTGGTATTACTCCTGGTTTATATAGAAGTTTGTGTTGACAGAGTATGTACTACTTTAGTTCTCACTGGTATTACTCCTGGTTTATATAGAAGTTTGTGTTGACAGAGTATGTACTACTTTAGTTCTCACTGGTATTACTCCTAGTTTATATAGAAGTTTGTGTTGACAGAGTATGTACTACTTTAGTTCTCACTGGTATTACTCCTGGTTTATATAGAAGTTTGTGTTGACAGAGTATGTACTACTTTAGTTCTCACTGGTATTACTCCTAGTTTATATAGAAGTTTGTGTTGACAGAGTATGTACTACTTTAGTTCTCACTGGTATTACTCCTAGTTTATATAGAAGTTTGTGTTGACAGAGTATGTACTACTTTAGTTCTCACTGGTATTACTCCTGGTTTATATAGAAGTTTGTGTTGACAGAGTATGTACTACTTTAGTTCTCACTGGTATTACTCCTAGTTTATATAGAAGTTTGTGTTGACAGAGTATGTACTACTTTAGTTCTCACTGGTATTACTCCTAGTTTATATAGAAGTTTGTGTTGACAGAGTATGTACTACTTTAGTTCTCACTGGTATTACTCCTAGTTTATATAGAAGTTTGTGTTGACAGAGTATGTACTACTTTAGTTCTCACTGGTATTACTCCTGGTTTATATAGAAGTTTGTGTTGACAGAGTATGTACTACTTTAGTTCTCACTGGTATTACTCCTAGTTTATATAGAAGTTTGTGTTGACAGAGTATGTACTACTTTAGTTCTCACTGGTATTACTCCTAGTTTATATAGAAGTTTGTGTTGACAGAGTATGTACTACTTTAGTTCTCACTGGTATTACTCCTAGTTTATATAGAAGTTTGTGTTGACAGAGTATGTACTACTTTAGTTCTCACTGGTATTACTCCTGGTTTATATAGAAGTTTGTGTTGACAGAGTATGTACTACTTTAGTTCTCACTGGTATTACTCCTGGTTTATATAGAAGTTTGTGTTGACAGAGTATGTACTACTTTAGTTCTCACTGGTATTACTCCTGGTTTATATAGAAGTTTGTGTTGACAGAGTATGTACTACTTTAGTTCTCACTGGTATTACTCCTAGTTTATATAGAAGTTTGTGTTGACAGAGTATGTACTACTTTAGTTCTCACTGGTATTACTCCTGGTTTATATAGAAGTTTGTGTTGACAGAGTATGTACTACTTTAGTTCTCACTGGTATTACTCCTGGTTTATATAGAAGTTTGTGTTGACAGAGTATGTACTACTTTAGTTCTCACTGGTATTACTCCTAGTTTATATAGAAGTTTGTGTTGACAGAGTATGTACTACTTTAGTTCTCACTGGTATTACTCCTGGTTTATATAGAAGTTTGTGTTGACAGAGTATGTACTACTTTAGTTCTCACTGGTATTACTCCTGGTTTATATAGAAGTTTGTGTTGACAGAGTATGTACTACTTTAGTTCTCACTGGTATTACTCCTGGTTTATATAGAAGTTTGTGTTGACAGAGTATGTACTACTTTAGTTCTCACTGGTATTACTCCTGGTTTATATAGAAGTTTGTGTTGACAGAGTATGTACTACTTTAGTTCTCACTGGTATTACTCCTAGTTTATATAGAAGTTTGTGTTGACAGAGTATGTACTACTTTAGTTCTCACTGGTATTACTCCTAGTTTATATAGAAGTTTGTGTTGACAGAGTATGTACTACTTTAGTTCTCACTGGTATTACTCCTGGTTTATATAGAAGTTTGTGTTGACAGAGTATGTACTACTTTAGTTCTCACTGGTATTACTCCTGGTTTATATAGAAGTTTGTGTTGACAGAGTATGTACTACTTTAGTTCTCACTGGTATTACTCCTAGTTTATATAGAAGTTTGTGTTGACAGAGTATGTACTACTTTAGTTCTCACTGGTATTACTCCTGGTTTATATAGAAGTTTGTGTTGACAGAGTATGTACTACTTTAGTTCTCACTGGTATTACTCCTGGTTTATATAGAAGTTTGTGTTGACAGAGTATGTACTACTTTAGTTCTCACTGGTATTACTCCTAGTTTATATAGAAGTTTGTGTTGACAGAGTATGTACTACTTTAGTTCTCACTGGTATTACTCCTGGTTTATATAGAAGTTTGTGTTGACAGAGTATGTACTACTTTAGTTCTCACTGGTATTACTCCTGGTTTATATAGAAGTTTGTGTTGACAGAGTATGTACTACTTTAGTTCTCACTGGTATTACTTCCTAGTTTATATAGAAGTTTGTGTTGACAGAGTATGTACTACTTTAGTTCTCACTGGTATTACTCCTAGTTTATATAGAAGTTTGTGTTGACAGAGTATGTACTACTTTAGTTCTCACTGGTATTACTCCTAGTTTATATAGAAGTTTGTGTTGACAGAGTATGTACTACTTTAGTTCTCACTGGTATTACTCCTGGTTTATATAGAAGTTTGTGTTGACAGAGTATGTACTACTTTAGTTCTCACTGGTATTACTCCTGGTTTATATAGAAGTTTGTGTTGACAGAGTATGTACTACTTTAGTTCTCACTGGTATTACTCCTAGTTTATATAGAAGTTTGTGTTGACAGAGTATGTACTACTTTAGTTCTCACTGGTATTACTCCTGGTTTATATAGAAGTTTGTGTTGACAGAGTATGTACTACTTTAGTTCTCACTGGTATTACTCCTGGTTTATATAGAAGTTTGTGTTGACAGAGTATGTACTACTTTAGTTCTCACTGGTATTACTCCTGGTTTATATAGAAGTTTGTGTTGACAGAGTATGTACTACTTTAGTTCTCACTGGTATTACTCCTGGTTTATATAGAAGTTTGTGTTGACAGAGTATGTACTACTTTAGTTCTCACTGGTATTACTCCTGGTTTATATAGAAGTTTGTGTTGACAGAGTATGTACTACTTTAGTTCTCACTGGTATTACTCCTGGTTTATATAGAAGTTTGTGTTGACAGAGTATGTACTACTTTAGTTCTCACTGGTATTACTCCTGGTTTATATAGAAGTTTGTGTTGACAGAGTATGTACTACTTTAGTTCTCACTGGTATTACTCCTGGTTTATATAGAAGTTTGTGTTGACAGAGTATGTACTACTTTAGTTCTCACTGGTATTACTCCTGGTTTATATAGAAGTTTGTGTTGACAGAGTATGTACTACTTTAATTCTTTTGTTATGTTTTATGTAATGTCGTTTGTATTGTTACTGTTGCTATTGCATCCAGACCGTTCTTTACCTGAAAATCGCCTCCCACTTTGGTACTCTGCGTGCATCTGGTATGCCTATTTTGTGACATTGTTTAATTGAGTAAGAAGGTCCATGATAATGCAGATTTTAGCATTAATGCCGCTTAATTAAAAATGTGCCAGCATGTAATTTCTTCTGTTTTACATTAATTTTCAGTGATTCATTTCGAAAACACAATATTATTGTTCTGAGTGACGAAATATATGGAAGACTTCACTATGACCAGAACCATACTTCTATCTTAAAGGTAAGGAATCATACTTCTATCTTAAAGGTAAGGAATCATACTTCTATCTTAAAAGTAAGGAATCATACTTCTATCTTAAAGGTAAGGAATCATACTTCTATCTTAAAGGTAAGGAACCATACTTCTATCTTAAAGGTAAAGAACCATACTTCTATCTTAAAGGTAAGGAATCATACTTCTATCTTAAAGGTAAGGAATCATACTTCTATCTTAAAGGTAAAGAACATACTTCTATCTTAAAGGTAAGGAATCATACTTCTATCTTAAAGGTAAGGAATCATACTTCTATCTTAAAGGTAAGGAATCATACTTCTATCTTAAAGGTAAGGAACCATACTTCTATCTTAAAGGTAAAGAACCATACTTCCAGGGGTTTCAAAGTGGGCCGGTACCCGGTACTTTTACCCGTCTGAAATCGTGTATAGTACCGGCAGAAATTACTGAACCTCCCAAAATTAGCGGTGGTCAAAACCACAAGTACGATAGGCTTGTGGAATATTTTTCATAAAAAATTAATGATCACGTCAATTGCTGAATTCTCGCAATCAAATCGAACAACTACGTCATGACCAAGTTGACGGGATATTCCCTGTTTTAAAAATAACTTTACCTTAGAATCGTAAATAGCAGTTTGCGCATGCGGTAAATAGATATGTTTTCGTCCCAATATATTTTCATCCTTCTGTAAAACTCGGACCGGAACAAAGCTGACATCATTTCAAAATAAAAAATGACCGATTACAAATTATGTTCAAAAACAATTTAGTGTAATCTTCAGTAATATAACTATGATCATTATGTATTATGAATATATGACTACACAATATTTTGTGCAATTTTTTTTATCCATTTAAAACCCAGGGTGGAATCATTTTGGGGCGTACTGTCTTGGTGCTTAACTCCGTCCATATTGGTTAACTTCCGGTATAAAAAAATAAAAACCTGGCTATGGCTAATTTATTTACATATTTTGACGGGGCCCTACCGCGGTTGTTTACAGAAATGAAAGTGTGCTGAAAAACATTTTTAAAAGGGGATACGAGGAGATAAGGGATAGAAAATTACTAGAAATCTTGAAAAAGGACCGGACATGGCTCAAATACGAATTGCATTGTAATGTCAAAACGCCAGCCCCACTTTTTTTCCAAAATAATTTAACTTTTGTGATTCAAATGTTAATAAATGTCTTCCCGCGAATCGTTTTTGTTCGAACATTTTTTTGCACATAAGTCGTGAAAGTAACAACATATATTGTTTTTGCTTAATTATATTTGTATTGATGATCTATTAAAATTATAAATTTTATTAAAGATTGACGATTGCAAATTAAATTTATATGTTTCATTACGACACTTATATGTCTTGATCCGTGCCAATGGTCTTTGATGAGTTTAATTATTGGTAATAAAGTAAAAAAAAACACACAAGCCAAGGTATTGTGAAAAAGAAAAGGACAAAGCCAACAACAGAATTTTGAAAAGTTTAAGCTTTGATAACAATGGCTTGGTCAAGCCTAGCTGTGGAACCGTAGCTCTTTATGATCCTTTTGGGTTTTTTAAAGATATGGCGGACTATCTATGAATAATCTTGGCTGAAGTCTGTAAACTGAAATATTCAATAAAGAAATTGGGGGAAAAAATCCAGGCATTATGCGTGATCTTCACTCTTGGTGAAATCTGAACTCTAAAGAGAAAGTAAATGGGATTTTTCTTTTAAAAACACTTAATGTTTTGCAGTCTCTGAAGTACATTTTTTGATCCACAAAATGCTAGATTTCAGGAGCTTCCGCCCCCTGGACCCCTTATGGTCCTCAGTCTAATTTTTTAGGTACCTCCTCAAATTTAAGAGGTACCTCCTATTATAAAAAAACTTTGAAACCCCTGTACTTCTATCTTAAAGGTAAAGAACCATACTTCTATCTTAAAGGTAAGGAATCATACTTCTATCTTAAAGGTAAAGAACCATACTTCTATCTTAAAGGTAAGGAATCATACTTCTATCTTAGAGGTAAAGAACCATACTTCTATCTTAAAGGTAAGGAATCATACTTCTATCTTAAAGGTAAAGAACCATACTTCTATCTTAAAGGTAAAGAACCATACTTCTATCTTAAAGGTAAGGAATCATACTTCTATCTTAAAGGTAAGGAATCATACTTCTATCTTAAAGGTAAGGAATCATACTTCTATCTTAAAGGTAAGGAATCATACTTCTATCTTAAAGGTAAGGAACCATACTTCTATCTTAAAGGTAAAGAACCATACTTCTATCTTAAAGGTAAAGAACCATACTTCTATCTTAAAGGTAAGGAATCATACTTCTATCTTAAAGGTAAGGAATCATACTTCTATCTTAAAGGTAAGGAATCGTACTTCTATCTTAAAGATAAGGAATCGTACTTCTATCTTAAAGGTAAGGAATCATACTTCTATCTTAAAGGTAAGGAATCATACTTCTATCTTAAAGGTAAAGAATCATCCTTCTATCTTAAAGGTAAGGAATCATACTTCTATCTTAAAGGTAAAGAATCATACTTCTATCTTAAAGGTAAGGAATCATACTTCTATCTTAAAGGTAAGGAATCATACTTCTATCTTAAAGGTAAGGAATCATACTTCTATCTTAAAGGTAAGGAATCATACTTCTATCTTAAAGGTAAGGAATCATACTTCTATCTTAAAGGTAAGGAATCATACTTCTATTTTAAAGGTAAGGAATCATACTTCTATCTTAAAGGTAAGGAATCATACTTCTATTTTAAAGGTAAAGAACCATACTTCTATCTTAAAGGTAAGGAATCATACTTCTATCTTAAAGGTAAGGAACCATACTTCTATCTTAAAGGTAAGGAATCATACTTCTATCTTAAAGGTAAGGAATCATACTTCTATCTTAAAGGTAAGGAATATATGATTATAAGATACTCACGATTGGCCTTTAACCTTGATATTTAAGTTCTGTCTGGTGAATGTAAAAGATTATTATCATTATTATTATTATTATTATTAAAACTAAGGTTCTCCTCCCTCGTGTACAGGTGACCATACCCGATTGTGGTTGTCCTTTTTAGATCGTTTTATTTTATTGCTTCCAAACACTTTTAAATTATTTGGCTTTCCAAACTGTCGACTTTGAGCGTCACCTGATGAAGTTTTTTTCCCCCAGAAACCCGTCGTGTTCACTTAATTTGATATCTACGTTTTATTGCCTGGATAAATTCGACTCGGACACTAATTAAATCAAAACTGGAAAAATAACAAAGTAATATATATTTTATTGTCTAAATGATTTGCCTGTTATGTGTAAATGATGATGTAATTCAGAGAAACGGGTCAATTTATAAGAATTGGTAATATTCTGCTGATAATAAAAATTAGTACATGTATTGTGTACCCTAAATTTGAAAATATATAATGTTTGCATTTAAATATCATTTTTTTTGTTTTTTTGTTACAGTTTTACCCCGAGGGAACCATTCTGAGTACAGGTTTATCTAAATGGGCAAGTGCTGGAGGATGGCGAGTAAGTTAACACCCGCCAGTGTGAGCAAAATACATTTCTCTATATATAACAGAAACTGTCAAAATATTAATCCATTGTGCGACCACAGTGTCACATTTCTCGTCAAGAATATAATTGAAATACTGCTCATCTAATATCTACCAACAATCAGTTACTAGCATCGGTAACCCACGGTTAATTATGCTCATGAAACCGTCGGTTACCAATGATCAGGGCTAGACAGGAAATGCATTTTCGCTAATATGTAGTCAATATTTAAAGAGCATCAATATCACATGGTTTATAACTGGAGCAACACAATGGGCGCCAATAGTGGAACAGGCATTACTTACCCTTCTAGAACACCTGAATTCACTTCACCTCGGTTTTTAGTGGGGTTCGTGTTGTTCGGTCTTTCGTTTTCTGAGTAGTGTTTTGTAGATCATTGTTCGTCCTTTTGTCATTATGTTGTCTGTCTTTTTCGATTCACGGATTCTGATTACCCCTTTGATATCTTTAAACTCTTTTGGTTAAATCATAATTATTATTGTTAAAAAGACGCAGTGTTCATAATACATGGGATTGGGACAGAAACAAACAAAAGCAGAAACAAAAAATCAAACACAATAGACAAACAACACTATTGGAACTTAAATTGTTATTATTTTCTTTCAGGTTGGTTATCATGCTTACCCTACTGAGTTAGCTTCATTGAGGAAGGCTGTTCGTAGTGCAGCTAGTCATACATATAGTTGTTGTCCAGCTCCTATGCAGTATGCAGTTACTAAGGTATTCCTAATATACTGTATTGGTACAACATTCAAGGTTGATAAGACCTTACTCCACATGAAACATACTCGTTCAATATCTAAGCTCTTTTGCTGCGATTTCAGCATAACAATGATGTTCGGTTCATCTTTACCTCCAGTTGTTTGTAGGAGGGCTCATGTCTGTCTTATCTACGTTATTTGTGGTTTTTCACATATAGTGGTGTCAAACACGCCTTGACCATTTGAGTAACATGATGGGTGCTTTATAAGAAGCAGAAACTGCCTACCCTTCATGGGTTCCTGGGTTCACCCCGTTTTGCGTGGGGTCGGTGTTGCTCATCTTATTAGCTTCCTGTGTTGTTTTTTTATGTTTTGTTTGTCTTCTTTTTTGTCTTGTGTGCCCAATATTGTCAGTTTTTTCTAGATTTTCCATTCTTGATTGCCCATTCGGTTTTCTCTAACGTACGGTTTTAATGTTTTATTTATAAAACATTCAAGATTAATAAGATCTTACTCCACTTGTAACGTACAGCGTTTAATATCTAAACTCTTTTAAACTTTTAAAAAGACTAGAATATACGTGACATTTGGTAACTACAATTTTCAAGTTGGAACAATTGTAACTTATATGTTAAGTACAGGTCTAAGGTATCCTTTTTATACAAGAATGCGGATCATTCAATTTTATTTGAATGTCACCATTTTGCGCACATGTTGCAAGCACTTGCATGACCACATCATTTCATAAAAGGGGGGAATTGTGCACATAAAACTTGTTTTATCCCGCCACTTTTATAAAAGTACATGTACCAATCAAGGAGTGTTAGCCATATGTGTGTTTTGAGGGTGTCATTTTTGCCTCTGTTTATACGATTTTCTGCTTGAATTTAGGAGCTGTTTGTTCCGACAGTGTGTTTTTTTCCCCCACTTTATTCATAGGTTTGAAATTCCCGTACTTTCTTAATGTTATCTGTTAACAACTAAAAAAATAATTCATAAAAACAGTCAGTGAATACAGATGAATTGATTATAGAACATCTGTTCTATACATGTTGTATGTACGCACACTAAATACATTGAGATGTAACATTTTGTGGTGGAAATTGATTAGCCTCTAATTTGATGGAGTTTTTTGTGGAAAAAAAGTCAATATTTATAGGTTGAATTACTTAAATAATTAATGTTTAGCATGATAGATGTTTTGCCTGTTAACACTTTCCTAAAAATGTTTGCAAAATGTTCGTCCTTTAACAGTGATTGGAACAGTTTCTTCACATCGGTAGTAACATCTAAACATGTGATTTTATAAATAAATAAATAAATAAATAAATAAAATAAATAAATAAATAAATAAATAAATAAATAAATTAATTAATAAGTGGTTCATCTTCCACGATTATGGTATATTCCAATTATCCCACTTTGCTGCATAATCAATGAGAGCTTTTGAGGGTGCCACTAGTGGAGCAGGGGTTGCATTCCCATCCGGAGCACCTGAGCTCACGCGCCTGTTTTAGTGGGGTTCGTGTTGTTCGATCTTTAGTTTTCTGTGTAATATTTTGTAGATGGTTGTTTGTTCTTTTATCCCTTTTCTTTTGGTTAATTTGTTGTCTGTCTTTCGATTTACGGATTCTGACCACCCCTTGTCATTCATTTCCGTAGCGGATTATTTTTAATGTCGTCAACTTTGGTACCATGTCATTCATTTCCGTAATGGATTATTTTAGATGTTCCAGGATCTTGAAGGCATTGCTAACTACACAAAACATTGTTCTAGGATTATGATGGCAGCGGGACACTACTGTCAAAGGTAAGGTTGGTTTTGTAAGCATATTTTTCTCAACATGATTGAGAATTTTCTTTTCAGTAATATACATGTATACAATTCAATTGCATTATTACGGTAATTGCTTGAATTTATAATAAATGTATAAATGTAGAATAATTATGTACCCGAATGTGGAGTGAAAATGGTAGATAGTTGTGTTTCAGTCAACCAGCTTGAATCACTGTCTGCGAAATTAGAATAAATTTCAGATAATTATAGAAAGTTTTGAACAGTGCATGTGATGGTCAGCACTTTGACTAATATCAACAAAACGAACAACCGTCGCTCACCACAAACGATTGAACACAAAGGAAGACCACCACATATGTCGTTGGAAATACAGGTCCAGGCTTGTAACATGAACACACAATACGATTGTTTCGAATCATTTCCATTCCGTCAAAATTGTGTTATTTTCGTCGCCAGATCACGTGATTTCGATGGAATGTTAGGCACTGGACTTCCGGTGTCAATGTACACAACAAAAACTCCAATCGATATGTGCTGTTTTAACGTTCGATCCTCAACCTTAAAAAAATCTTAACATTTTATGTAAAAGACAGACATCAATTAATTATTTTATTTGTATCAAAGACTTCAATGCAGAGACAATTACTTCTTTAAAATGAATTTTGTTTTCTTTCTTTATCTGCTGCTGTCAGCATCATGAAAGGAAAACGATCTGCCTTTATATATTTCTGACATCAGACAGACAGCGAGGTACCGAACACCAGTATTTATTCAGCCGTTTCCATATTACAATTACTTATAATCTACCGCATCTACGAATATGATATGCTGACGTTGTCACAGTAATAGCGTAAACACCGGAAGCAGTCTGCCAAACATTTCAGACGTCAAGACACGAAAAAGATGGAACGTGGTCGGAATTGACATGATTCGAAACAACCGTATTGGGTGAGGTTAAACCGGATAATGGGACCCAACATTCTTTCGCTGATAATTGGATCTCCTGTGACAATATAGATATAAATAAACCATAAAAAAACACTTCCACAAGAAGACCACACTATCACTGAAGTGAACGACTAAATAACCATGGACAGTGAAGTATCAGGATCAGTGAATGCTCGTAGTTACCCAATGCATTCTGTTGCACGAAATAAAAATGAAACACAGTTCAGGAAATGAATTTGAAAACCTAATTTCTTGCATAATTAGAGAAATTGATTACTTTGAAAACTAAAACTGAAATTAATAGCAAGATTAAAAAGAGTTTGAAGATACCAAAGGGGTAGTCAGAATGTGTAAATCGAAGAAGGACAGACAATATAATGGCCAAAAGAAAAAGTACAAAAGGACAAACAACGATCTACAAAACATAAAATTAATGATCGAGTATAGTAACACGGAACTTTTAAATGAGGGAAGCAGTAAAAGCTACTCCATGATGAGACAACAGAAGCTATTCTATTATTTAACGGTCGCCACCATGACTTGGTTGACCCTATGGAATATCTGTCACAAATGACCACGGATATGTTCCACTTGTCGTAAACACTTCCCGGTCCTTTCCTTATTCACGACTTATTACCGGGTTTGGAACTGTCGGTCAAAAGCCCAGTAGGGCTTGTGTTGTATTGTTATTTAAATATGCCGACTATAAATAAAACTTATCTTATTTTAGATTAACAGACGGGTGTCACTAGTGGAGCAGGAACTGCTTACCCTTCCGGAGCACCTGAGTTCACCCCGGTTTTTAGTGGGGTTCGTGTTACTCGATCTTTAGTTTTATATGTATGTTTTGTAGATTGTTGTTTGTCCTTTTGTATTTTTTCTTTTGTCCATTGTGTTGTCCGTTCTTCTTCGATATACGGATTCTGATTACCTCCCTTTGGTATCTTCAGACTCTTCTTGTAATCCATCGACAATGTCACATAACATTTTATTTTATATCTTAGGGAACTAACTTCTGTTGGTGTTAAGTGTATTCTTCCAAAAAGTGGGTATTATATTTTCCCGGACTTTGAAGTCATGCGACCGATGCTAAATAAGCGTGGGATAACAACATGTGAAGAGATGTGTAAAGCAATGTTTGAGGAATGTTCTGTGGCGGTAAGTCGGTTGAAATAATTAGCACGTGAAAAAATATGCAAATCTATTTTTAACAAAATAATACTCTATTGAGCACATTGAGGATACAACATGTCAACAGATATACAAGCCTTGTTGAAGAATATTCTGTGGTTAATTATTTTTCTGAAATAACAGAATTGAGGGACGAGATATACCGTATGTGAACAAAGGTCATTCATATTCTTATTTATGTTGTGAGTTCGAATCTCGATGAGGGCGAGCACATTCAAACCTCTGAGTCTAGTTCTGTATTTGGAAGAAGAAGAAGAGCAGTATAAAGTTTTATGTGACTTGCGACAGGTAGGTGGTTTTCTCCCGGTACTCCGGTTTCCTCCACCAATAAAACTGACCGACACGATATAACTGAAATATTGTTGAAAGTGGCGTTAAGAGATAAAAAGAGAGATTTTGTTTTTGTGGTTTTTAAGTTTTTAAGAAATTGCAAGTTATAAGACACCCACAATGTTACTTATATAGCCAATATGTGTTGAACATCACTGTACGTAAACAAACACAAATAACGTAAATAAGACATGAGCCCTCCGGCAAACAACTGGAGGTAACGACGAAGCAAACATAATTAATAATATTTATATACATTTAGGTCATGGCAGGGGGTCCTGCTTTCCTCCGACCAGTAACAGAGCTCACTACAAGGTTGTGCTATGTTCCTTTTGACGGCAAATCAGCACTTCAAGCTAGCAGAAAAATAGGTCTTGAGGAACCACTACCTAAATCATTTGTACAAGAATATTGTACACCAGTTTATGTTGGAATACAGGTATTTACTACTTACTATCTGAGGCACAAAACCACAATCATTTTACTTAAATATATATTGCAATGTGGAGCCGTCGTGATCGCATGGTAGTTGGATTTACAACTACCTGTGTAATCAGTGCCTATCACCACTGAAGTTGTGAGTTCGAATTCCGCTCATGGCAAGGTGTGCTCGATACAATATTATGTGATCAAGTTTGTCAGTGACTTGCGACAGGTTGGTGGTTTTCCAGTTTCCTCCACCAATAAAACTGACTGCCACCATATAACTTAAAATATTGTTGAAAGTGGCGTTAAACACCATAACCCTAACTCCTTACCCATATTGCAATGTTTTGGTTTATTGCATGACAAGGATTATTTATTATTCATGCTGTGGTTTTATAAGAGTATAACAGTACTCACAATAATATTTCAGTTATCAAGTTGTATAAAGCATACCTCGCCACCAAACTCATAGGACACTAATTACTTACATTGTATGTAAACACATCTATAATACGATACCATACCGACCCTGCTTGGAAATGCTAAGAGTTTGAATAAATAAACGTTAGAGAATACCGAAGGGGCGATCAAATATGGACAATTCAGAGAAACTGGCAACGCAGAGTACCAGTGGCGGATTCAAGGGCTTTTAATCGAACGGTTTCGATCTGTGTGATGAAAGTAAAAGAAAATACTAATTAATTTCTTTGCATTGAATTAATCTTCAAAGAGGTAATTATAAGTAATTATGCTAAATCAAATTTTCAAGTTTATTTGAAGTTTTTATGAATGTATTGTCAAAATACCAATTAATCAGGTATTGTCTTAAACCGTTATGTAAACATGTCTAGTGTCACCAACACCTGTAAATTGAGGCTCTTTCAAGGAAATTCTTTTTAAATATCATTTATTTTCACAAAAAATTTAAAGGCAAATGTTGCTGTATTACAAAAAAAAAAAAAAAAATATATATACAACTTCCGTTTTGAAAATATATGAATACAGCATATTTTAAACTCTAAATGAAAATATAAATACATATAAAATAATTAAAATTAATTAGAAATAAAATAGACTTAAATTAGATTTTCCCCCTGCTATTGCTCAAACCCTTGAGCACTTTAAAAAACTGTCAAAGCACACATACACCAGACCAGAAGAAACTGATGTAACTTCTTTGTTGAATTCCATTTGCAACTTTGATTTTGTCGTAACCATTGTTATTGTTCAAATGTGCCTGGCTTTTAAGAGAGGGCTCAGCAGATCACTAGATTTAGATTAAACTTATTTTATTGTTAAATATATAACATTTGGATCGGACACAAGTTGTTCCAACTTACAAAGGTCCTCTACAAGATCACTACAAGAGAGATCACTTGACATAGGCAAAGCCTTAAAAAGCGTAAATTTAATTCAGAGCTCACTAGACTGCAGAGCAAATGTTGAACAATTCAACCACTAGTGTTTTGAGAGGAGTGCTAAAATATGTGAACCGCTAGACATAGAGGCTAAAAAACCTAGAATATGCGGAAGACAAATAATGAGAGATAATGTTGAAGCAGAGTCCGGAAGACTACTTTAGGAAGTCAATAACTGTACCTTTTCTCTACTGTACACTAAATGAAATGAAAACAAGGTTTACCGACCTACACGCCAGAACCGCTTTGGTACTACAGTTGGTTCCATCAATTATTGAAAATATTACTCCATAACTGAGCCTCCTCCCCACCCCCGTCAACAGAATCTCTGGATCCGCCCCTGAGTACACAAGACGAAGATAAACAAAATAAAAACATAACACAATATATGTTGGACACCACAATGCACAAACAAACACAAATAACATAAATAAGACATGAGCCCTCCTACAAACAACTGTAGGTACACACGAACCGAACATCATTTTTATGCCGAAATCATAACGGACATCACAACACGGAACTCAGAACATAAATACACCGTAATGATAATAGGACAACACAAAAAACTGAAAAATCAGCAACACGGACTCCACTATGTATAATTTCAAGAATAAATTGACCTTTTTCCAAGACGAACAAAACGAATAAAACACAGAGATAAAAGGAAAGAAAAAAAACAAATGCTCGACAATGTTACAAACTCTTACAGAATCCGTCAGGACAACATCGTTTTAACGTGGAAATATTGGTCATCATAAATAAACATTATCCCCAATCAAAACGTGAAACAACAACATTCAAAACAGTCCATTAACTCTGATAGGATTAGAAATCAATTGGAAGGACGAAACAATGTGTATCCCAAGATGGTAAGACATGTGACAGAACAATAGGGCAATACCGACGATGACGGTACCGGGTCGTTTCGCCTCGAATCCCGTTCGCCCCCTGAGTCGTTTCGCCCCTATTCCCGTTCGCCCGGGTCGTTTCGCCCCTATTCCCGTTCGCCCCGATTTATTAATAAATCCCAAAAATTAACAATCCTTTTTAAATTATGAAAAAATAAAAACCACTCGTATAAACATAATGAGCAAATAAACAATCAAAATATAGACAATTCTGAATGCTTTGGTGTCAAATTGGTTAAAATTTATCCAGAAATGAGGTCACAATAATTTTTTGAAAAAATATGGTTTTGGTTGATTATATAGGGATTTTTTTTTACATGTTGCAATACTTTTGGCCACATATTATTTTAGATACATGTACACAATATACATTTAATATATTTTGTAAAAAAAATACAACACCTATAAGATCTACGCGTACGGAAGAGGCCCACCATCAGACTTTACCGAAAGCGCCTCCTAATAGTGAAACGCCACCTAGTAAACGTCAGCGAAAGGCTTGTAAGGCTTGTTCATTGGTACTTTATTTTTGTCTTCCTCATAATTAACATGCTTTCTTGATGTGTTTAATATTATGTATTGCTTCACTCTTTGTTTGACATCTGATTAAATTTATACTATTTTAACATTTGATGCGTAATTCATTAAAAAAAGAGGTTATTTGCGCACTTGTACAGCATCTTAGTCATTTCATGCACTTTTGCGTTGGTACCAAAAAAACCCCAACCTTTTTATTGTTCTTGTGTGGTTTTTTGTAAATTTTGCAAGAAAAGTTTCGCTTGAGATCTTTGACAAAAGTAGACCAAAATGAATGAATTATTATTTTTTTTGCGTACAACTAATAAATAAATAATTATCAAAA
Organism: Bathymodiolus septemdierum; assembly: GCA_963383655.1. Taxonomy (NCBI): domain Eukaryota; kingdom Metazoa; phylum Mollusca; class Bivalvia; order Mytilida; family Modiolidae; genus Bathymodiolus; species Bathymodiolus septemdierum. The sequence goes on along the minus strand of OY726529.1, from coordinate 32,824,024 downwards.
AATTGTCGAAAAAGACTTCATCTATTATAATATAATAACGATTAAGTGGGGCGAATCGACTCACTTTCCGGGGCGAAACGACCCGGATTCACGATGACGGATAGCGATACCTATATGTCGGTTTTGTTATACAGGTGACACATGTAAGAAATAAATATAATATTATTTATCATATACTTGTAGTAGACAACACATTTTTTGCCATGTGATATAAATAATAAAATCTATTATAAATCTTTTCGAGATTAGCTTTGCGGGCTTTTAATTTTTTTTTATATCACACCCCTTTCGGGGACTTTCCGTAATCTGTACCACATTGTAATTTCCAGAAATGTTTTCTTGTGCCAAGGTAGTACATGATAAAAAGATCATAACATACCCTCTTTCATATCAGATCCCCCATCAGTCCTTTGTCTTGATATCTGCTCTCGGGTCTACCGATCCAACTCTGGATGATATATATATATACGAGAACCTAGGGCTAGTAAGAAAAATGCCATGTGATAATCTTGATGCTTTGAAATATATTTCTGATATTGTGAACGTGCCTTATATCATTATTATATTTTATTTTAATTTACAGGCATTGAAGAAATGGGTCGTGAAGCACGTAGAACCGAGTGCTGTTAATGGAACTTAAATTATATTAGATGAAGACCAATATATTAATATATTTTCATAACATGTCTATGAAAATATGACATGTTTGCCAGCAATAAATCTTACAATTAATATATTTATTTTAAAATGTTTACAATAAAAAATGAACACAAACAACTATTGTTATTATGTTGTATACGACAGTTGCCATCAATGAACCAGAAAAAACCCCATAGATAACCTATTAAGTGTGCTAGCAAATAAGCTACTGAACCAAGGGTTCCTATTGGTCAAGTTGAAATCATTTCAAAAGTTTTACTGTCACCACCATAACTTGATTAACTGTATAACAGAGTATCTGTGTCACAAATCACCACAGATATGTCCCATTAGTCGTAATCACAATACGGTCCTCATCTCATTCATGACCATGTTGGTAACAAGACGGTTGCCACATGTGGAGCAGGAATTGCTTACCCTTCTGGAGCATCTGATTTCACCCCGTTTTTAGTGGATTGTGTTACTCTATCTTTAGTTTTGAAGATCATTGTTTGTCCTTTTTCTTTTGACCATTGTGTTGTCTGTCCTTCGATTACAGCTTCTTATTACTTATTATTGGTATCTTTAACTTTTTCTTACCCTTATTGTTGAATGTTTTGGAGAAATTTAGAAAATTTTGTTTAAAGTCTTTTTTTGGGTGAGCAAAGGAATGATGTTTAATGCCAAATGAACAATTTTTCAGCTATATCATGGCAAAAACTAGATACATTAAATGAGACGACGTCCGCTTTGTACTAGACCAATACATTAAAGGTTGGATTTTATAGTGCTATCTCACCGTAACAACAATCAGTTGGTAGACATGTCGCTCCACTCTGGACACATTATCCTCATTCAGAGCCAACCAGTATTTGCTCTTTCTCCTTCATGCTGTGTGCTGAGAAGCAACAAATACCAATTTCTTAGTCTGTGGTTAGAACCGACCCAAACAATCTACTACACTCAAGGCGAGAATGCTAACCATTACACCTTAGCTTTGACTATCATAAATACAACACGTTTCAATCATCATGAACAAGTTTAATTCTCATCATATTCTACATTAAATAATCAGTAAATTTTGCATCAATAATATCCACATATGCACACAATTTATACATAAACATTGACAAGCATTCATACAGTCACTATTCAAAAAAAGAATTTTGCAATACAGAGGAAATTGGGAACAGGACAACCCCCCCCCCCCCCCCCACCCCCCAACAAAAAGCTCCCCAATAATGAAATAATCATACAATCTTATGCATTTGCTTTATATTGAAAAAAAGTTTTGAATTATGTTTTAAAATACAAAGAAAATTTTACATATCTGAACATTTAAACAAAGACACAGAAAAAAAATAATATATATATATATATATGACAAAAAAATCATTAACTGATACTTTTCATTATTGGGGGCCTTTTGTCCTACAAGCTCCAATGCCAAGACTTTAATTGACACTTGACATTCTTTTCAAGCATTCAACAGGTTATTTTTTCTAAAGAACCATTACATGATCTTTCATGAAATCATTTGCATACTGTACATAATCATTTCAGTAGCTTTAAAAAAAGAATAAGAAAAAAAAAAAAAAAAAAAAAAATTCAATCAAATCAGCGATCTCGGATTAGGATATCCAATTGATTATGATTGATTGGTGTTTAATACCAACTTTAGCAGTATTTCAGCTATATCGTGGTCCAATTGATGAAAAATAACATTGTAAATGTACATCAAATGATTAGTTCAGTAGTCTATGAGCATATTTCAGAAACATTCATTTGTGATTAAATAAATACATTATGTTCATCAGTTATCATCACCTTTATTTTCAAATGATCCAAGTGTTTTCAGAACATAATGTGATTTTGAAATGATCCAAGTGTTTTCAGAACATAATGTTATTTACAAATGATCCAAGCATTTTTGGAAAAATGTTATTTACAAATGATCCAAGCATTTTTTGAGAAAAAAAAGTTATTTTCAAATGATCCAAGAGTTTCAGAAAAAATGTTATTTTCAAATGATCCAAGTGTTTTCAGAAAAAATAATGTTATTTTCAAATGATCCAATTGTTTTCAGAAAAAAATGTTGAAATTTAAACACCATGCTATGATAATAGCTCAAGTTGTCTTTTGGGCCCCAAGAGGCTAACAATATGGTTTACTTATAAATGATAAACAAAAAACAGCAGTAAACACGGACACCTCACAGAAGAACTTTTTGCAACGAGGGTAAAAAATAAAAACTCCACCTTGCAAGACCATCAGTTCTGCAATGAAAAAATGTCCTTATAAGAGGGATGACCTCTCTTGAATGAGACAATTCACTAGCATGTAATGATCTCTGTGCATCTGAAATCAGGCCTGATAACAGGGGTGGCCTTTGGTGAGAGGGGCTACTGTACAAATCAATTGCATAACAAATTTACGTTAAATGGCCTTTGACGAGAGGGGCCTTATAATCTTAAATGAGGGGAACTACTTTACTACCTAATAGCAGTCTTTGCCTTAATTTTTTTCACCTACTTGCCCAAAGCCACATTTAGAAAAAATTTCTATTTATTCAAACAAATTCTTTCATAATTTTCACTTGACCGAATCAATTTTTACTTGTCCCAGGCTTCGGGCAAGTGGGTTAGAGCGAAGACTGTAATAGTCCCAGGCTTCGGGCAAGTGGGTTAGAGCGAAGACTGTAATAGTCCCAGGCTTCGGGCAAGTGGGTTAGAGTGAAGACTGTAATAGTCCCAGGCTTCGGGCAAGTGGGTTAGAGCAAAGACTGTAATAGTCCCAGGCTTCGGGCAAGTGGGTTAGAGCAAAGACTGTAATAGTTCCAGGCTTCGGGCAAGTGGGTTAGAGCGAAGACTGTAATAGTCCCAGGCTTCGGGCAAGTGGGTTAGAGCGAAGACTGTAATAGTCCCAGGCTTCGGGCAAGTGGGTTAAAGCGAAGACTGTAATAGTCCCAGGCTTCGGGCAAGTGGGTTAGAGCGAAGACTGTAATAGTCCCAGGCTTCGGGCAAGTGGGTTAGAGCAAAGACTGTAATAGCAGTACAATTTTGTGTTTCATCCGTTCAGTGGATTACTCCCTGACAAAAAGGAGCCTTCAATAGATGTTTAACATCAGTTAAGTACATGTACACAAAAGATACCTGTCAATCAAAAGGAGCTTTCAAGAGACGTTTAACATAGTGTTTCCAAAGGTAAATTGAAGTTGAGTGGACATTCGGTCCAGTAAAGGGGTACACATTACTGGACCCAGCATCAAGTTTACAAGATATTTACATACCCCACAGAGAAGGTGCTCAGATTCCTACTGTCATTTGGTCCAGTAATGAATAACCTTTTACTGGACCAAACCAATTTTTACTGGACATTGCTACATGTCCGACAGACCTTGAGAATGACTGGTTTAACATCAGTCAGGTAAATGTACACAAAGCATTATCCATCTATCATTGATATTTTTCTACATGGTCTATTAGGAGATGCTTAACATCAGTCAGGCACATGTACACAAAACAATATTCGGCGATCATTGATATTTTTCTACACGGTCTATTACAAGTCGATATTGCTCTTCTAATTCTTGGTATTCCTTCTCTAAGTAGGCATGTCTCTCTTCTAAAGGCCATGATATCGTAGTAGCAGACATCTCATTTGGTTGTAAAACCTTCTCAAGCTTCTTGTTATCACGTCCATTCTTCTGAAATATGGAACATACATATTATTACAATGCTTCAGATTAGAGTATTCTTTATAACAACGTTGTTCTTGTGTTACTTGCGAGAGTTTGCATTTTACTCGCGTGTAAAAAATCTTCTGAAATATGGAACATACACAGGGGTTTCAAAGTTTTTTTTATAATAGGAGGTACTTCTTAAATTTTAGGAGGTACCTAAAAAATTAGGCTGAGGGCCGTAATGGGTCCAGGGGGCGGAAGCTCCTGAAATCTAGCATTTTGTGGACCAAAAATGTACTTCAGAGACTGCAAAACATTAAGTGTTTTGAAAGAAAAATCTCATTAACTTTAGAGTTCAGATTTCACCAAGAGTGAAGATCATGCATAATGCCTGGATTTCCCCCCCCCAATTTCTTTATTGAATATTTCAGTTTACAGACTTCAGCCAAGATTATTCATAGATAGTCCGCCATATCTTAAAAAAAACCTAAAAGGACCATAAAGAGCTACGGTTCCGCAGCTAGGCTTGACCAAGCCATTGTTATCAAAGCTTAAACTTCTCAAAATTCTTTTGTTGGCTTTGTCCTTTTCTTTTTCACAATACCTTGGCTTGTGTTTTTTTTTTACTTTATTACCAGTAATTAAACTCATCAAAGACCATTGGCACGGATCAAGACATATAAATTTAATTTGCAATCATCAATCTTTAATAAAATTTATAATTTTAATAGATCAATACAAATACAATTAAACAAAAACAATATATATTGTTACTTTCACGACTTATGTGCAAAAAAAATGTTCGAACAAAAACGATTCGCGGGAAGACATTTATTAACATTTAAATCACAAAAGTTAAATTATTTTGGAAAAAAAGTGGGGCCGGCATTTTGACATTACAATGTAATTCGTATTTGACTCTTTTGAGCCATGTCCGGTCCTTTTTCAAGATGTCTAGTAATTTTCTATCCCTTATCTCCTCGTACCCCCTTTTAAAAATGTTTTTCAGCACACTTTCATTTCTGTGAACAACTGCAGTAGGGCCCCATCAAAATATGTAAATAAATTAGCCATAGATTATTTTTTTTTTCATACCGGAAGTTAAAACAATATGGACGGAGTTAACCAACAAGACAGTATGCCCCAGAATGATTCGACCCTGGGTTTTAAATGGATAACAAAAATCGCACAAAATACTGTGTAGTCATATACATTGTATTCATAATACATAATGATCATACTTATATTACTGAAGATTACACTAAATTGTGTTTGAACATAATTTGTAATCGGTCATTTTTTATTTTGAAATGATGTCAGCTTTGTTCCGGTCCGAGTTTTACACAAGGACGAAAAGATATTGGGGTGAAAACATATCTATTTACCGCATGCGCAAACCGCTATTTACGATTCTAGGGTAAAGTTATTTTTAAAACAGGCAATATCCCATCAACTTGGTCGTGACGCAGTTGTTCGATTTGAATGCGAGAATTCAGCAATTGACGTGATCATTAATTTTTTATGAAAAATATTCCACAAGCCTATCGTACTTGTGGTTTTGACCTCCGCTAATCTTGGGGGGTTCAGTAATTTCTGCCGGTAATATACACGATCTCAGACAGGTAAAAGTACCGGGTACCGGCCCACTTTGAAACCCCTGCATACATGATATTACAATGCTTCAGATTAGAGCATTCTTTATAACAACGTTGTTCTTGTGTTACTTGTGAGAGTTTGCATTTTACTCGCATGTAAAAAATCTTCTGAAATATGGAACATACATGATATTACAATGCTTCAGATTATGTCATTCTTTACAACGTTATTTGCCCAGGTTATGTGTGAGAGTTGGCATTTTACTCACATGTAAAAAAAAAAATTAGTATACCAGAATCCAAAAATCAATATTCTATCAAACTGAAAAAAAGATTTAATTTTTTTTCAATACTAGGTCGCTCACCTTTCATTCTGCTTTGAGGAAACTTAATACACAACCTTCCATACATGTAGATGCTTCCTACCAAGTTTCGGTTCATTTGGCTAGGCAGTTTCAGAGGAGAAGATTTTTTAGATATCGACCAATCAGAAACAAGAATTCCCTGTGGTGGCCATGTTTGTTAACCGATCGAGACGAAATGAGCAAACTTCATAGAGGACATTCCATAGATGCTTCCTGCCATGTTTCGGTTAATTTGGCTAAGCTGTTTCAGAGGTGATTTAAAAAAATTGGCCAATCAGAAACAAGAATTGCCTGTGGTGGCCATGTTTGTTAACGGATCGGGATGAAATCAGCAATCTTTATAGAGGACCTTCCATAGATGCTTCCTACCAAGTTTCGGTTCATTTGGCCAAGCGGTTTCGGAGGAGAAGATTCTTAAAAATCGGTCAATCAGAAACAAGAATTGGCTGTGGGGGCCATGTTTGTAAACGGATCGGGATGAAATTAGCAATCTTTACCGAGGACCTTCCATAGATGCTTCCTACCAAGTTTCGGTTCATTTGGCCAAGCGGCTTCGGAGAAGATTTAAAAAAATCGGCCAATCAGAAACAATAATTGCCTGTGGTGGCCATGTTTGTTAGCGGATCGGGATGAAATGAGCAATCTTTATAGAGGATCTTCCATAAATGCTTCCTACCAAGTTTCGGTTCATTTGACCAAGCGGCTTCGGAGGAGAAGATTTTTAAAAACAGGCCAATCAGAAACAAGAATTGCCTGTGGCGGCCATGTTTGTTAATAGATCAGGACAAAATGAGCATGCCAATCTTTAGAAAGGACCTTCCATAGATGCTTCCTACCAAGTTTCAGTTCATTTAGCTGAGAAGTTTCAGAGGAGAAGATTAAAATGATGGATGTCAAGTGATGGCAAAAGCTCACATTGCCTTTGGCAAGGTGAGCTAAAAAAAGGCATCGTTTTTCAGAAAAGGTGGTCAGAAAGCGAAATAATCATTCACATTTGACCTAACAAAAAAACCCAATGATTAATTCAAGCATACAAGCAGCAGAAAAAAGAAACTAAATTTATTCATCTACCCAAGTCAATTATCTCAAGTTATCTTATCATATGGTGGTTGGACTAACTACTACCTATGCAATCAGTGCATATCACCACTGAAGTTGTGAGTTTGAATCTCGATCAGGGAGAGCTGTACAACATTATGTGATAACGTTTGTCAGTGGCTTTCTCTGGGTAGTCCAGTTTCCTTCACCAATAAAACAGACCGCCACGATATAACTGAAAATATTGTTGAAAGTGGCATTAAACACCATATCCCTAACATTCTTCTTATGGTTTTTGTTATTTTAATCACTTGTTAACACATAAATTAGACTTTGGTTAAGAAACAAACCTGGAAAGGAGCATTTAATCTTTTCTTGATATCCAGTCGATAATTTCTGTATTGTTCTTTGTCGTTAACGTTAGTTGCTTTCAGTCGTAATATTTCATAGATTCTTCTGGTTTGCATCTATAAAATATATTGGATTGACACGATTAAAATAAATCAGCCTGCGACGTTAGCCACTAGCCTGATTCCCGCGGCTAGTAAAATAACGAGAGGGCTAGTTAAAGCTTTATAATGCTATCCCGAACGGGCTAGTGAAAATCGATGACCTTTATCTACAAAATAACTTCTTGGTACGATTATTTATATGCGTGAACGTCTCGCCACTGGTTGCTTACCCTTACAAATGCATTTGTCACGTTGTTAAATTCGTGGAGTTCACCAGAATCAAGTTCGGAATATGCTTTGTATCGTGGTTAACAAGACAAAAATCCAGAGATTCCATTTTGATAATACGACCAATTACCGATAAAAATATTCCAACAACGACTCACCTGCCAACTAGGAAGAGCTCCGGACTCCTCGTACAACGGGGTGGTATATAAGACCCTGATTTATATAAGATAACGTTTTTGATCGATATTCTTAGCTTTTAAATGACTATTTCTAAATTTTTATCACATTTACTTCTCGAGTCGACGGCACTTTTTTCGTTTCCATGTACGTTGCTGTCTATACAATTTGATCGAATCAGTTGGTAATTAGCTGATGTAAACATACATGTGCAATTAATGAATATCATCAAGTTATATAAATCATTATGATACGTGGGGTTAAAGGTGCCAAGCCTGGTAAGGCTTCAGTTAGGCGGAAATGTGAACCAGAGGAGGTACAAGAAAGAAAGAAAAAATTTATATCTTTTATTCAGGCTAGTTAAAATCAGGGAGGGCTAGTGAATTGTGGGATCTGACTTGCCCCCTGGGCTAGTTGTTGAAAAAGTTTTTGGCACAGACTGAATAAATAGCATCATCAAGAAGGTAAATGGTAAAATAAGTTTAGGTTAAAAACATATCAACATTCCACACAAGAGATTAAAAACTTCTAATTCATCTAAGAAAAAAAAACCAAAACCCTCCTCTGACTTGCCTAAACTTCATACATCTGTTAGAGAGCTATGATTATTTTGTACTAAGAGTAATGGTCTTTTCCCAACAATTCCTACCTAGCGAATATAAATCATTACTCATATTGGGTTAAAGGGTATAGGCGGTTAGCACCAATTGAAACAAAATTTCATTTATATCGTGGAGGTCAGTTTTATTGGTGGAGGAAACCAAAGTACCCGGAGAAACCAACAACCCACAATTTATTAACAAACTTTTTCACAAAGTTGTATCGAGTACACCTGGAATCAGGAAACATAACTATGACTCAGTTTGAGAAAAGATCGGCACTTGACGACGATAGATTCAATGTTGTTATCGGTCGGCACATCATTTCCTCTGCTTTTGCCGCTGCTCGTGATCTGTCAAGTTCTGAAGTTTTACAAAACCAAGACAAAGAGATTTGTGTCAACTTCAGCTTTTCGAAATCCAAGTGTCGTCTGCAGTCATCCCTGCACCATGAGCACAAGAATAATCATGCTCACATGTTGAGCAAAAGACATACATTTCACCCTTTTTTGACTTTCTCAAACAAGGAAATATTCCTTGTATCTCTAACAGGACTTTTTTTGGTGGTTGTGGACTGGGTTAATTATTATTGTCATCTTTACCAGTGCACTTCATTGAAAAAAAAACCCCAGTCACTAGGTCAACGACCTTGAAATATTTAAAGCCTTTTCATCCCAAGCGTTTTCCTGACGGTGATCGGTAATTTTTTACACAACGACCACAGACCATAGTTTCATTAACGTAGATCGTAGTCCGTATTTTATGGTAAAAAGTCATAGAAAATATGTAGAAACTGTAGTTGTAAACAGGTTTGATAATTGATGCATATGAACTTCTCTTTTCAATGTGTGATACACTTCCATCTTTTTTATATTAACATACCAAATTTTAAACAGTAAGTAACACAATTTCAGACGATTTTACAGGGGCATAACTACTAAAAACAGCAAACCAACATTTTTTTCATGTTTAACTTTTTTTCAATAGACATACTTTTGATAATTTAAATTTCTCCCTGGTTTCTTGAACCATATCATCACAGAAACCCTGGTGTATCTTATCAGACTGAAAACTAGACAGATTTAGACAGTTCTTAGCATCAACAAAGTCTCTAACTCTCTGGAAACTTTCTGATGGGTCCTCCACTGCAAAAGAAATTAACAAAACAATAAGCTTTCAAAAAGAAACATAGCAACAACAGAATGTAAATTTAAAATTTGAAGAAAAATTATAATTTCTTTAAATTTAATTAACTTGAGTGTGAAAAATTAATTGTTATTTTATTTTCTGTTAATACCCAATATGAACGACACAACATCATATTTCCATACTTTTTTTACACACCAAAAAATGCATTTACCCACCACAAAAAAACGAGACTTTTACAATTATAACTTAGTATGGTTGACATAGATATGGTAAAAACTATCACCATGGTTTCAAGTTATTTACATATTTTTCTCAGTTTCATATTTGATATTTTTAAAAACCTGCAGAGGCCGCCGTGGTCGTGATTGTATGGTACAGTCAAACCTGCCCAAATGACCACTTTTATTCCCCCCCCCGCCCCCGACGGTTTATACTATATATTTTAACTGGATTCAACAACCACCTGCATAACGCGACCAACGACTGCCAAAATGCATTCCCAAACGACCACTTCAACTTTTTTCAACGACCACTAACTCTTTTGCATGATGAGCTTACAACAAAAATTATACAAATCCAAACAGTTGACACTGAAAAAAATGAAACGTATGACACAAAACATTAACTTTTCATCATTATTGGGGGGCTTTTGTCCTAGACCTGGGTTTATTATTTATGCATACCTTTAAAATTCCAAGAAACCACAACATTCGCTAACGAAAATTGAGTGAATGAGTGATTGTTGTTTAATGCCAACTCAGTAGTTTTTCATCTATACCATGGCGAGAAATTGAACTGTTATTGCTAGGCAGGAATACCATTTTGCAGCTAGACATAGATTTAAATAAAAATAAAAGTACCTGTTATATCTTTGACTTCAGATCTAGAGTAACAAGTATTGTAGAATGTCTGTAGGAGTTGTGCACCATGTCCTTGTTTTTGGAATGGAGGTAAAATCATTACCTGACTGTAAAAAAAAAAAAAAAAGTAGATATCAAATTGAGTGGAATAACCTTCATCAGGTACGCTAAAAGCCAGTGTCTAAACAGGATAGCCAAAATCGGCTACGGTCACCTGTGATGTAGGAACTAAATTTCGATAAACAATAAATCGAATAAACTATGTCAGTGCCAAAGCACCGATTACTATGACGATGATACGTTCGTGGATTATTAGTCCACCAGCAGAGGTATCCAACCAGGAATATGATTGAATGAATTTTATTCTCATAAACCAAATACATATAGTTACAAAGAAGTTAACAGTTATATACAACATATTAAGTTTTGTACATGTGTGGAAAAATTACAATTACACTAACCAGGAGGTGGACTTTTCGTATTAATAATCTTGATTAATTTATTTAGTTTTTCTAATACAATGGCATTACATGAAGATAATAACTGATTAAATTTGAAGATATTGACATTATTACAGCAAAAACTTTATAGTAAAAAAACTTGGGCAATTCATAGTTTGTTTTTGGTTGGAGGTAATCCAGCCAACCAACCAAAACGACTCCAACTCAAATCATGTTACTAGAATTCTTGTGGAAATTGTTTTTGCTAGTTTTAGCAAGTTTTTTGCATTAAAGTAAAGATTTTTTTTCCCAGAAAAAGAATAAAGGTATACAAAGATCTTTATTGTGTTTGAAATTTTTCCTGAAAATAAATTAAATCTTTGTGTCATGAAACTGAAATGCAAGTATAAATTTAAGTCAGTACCCATGAAAATGCCTTGCTTATATAAACTCACCATGACCAACGAGCGTACCTAGTATGGTGAGCCTATGTTATATGGTCAAGGAGGAACTGACCTAATCATAAAAAGTTAATATTGTTAATACCATCGCTGCTGGAAAAGCAATGTCTATGTCAATACCAGCCAATATTTTTCTTATGACCGATGTACTGTATAACTAACCTGACACGTGGTCGTATTCTCTCTGGATATGCATAGTACCTATACACTGTCATGTAGCCTGCTATAGCATACATATCATTGCCATTCTCCTTGTACTTTTCAAATCTAAAAGATAAAACAGGGACAAATATTTAGTTTAGGTTTATGGTGCTTAACGCCACTTTCAACAAAATTACAAAAACCACGTACCCAGAGAAACCACCAACCTGACAAACTTTATCACATAATGTTGTATCGAATACACCTCGCCATGAACGGGGCTTGAATTCACAACTTTAGTGGTGATAGGCACCGATTGCACAGCTAGTTGTAAATCCAACTACCAGACAATCACGACCATGTTTGAAGCATTCCAAATATTTGTGATTTCTTGTGAATTCATTTTTTTTTTCAATGAATTTTAATTTTCGTGGTATTAGTTGGTTCAATCAAACTACCACATTTAGTGAACAACTAAAGGTATTTAAATAACAAGAGGCGTCATTAACAAGTATCGAAACCATGAATTTAAATGTCAATGAACATATCTGTTTCAGCCAATCCATGAAAATTGACACAAATGAAATTAAATGAAACCATATAGCACTTGTCGTTAGAAAATTGTGCATTAACCATAGAATTTTTTTTTAAAAAGCAGGGGTTGAAAATTCCTCAAGTCCGACGCCCGGGACTAGAAAATTGAAAATTCAGGCTTGCCGTTTTTCCATGGAAAAAGCCTGTCGGGCATGCCTTTAATAAAATAAAAACTCCACTTTTTTCTAAGCGTCTTGTTTTCAATTCAAATCACATGCAAATTTTTGTCAATCGTCTCCTTTCACTGTAAATAAGTACTAAAAAGCTATTTTAAGAAGGGTAATACACATCCTGGACTTATCGATATTCCTCATGAATATTAATGAGTTCCGAATCACCTATGCGCTTCCCACATACCTATGTAAAGTCAAGCGTCGGAATAACATTGATCAATCGTATGTTTATGTTGACAACTTTTGAGAAAAATGTCGTTGCTTAATTTTAATTTTAGTTATAAAAGCGGAAAAACAGAAAGCGAACGACGAGCCAACTGATCCTGAAACTCCCAGGAATAAAGATCTTAAGCATGATAGGGAGAAACGAACGAGAACATTTCAAAACTCATGCCGGGACATGGATAGATAAATTTCCTTGGGTCGTCTTTGACGAGAATGCTCAGGAAATGTACTGCAAGTACTGTAGAAAATTTCCACACTTGTCAGATAGGAAAGATGCCCTTACTCGGGGAACTAAAAATTTACGCATTGATGGACTTAAGTTACACGGTAAACACCAGGAGCACTTGTTATGTGTCAAGCAATAGTACTGGATGATCCCCAAGGCAGCTATCGGCCCTTCACAGGCCTTTGCTGACACCCCAATAGGCCAGTCATTATTGAAATTAGATGAAAGTCATAGAAAACGTCTTGAAAGTTTGTTTAATACTGCTTACGGTGTTGTCAAAGCTGGAAAACCATTTTCAGATTATGAATAGATATGTGAAATACAAGTTAAAAATGGACTTGACCTGGGTGAAAACTATAGAAATATTAATGGTTGTAAAACTTTTGCGGCATCAATTGCACAAACTTTAGTTGACAAGCAAGTAAAATTTCTAATTTTATCCTACAAATTGGGACTTGGCAAATCACTGACCGGACTTGGGTTAAAAAAGTTTAAAAAGCCCTGGGCTTGGGCCTGCCCAAAATATTTTTCAACCCCTGTAAAAGATACAACAAACATCCAATTTTAATCTAATAATGCCATGATATAGCTGAAATATTGCTAAAGTTGGTGTTAAAAAACTATCAATCAATCTAATTTTAATTAAATTGCACACCGATCATAATATTTATCTCCAGGAACAGTTTGACTTTCAATTTTCCTTAGAAAGAAATCTATGTGATTTGGAATTTACTTTCCACATATCAGCTTTTCAAAACTGCCAGTTGTATTCTAAGCAAAAACCAGAGGCTCCCAGGAGCCTGTAATCGCTCACCTGGATCAAAGCTGCTTTCAATAACAACACAACTGTACTGTGGCGGCCATCTTGGTAGGGGAGCGCGACTGCCGGACACAATTTTGGAAGAGGACCATCCAATGACTATTCCATCAAAGTTTGGTTCTAATTGAGCTACTGGTTCCAGACAATATGGTTTTTATGTGAATTTCCCATAGGGCCCTATGTTAAGCTAAGTTCGGCTGTGGGGGCCATCTTGGTCGAAGAGCCGAACCGCCGGACACATTTTTGGAAAAGAACCATCCAATGACTATTTCTTCAAAATTTTGTTCTTATTGAGCAAATGGTTTCAGACAAGAAGATTTTTATGGGAATTTCCCATAGGGTCCTATGTTAAATTAAGTTCGGCTGTGGTGGCCATCTTGGTTGGAGGTATGAAATGTCTGACACAATTTTGGAAGGGGACCACCCAAGGATCATTTCAGCAAAGTTTGGTTGAGATTGGCTCAGTAGTTTCAGAGGAGAAGATTTTTTTTTAAATTTCATCCCCCCTTTTTTCTAATTTGCATAATCGGCAACAGTTCAAAGTTCATAAAAAATCCTGTAATATATGTTAAAAAGCTCATCATTATGCTTATACAGTTCAAATTTGGGCACATTGGCCATTTGAAGAAATTTCTATTTTTAGTAACAGCAGCCATCCTGGATACAGGACGGCACTGACAGACACAATTTTGAACGGGGACCACCCAAGGATCATTCAGACAAAGCTTGGTTGAAATTGGCCAAAACAACAATTTTTAACGGTCTTTTAGGCAATCGCCCAAACGCTTTTTGTTGGGCCAGTGACTACCTAATTTGGAGCAGCTTTTGGTCGCCCGAATAAGATATTAGTCGCATTTGGCGACTGGGCGACCGTCCATTTCAGGCACTGAAAATAAAGCAGTTTTGGCCATTTGAAGAAATTTCTATTTTTAATAATGGTGGCCATCTTGGATGGAGGGCCTGGCTATCGGACATAATTTTGAAAGGGACCCACCCAGCCAGGTTTGGTTTAATTTGGTTCAGCGGTTTCAGAGGAGAAGATTTAAATGTGATCTTTTATCAAAATATGCCTAATTTGCATAATCGGTATAAATCAGCTGAAAGAAAAATTTCACAGAAAAACCCGGAATATATGTTAAACTACTCCTTGTCATGTAGCTGCTATTTTTAGCTTTGTGGCCATCTTGGTTGGAAGTCAGGATCATTGGACACAATTTTGGAAGGGGGCCATCCAAGGACCATTCCACCAAAATTTGGTTGCAATTGGCCCAGTGGTTTCTGAGGAGAAGATTAAAATGTGAAATGTTGACGGACGGACGACGGACGAAAAGTGATGACAACAGCTCACCTGGCCTAAAAAGGGTGAAGTCATAAATACTTTTTTTCGACACTGGCATTATACTATTGGTCATCTCTACCAAAATTGCTTTAAATGAGCGATTGTTGTTTAACACCAACTCAGCAATTTTTCAGCTATATCATGGCGAGAACCATTTAATTTTCAATGAGATGATGATGAGGTTTGCTTTGTACTAGACCAACAAGCCTTAGCTGAATTTTTATAGTGCTAGCTCACTGAAACAACACTGCGGTTAAACATGTCGCCCCACTCAGATACATTATCCCGATTCCGAGTCAACCAGTCTTTGCTTTTTCTCCTTCATGCTGTGCGCTTAGTGGCGAAGCAAACAATACCACTTTTATATTCATATCGAGACTCAAGCCCTTGATCTACAGCACTCAAGACAAGTACGCTAACCATTACGGTTACCAATATTGTAATAAATACATGTAAAGTATGTTACATACAACAAGTAAAACTTCCATCTGTGATCATCTACGTCTATGTATGATGCTCCGTCAATGAAGAACAAGACGAATGTTTGTAGTCGTTCATGATATTCTCTAAACCCTGGGGTCTCAATATCTGTCTGGTAAATCTCAAACTTCCTTACATCATTATCTAAAAAACAAAACATCATCATTAGGAGAGACTACACAAATTTGTGATTACAGTAATCCCCCTCCTATTAGGTCCTTCCTAGTAAAGACCACCCCTCTTATCAGTGTTATCAGTATAATTTTGAATAGGTGGCAAAATTTTCAGAATAGGCGACAGAAAAATCAAGCGGGTGTTTGGAGGCCGCCTAGGACCCCTGATGCTTAAATGGTATAAAATCCTGCATCCTGGGCATTTCCTGGGACTAAAATTACTTTATTTCTTGTCCTGTTTTTTAATACATAATCTCAAGGATTTATATAGTAAGATATAAATCCTTTCTAATCTTAAATTATTGTTGCTAATGTCCATTGAGATTGATTGAGCAAATATTTAGTAAAAAAGAATAAAAGGGACTGTACTTAAATAAAGTAGGTATTATTTCATACAATAAAAACCCCTATTTTGTTGATTAAATTCCAGAAAATGTTTCAATAAGCAATACATTTTATTAATAAATTTCACATTCAAATTCACTGTCATTATCATCAGTATGAGTCACTATATTTTTGGCATCAATTAAGCATTTCACAATTTTTGGTTATAGCCATGTATCTTTAGTAACAGAAATTATGTAACAGAAAAGACTTACCAGTACAATAATGTTTGATTTGAAACATAACATTTTTATCTTGTTTTAACTTGCATTTGGATTAATTTGTTTTTTACTCAAATTATTTGGGGTGGGGGTGGGGTTATTCCTTGTACAGACTGAACATTACATTTCTTTTGTTAACACTTTCATGTATGTTGTGGTTAGTGCTAGTTTCAGTCTGATCGGGCATTTATAGGTAGGGGGGTCGATCGTAGTCACGGACAACGGTTTTATTTTCTTTCCGAGTGAAAAAAAGAAAAGAAGATTTTTCACCTTTTTCATTTCATTAGAAAACCACCTAAAAATTATTATTTCGTGGGAAAAAAATATCACATAAATGATTAAAATTAGAATTTTATAAATTTGGTAGTTAAAGGAATAAAAATATAACTTGGTACCACTACTGAGTGTCCGAAGTGAAGTGGTTTAGAGAAAATCGGACGCCATGTTCAAGATGTTGATTTATGTGACCACAGTCGTATGAATTTTAGTCATAAATAGAGAAAATTTTTTAGATGTTGGGGTAAAATAATCTCTTACATATATTATATTACCCCAACATCTAAATTTTCACTATTTTTCTCTATTTATGACTAAAATTCATACGACTGTGATGTGACCAACGAGTACCCATTTTCAAAAATATATCTGTGAGCTATCCCTGGACCAATAATTCATGTATTAATCAAAATTTGCAGAAACTCCTCAACTTTACAAGTCTGGGTGATCATTATTAAAAAAAAGGTCAAAATTGTAACATAAAATATAAAAGTTTACAAAACAGTGTTTAATTATCTATTAAGGACACAGTCTCGCATTTTACAAAAAAGATCACAGTAGCATTGATCAGAAGCTTGAATGAAAGATGGTATCTGAAGATCATATACACTCTCTTCTTATCCTTTTGGATCTTTACAGAGGTCAGGCCTCTACATTAACATATTTTTCAACTTGTCCCTTCGGACAACTAACTAAAAAAAGTACTTGTCCGACTCAATCTTTTAGTTGTCCGAAAAAATTAATAAAAATTACAAAAACTAGAGAATAATTATCCAGGGCTCCCACTACTTTCAAATTAGAGGGAGAAGTGACTTCTCTTTCAGAGAGCTCACAGGGAGAAGTGGGAGACAACAGAGAGAAATGGGGAGAATTCTGGGAAAAGTCAATTGGCTTTGCGATTAATCGAAACATTGTTTCGCGACCCCTCTGACGTTACCCTGCCCAAATTTAGTAAATAGTTAAAGCTGCCTGAACTAACTTGTTCTGTTTTTTTTTATTATTATTCATAACTACCTTAAGGACATATATTCAATGTCACATTTTTATTTCTGTCTATCTTGATTGGAGTCTTGCATACCAGTGATTTTTATATGTACCCCCCCCCCCCCCATCCCTTTTTCCTTTTGAATTATTACTGTGTTGTGATCCAATACCACACAAATTGTAATAACTCATATTTGTGTTATATAAATCCTTGTTTCTGGTAAAAAAATATACATAGATACTATATATACCAGTATCTAGGTATATTTTCTTTACCAGAAACAAGTTCCTGTGATATAAATAAAGCAAAGTATTTTATTTAAATTCACAGAGAAATAAAAGTTTTAGTGGATCTTTTCAACCAGATCAGGAAAAAGCTTGTAATATTTGTCCATTTCAAAGGTTTCAATATTTCCCAAAAGCCTAAATCAAGTCCTCTCGTATTTTGCACAAAAGATAAGTTTAAATTTGGTGCCAAATTGATATCCGATAATTTTTACGTGTCCGTTCCGGAGTCATTCTTGTTCTTATATTTCAAATATTAATATTTCTATTCATTAAAGCATTTCTGAGATTGCGATTTTAATTTTGTCAATGTCCTTGAACTTCATCAAAGCATGGAGGAACGATAAATACAATAAAATAGTTTTGATCTGGCGTTTCACTTTAGTTTTAATCAAAATAAATTATGGACAAATTGGAGATCAAACAGGGCTCTTTCATACAACAAAACCAATATTTTATACCAGTGGAAATAGATGTGTCCGTCGTACCGGCACGTTTTGGGAATCTCTGATTTTTTCACTTGTCCCGTCGGACAACCGTAATACAAGATCTACGTGTCCGACGTCAGTTTTCACTGGTACCGGACAATCGGACAAACGTTAATGTCCAGGCCTGGAGGTGTTCTCTTCGCGATCTGCATCCTAAAAAAAGTTGTGACCACGGTGGATGCTTCACTAAATGTTAGGTGCGTGCGCACAATTTTATAAATAGTGGCTAAATATATACTAAAGGGGATTTCCAAATTGGATTTAATCTATTAGAACGTTGATTAATCTGCCGTCAAAATCCATAATTAATTAATTATACGATGTAGTAATTTATATAATATTGGAATATGGATTTTTCTGTCACATTATATTTTTACTCATTGAAAAATAGCCGGCAAGGAAAGGACAATAACCGACGAAAATCGTCGACTGCCAGCTTTTAACGACATCACTGCTTATCAGATCTTCCCCACCCCCATTTTCCTTGATATACCACACAAGAACTGATAAACTGTTGGGTATTTTACTCACCATTTCTCATTAAAAATGTGTGATAGTAAATCTTTGTGCATCTTAATTTTATGCTTACTCAGATAAAATTTAAATTAAGTTTGTCGCTCACCAGTTCCTGACATTATTGAGTTATTTTGGGTCTGTGGTTTTCTTCTGGTACTCTTGATTTCTTCCACCAATAAAACTGATCGTCACGATATAACTAAAATACTGTTGAAAGCGGTGTTAAGCATCACAACGCAAACCCTCTATGTCAGTGACAATACCAAAAGCAAGTGAAAGAGTGATTATTTAATGCCAAGTGAGTAAATTTTCAGCCATAACATAGAGAGAACAGAACACTTTTTGATAATATAATGATATGTCTTTTGTACTAGATCAACACGCTTGGTTAGATTTAATACATGTAGCTCACTGAAACAACAATTCACAGATAAATATTCAGTCCTCACAATGAGCACCAGTCCTCCAGTACAAAACCAGTAAAATTTTGTTTTCGGACCATTTTTTCAGTTTTTTTTTTAAAGAACTATATAAAAATAAAATGAAGAATTTGATTCAGAGCAGCAAATTCAAATTTTCATTTCGAGAACTGAACATACTGCTTAAACACATTATCCTAACTCTTAAGCCAAACAGTAATAAAATACTTTGTCATGGTCTTTTTTTGTGTTCAATGATTTGAGGTGAGAGGTGATTGTTTGTTTTGTTGATATTGATGAAAATGTTGACCATCACTGTTTATTCTTCTTTTCATAATTTACCTTTTGACACCTTGTAGGAATGCAGCATTTCTCCAAAGGGTTTAAAGGAGGCATCTTTTTGTAACAACTTTATAAACTCATCCTTATTTGTACAATAACCTGGAGGTATTACTTTAGCAAGTGTCTCCATAACATTATCTGGCTGCAAGAGACAATAGACCACTTATAATGAAGCTATATTTGAGTCATTGATAATTATTGCTTAACACCAAAGGACCTACTTTTCAGCTATATCACAGTCTTTGCCTTAATTTTTTTTCACCTGAAAACCAAATTTGGAAAAAATTTCTATTTATTCCAACAAATTCTTTCATAATTTTCACTTGTCCGAATCCAGTTTTTCTTGTCCTGAGCTTCGGGCAAATGGGTTAACGCGAAGACTGATAACATAACGAAAACAATTTGTATTCGATGAGAATATAATGATGATGTCCGCTCTGTACTAGACAAAATTGCTAAGATGGATTTTTATAGTGCTAGCGCATTGAAACAACAATCTGCAGGTAGACATTTCGTTCCATTCGAATACATTATCCTTGCTCTTGCTCCTTAATGCTTTGTGCTTAGCGGAAAAGCAGAAAATACAAATTTTACATTCTTTTGCATGACCTGAACCCAGAAAAAATTACTGTATGCTAATCATTACACCATCGGTGTGGTGGATATATAAATAGATTTATCGACAAATTGGACATTTTCCCTTTGATGTGTCCTGCTGATAAAGTCTGGATCACTGAAATGACCTTGATCCACAAAAATATTAGGTCAGTTCGTAACTCGCATGTACAAGTTTATCGGTCAGGGCTCACCACAAATAGTAAAAACAGGGCGACTTGACTTCTCTCTCAGTTGACTTAAGAGCGAAGTGAGGGAAAATCTGGGAGACTTCCGAAAATCTATCAAAATTTTAACGTTTCTTTTCCCACTACTGCATGTCCCTCTACCTTTCACAAAACAAACGTGCTGCACAATGATCTTAAAAAGGATGCAATTAATGAGTTTGTAATAAAATATTGAACATCAAACACTGTATGGGTCAAATTTCAGGAACATGTGAGCTCCTTTTATGTGAATATTGAAGAAGAAGTATGATTATTGGTGAAAAAAATACGGACTTGAAAAGACTGAAACTTCGCTTTTTGACAGAAATTGGGCGATTTCATTGAAACCAAGGTGAAAAAGTCGCCCACTTTGCCTGGTTTGGTGAGCCCTGATCGGTCAATCTGACGTAGAACAAATTGTGACGTCACCAATAAAAACAATAACGTCAGTTCAAACACATATATATATATGTTAAACCTATATGTTTGTTGTTTATTAGGGATAATTATGTATAATAACAGAAAAAAAAGAATACAGGACTTTTTGTTTCTGATACAGACTTTCTCAGAGAAATCATCCTGCTCGACCGCTGGGCTCGCAGGATCATATCTCTGAGAAAGTCTGTATCAGAAACAAAAAGTCCTATATTCAATATGTCCCGTCTAAAGACCGGCCCATAAACTTAATGCGACTACCGGTACATACCAGAATTTTTATTGGAAAATGATTCGTTTTTGCTAGATATGTTATGTATTGGCAATGAAAGGGAAAAAGACTTACAATGTTTTATAAAATGTCTATACATTCACATACCTCAATGCCATCAAACTTATGTGGAGAAATTCTGTCAAAATACTGCATGTTGAGATAAGTACAAAGTCTAGCAGAACTATAAAATATCTCTATCATTAATTCTTTATAACCAAATATAGATTCTCTGCAATGAAAGATCAATGACATGGTATATATAGTTTTGTATAGTCTGTTTGACTTCTATAAATTAATGTTCAGAAGAAAAAAAATCTTAAAAATCCAGTTTTTAAAGCAACAATTTTTTTTTCTAGATGTATACTAATAAATGGGGTATAGGACAAAAGCCTCCTGGACAAAAAGCCCCCCAATAATGAAAAGTATAAGTTAATGTTTTTTGTGTCAAATATTTCTGTGTCTTTGTTTAGCTTAGTTTAATTAAAGAAGGAGGAACCTTGTAAGAAGGGTCTATTTTAACGGGAAGTGGCATAACACTGCAAAAATTGAATCCCTCTAAAAACACACTTTAACCATGTGTTAACTTACTGTTCTCCAAATAATTGATGTGTCATATCTGGATGAAACGTTGTAGACTCATCTTGCAAGTCAGATTTTTGTCGGACTGAAAAAAAGCAAACAACAAAGCTGATACAATACATACTGTACAAGAAACACACATGTATTCCATTTAAAGTTATAAAGGATAAAAAAAATACGGTATCACTTTTCTTTGACAATCAGTAGTTTGCAAGTAGATCTCTTAGTATTTTTTGTTATTCTCATCGCTGACACCAGGTATGCATCTCCCCTGGGGATGCAGACACGATTTAGCACCTGCATTTTTGATTTTTGCTATGTATCTTCCTCCATTCCAGGAGAGTTGTGTTCATTCAAAGAGATGCCTAATATAAGTATTTGGTACAGGGAACAAACCGAACCGAAGATGACGACCAAAAAATCGAACATAGAAATTTACAAAAAAAAAATAAAACATTTTCGGTACTTCGGAGTACAAGTATCATTACATCTCTAATTTCCTATACAATATTACATATCTGTGTTAGGCCAAAAAAATATATATGTGTGTTTACTGTCACATGTCCAAAAAATCTACGGTCGGCATTAAATTTTCTTTTTAACTATCGGCGAAACCGGAAATAGTCGTGCCTGATTCCGGAATCCGATATTTCATTTTCAAAATTTCCGGTAAGCCGTCATTTGTTTTATAACGAATTACCATTGTACACAGTTTTTCTACCTTCTATGCTCTCATTTCGACAAAAAGCTAGCGGTTGAATAAATAAAACATTGCTGCTGATTAAACAACAAAAATGGTTATCCGAATTCTGTGTAAAAATTGATAGGGTTGTTAGCAAAATTTAGGGTGGAATAATTGCCGATAAAAAAAGGTTAGGGTCGGCGGCTGAAAAATAGGGTGGGTCGGGTGACCGTAAACACACATATATTTTGTTTTGGCCATAGCGGGTGACTGAAATCATCCTTAGCCAAATTATCATTTTTATTTTAGCCACATTGAGCTTTTGACTAACCACACATGTACAGATGGTTGAAAAAATATATTTACTGACTTTTTAAAGTGCATTCCATGATTTGTTTTTCGCTACATCCAGGGGTGTGGAATTACCATGCCCGACTCGTCCATAGAACCTGCCGGACAAGTAGATTTTCCTGGCTAGCTTTTCCGGGGACAAGTAAAGATCAACAAATAAAAATAATTTCTGATTGAAGTACTCTGAAAGACAATTCCTCAAATTATATTATATCGTAAATATTGACGGTTATATAGATAAATGTTTTTGTTTTTTTTGTTTTTTGGAAAGCAGCTAAAAATAACCATAATTGTACAAGTTCTAAGTTGAGTATTACGACCTGATTGCAATGAAAATTGTACTGCATTTACATAATGATAACCGGGACCGTGTAATAGGTTTTTATTGGAGTTCCGAATGTGACATTTCCTTACTTGTCCATGGTTTTTCGTAAACAAACAGGGTCCAACATCCATAAACATATAATACAAATCGGGTTGCAGTTGTTACGATGGACAAATATTTAATAATAAAAAAAGACTTGGAAAGGTTCTGGCCACAATGAACATCACGAGAAAGTTAACAAACACAAAACTTGAATGGAAAAGGACAGATAATTTGGGGAAAAAACCCCCCCAAAAAACGGACGGTTCAGACAAAGTGGCCAGCTGATTTCTCATGTTTAATGCTGGATTTTGATAGTGTCTCATATTGCAATATCTGCAGGCTAGGAAATATTCTGATTTTGCTGACAAGAAATCATTAATGTTTATTGGCAAAATCGTAGACAGAATGGATGCTAATCTTCCCACCAGTCATCTGCAAAGTATGAAAACATCACTAAAACCAAATACATGACTGGTTTGATGGATAAAGCCATTGCCAAGGTTAATCAAAATGAACTTGATTGATATGAGAATTTTTTTCAACACAGCTTATTCTGTATCTAAAAACAACCGGCTATTCTCTGACTGCACATTCCTATCTGAAATCCAAATTTAAAATGGTATTCATTTGGGCAGTGATGACTTAGGCAGAGATGTTTGTGTTAACATTATTAAAACTATATTTCAAATTTTACACAATGATGTAATAGACAAGATAAACAAGTTCAATTTAGCAACTGTGTTTGCAAGTACCAAATGTTTATGCAAAAATCAGGACAAGCAACTTTTTTCAGATAACTTGCCCGGGGACAAGTAGAACATTTTAGTATTTCCACATCCCTGAGATCTGTCAGTCACTTTACCTGGACCCTAATGTTTTGTGAACATCTTATTTTTCCACTTGGAATAATTCCATTTCTATTAAGAACAAAATACACTTCTTTGGTACCCTTTTAGTGTTGTCCAATATCTTAAACTTCCAATGGTGGTTTACTTCTGGTACTTCGGTTTTCCCCATAAAATAATTGACCGCTGCGATATAACTGAAATATTGTTGAAAGTGGTGCTAAACACCATAACACTAACACTACACTTCCAATGGAATACATAAGAACCTTACCAAGTTTAAAATGAATAACTTCATTAGCACAACACCTAAATGATTCCAATCTGTTTTTAAGTAGCGAGTTGACCATCATACCTGTAAAAGACAAATGATTAAAAAAGGACACCATAGCAACATAACATGCAAGACAGGGCATGGGTGTGGGTGTGGATAAATACTTTAATCTTTATTTTTAATTACTACTAGAATAGGGGCTGTCATGATTGTATGATAGTTGGATTTACAACTACCAATGCAATCAGTGTCTATCACCACTAAAGTTGTGAGTTTGACTTCCGCTCATGGCGAGTTGTACCCGATAAAACATGTGATAAAGTCTGTCAGTGACTTGCAGCAGGTCAGTGGTTTTCTCCGGTTTCCTCCACCAATAAAACTAACCACCACTTTTCAGTTTCATTGAGAAATTGATCTAATCACAAAAACTTGATATTTTTTTTCACATTTGTCGTTGTGCTGGAATAACAATACCTACGTCTCGCCTTCTGCAACTTTCATAGCAGGCAAGACAAATACCATCTTAAGAAATGGATGACGTCTTTGGGAATGTTGAGAGTGTGAGTACAGAATGATGTATTGATGAACATCTTTCATTAATATCAAAACTTTCAGTTTCAGTTTTATTGTTTTTCATCGAAGTAAAATAGAGAAAGACAAAGACATTAGTAAAAAGGATCTTTTTCACTTGCATGGAATTTATTCAATTCAATCTTATCTGTTTTATTTACTTTTAATCTCATCTTGTAATTTTAAAGTTTAAAAGAATTCCCTCTGTGTTTATGTACGCAATGGATATACAGAATGACGTTATCGGTCTCGTGCTGCGCGAGAATTATAAATCAAAACAAGTGACCGACTTTATTGCATGGCTGAGCAGATGTCATGACACAATATACCAATCCGCATTTCCGTTAATTTTATCCAAGTATTAATGCAACCTGATATTGCCTTCTGTTTCTACAAAGTCGTTGAATGACAAAAATAGATATTTTTAACAATAAAATGTGGCCAATTTTCGTCATAAAATGTGGAAATTTTTATCAATTCTTACCCGCCATTTTAGGTTTTGTAGATTCGCGCGAAGCCCGAGAGAAACAACAACTTCCGTTTATTTGCAGGTTCCCTGTTTACATCTTGGATTAACTCCCTTTGTGAAAATCCAGTAAAAAGGTGAAGGTGAGATTAACCGGGACATCTTCAATTCTACCTGTCTTTGTATGCAATGTAGTGTCCTAAAAATAGAAAGTCGTTGGGATATCCTTATATTCACGTGCTGTTTACGTGCTCGTCCAATGAAATTGTTTACTTCACGTGTTCAGGTTTCTCCAAATCTGTAAATAGCATCGAACATGGCGAATGTAGTGAGTTGCTGCACTGCTATGATGTTTTATCTCTAACTGTGTGACTAACCTTGCGTCTGTAGTAACTTGCGCATGGTAGCACTGCATGAAATATCGCTTTTTGTAATGCAAGCAAATTATGATTCATTTAAAAATGGGTTTATTCATTTCAGGAAGAAGTCATGGGAATCATTTCGAAAATATGGCCAGTCCAAAATGCACAGTGCGAAGCAAAAAGTCGAAAGGTGATGATATGTTAGCAAAAACGAATGCATACTTGTTGTTCTTTGTGGATATTTAAAGCTCGATTTGATAGATTTTTAGAAATGTATGCATTTTCAAAATAAAATTAGAATGAATGACTTTCAAAACAAACCAAGGACATTGAGTTGTCTCCCTTACTCTGTGTCAAAATTTGAAAGTTACAATAAATTTCATGCAGATAGACCAACTTTTGCTACAGAAATGTGACATTTGTCTTTTAATGTACAATTTAATCTGAGTTGATTGAATATCATTATTAATTTAAATTGCAAACAACATTTTTTTTTACGTTCTCTTCAAATTCAAGTTCTGTAGAGTCAGATCCTATGGTACTGTAGTAGCCATGCTACCTGGGACTGGGAATACCTCGACAAATACGTTGGCCTCCAGCCAGTGCTCTAACCTTCTGAGCCAAAGAAGTACTTCCCTGGCTCGGCCGATTAAGGCTGGCTTTATATCTTCGCCACTTCCGATCCCACTGGCCACAACTCCCCCCCTTTTTCTTCTGGGAGGGTGTTTCATCTCGCGGGTCTGCCACAGGAGGTCAAATCTCATCGAATTCTCATTTAAACTCTTCCCCTGCCTGTAGTGGTCACCCGCAGTACCATTGTAGTAGCCCTGCTACATGGGACTGGGAACACCTCGACAAATACGTTGGCTTTATATCTTCGCCACTTCCGATCCCACAACAGTACTGTGTGTTCGCATGCATTTTTAGCTAATTTTTGCTGCCATCTTTTTATTTTAATTACCATGGTAGCAAAGGACACCAATATATAAGTTGCCTGAAATCTATATATAGGCTGCAGACTTTTTGAAAAAAAAATTCAATATGCAGGACACATAGGTCCTGCACCCAATAATTTTCTGCAGGACCTACTGAAATTGTGCAGGACCGGAATTTACAAAATTCTAAAATTTAAACGGAATCGGTGATGGGAATAATAAAAACCAGACCCGCCATGTTTTCAAATATAAACAAACGAAATGGTCGCGTTGATGCATCACAGCCAGTTTAAGCTATAAAAATACAATGATTAATAGAATTACCATGGAAACAGTTGCATGTTTAAGAAGTAAATATCATTTGAAGCAGAATCTAATTCCGAGTTGACCGTGATCGTTCAGGCATACCAGTTACATTTCCGATTTCCGGTGCAAAACAACAAATTTTGCCGAACACCCAGACCGGCATACTTGGCAGTATTGCCGGTCCTTGTGATTTTCTGCCTGCTCGGTCCGACAAATTTCAAGAAGTCTGAGGCTGGGATATTGGCTGCAACATGTTTTCAGATAGTATGTTATACTACAGAACATGTCTGCACAAATTGAGTCTTCATTGTGTAAGAAGACTTTTTCTCACAATTTGCGATTACACTTGGAACCATAGAGATGTTCATCTAATAAAAATAAAATCCAGAGACAACTCCAAGAAATATAAATAGGAGCTATCCTCCTATAGCTTGGTGAGTGTAACCTCAACATCTCATACTAATCATGAGTACGTCACTGTTTAGTGATGTGTGCAAATACACAACCAACATTGTGAATGAGATTTAATGGTTGCCTCATAAAATGTGAATGCCACTTTCCTTGTACCAGTAAATCCAGTAAAGGTACTCTGCCATGTCAGTAATAACTTATGGATTTCATGGTCGAGTTACTTAAGAAATAAATCATGGAAGCCAGAATGTGTTTTGAGTTTTAACATGGATTGGCAGATAAAATTTACTAATATCCGCCAACCCATGTTAAAACTCAAAACACATTCGGGCTTCCATGATTTATTTCGATTCTGATATGTCTAAGAGTACAAATACGGTAGTATACTTTGATTGGAAGACGGTAATTTATATTTATGTTTGCGGAAAATGTCGCACACAATTTATGCTGCCAATGGAAAATTCAGTCCCATTCACCGGTGCATGTGCGAATGAGATTATACCATCGATAAATCGCTTGTTTGTCTACAAAGCGAAAGAAGGATGTCATGTTAGAATTCACAATACATTTTGCAATGTAGTGGAGCAAAATATTAATTAATGCACAATTTAGATTCTTCTTCATTCAAAGATCAGTTAGAGAGCCAGAGGACATTTCTCACATCGTGAAATTATGAACATCATGACTTATGTGCAGACCCAATTTTGACATAAAAAATATGCTGCACCAGCAACTATATAATTGAAATATTGTTGAAAGTGGCATTGAACACAATAACCCAGGGCATTCCACTCATTTTCAAGTAGGAGGTGGGATCCCGCAAAACCAGTATGCAAAACAAAACCTGGGGGAAAATGCAATTAGACAGGCAATTTGCCCGGTGCTCGAGGGCTGTAGAATGCCCTGAAATACTGCATATATAAGTTGGTGTTGAACACCAATCAATAGATTAAAACTCAAACTTGGAATTACATGTACATTATTAGACAGTGAATGGTCATGTTTCTGTTTTTGTGCTAGCAAGTTGACCACTGTGATTAACAACTAATGTAAATAATGACTTACTTGACAAATTACATTTACAGTGTAAGACAGATTACATTTACTTTGTAAATGATGCTTCCCACAGTAAATTGATTTTCTTGACAAAATGCAGAAAGAGGTGAAAATTGAGAATGTAAGGGAAGTTATTACAGTAGAACCTGTCTAATCCGACACACCAAGGTACCATGGAAATGTGTCAGATTGTACAGGATGTCGGAATACTCTGGTTTTATTTTAGTTAACAGAACTACTTTGGGACCAGTTTTTGTCGGATGTCGGAAAACTTGGGTGTCGGATTGCACAAGTTCCACTGTAGTTACGGATAGATTTAAGAAAAAGTAATATCAGGCACATTCAATTTAACATTCACACTTAACTAAAGGTATTCTAAAAATACCCAATATTTGTCACCTTTGACCTTGTTAATCTTAACACAACATTTATATATGCAGCCATTGCAGGGTAAAGTAACTTTTTGTTTTGAAAGCTTTTATGCATCATGTATATGGTCAGTACATGCACTACAGAATAATTCACTGCTAAAATTAAGGATAAAAAATGTGTTGAGTGTGTGTGTGTGTGATGCTAATATCTAATCAGGAAGTGACAACAACTCTCCGAAGATCTGTAAAAACACTCCTTTGTATTACATTTTATCCTACCTTTTTAACAGAGGATTTTCTATTTATCTGTAGTGAACCCTATTTGATCACTTCTTGTTTAATTTGTCTGTCATGTAACAAGTAACAAATTAAAGCCAGCACATGTTTATCAACATCCTTCATGTTACACTGTCGTCCTATTGTTCCTGGTACAAAGGTACCCCAAAAAATGAAATCTGATATCATACCTGATGTACTTTAATGAAACTTGACCACGTCTCTTTTCTTAACCCAGTTATTTTTACATTTGTATAAACATAATTTTTTTTAAATGTCTTTTTATTAGAGTGAAGGCAGTTTCAATTTTGTTGTTTTACATAGTAGTATGTGTCTGAGAGTTGGTGAAACAAAAATGTGAAAGAATCATAAATTTTGTTACTATGGTTTTTATATGCACCAAAACGTCTGCAATTTTAGATTTAAGAAAAAAATGAAATTTTACCTTTTACTGATAAACCATCATAAATTTTGTAACTATGGTTTCCACTGTGCACCAAAACTTCTGCAATTTTAGATTTAAGAAAAAACATTTAATTGGACCTTCTACCGATAAATAAAACAGGCAGCTTAAAAAATTTGTCAAGTATCTGGAGAATTGCTAAATCATGCTTGGATTGATATGAAATAGCCATAGTAATTGGTAGTCAGTCTGTACTAATAAGATACATGTATTAAATAATCACAATGAAAATTGGGGGCCGTTGTGATCATGATCTTATGGTAAGTTGGATTTACAACTGCATGTGCAGTCAGTACCTATCGCCACTAAAGTAGTGATTTAGAACCCTGTTCAGACGAGGTGTACTCGATACAGCATTATGTGATAAAGTTTGTCAGTGACTTGTGGCAGGTCTGTGGTTTTCTCCAGGTACTCCAGATCCAGCTTCCTCCACGAATAACACTGACCCCCACGATATAACTGAAATATTGTTGAAAGTGGCGTTAAGCACCATAAACCAAACCAACCAACCAACGATTAAAATTGATATCATGATTATCTTATGTTGGAATGAAATTGAAAGCCTTGAGTAATGCTTAGCTAAAACTAGAATAGGTTTTGACTGAAAATAAAAGTGGCATACCTAACCTGTTTTTCTGCAATCATTTGACATGTAGATAATGTCTAGCTTTTTCTTGAGACACTACTGAGTGCAGTGTGAAAAATTAAATTTAGATAGTAGATTAAAAATTTATTGCTATGTCTCTTTTATGAGACACTACTGAGTGCAGTGTGAAAAACTAAATTTAGATAGTAGATTAAAAATTTATAGCAATGTCTTTTTAAGAATGAAGCATTCTTAGTGTGGCATAGTTCTCTTCATTTATTATCTCTTGTAATGACAGTATTTGTAAAATAACCAGTACCATCGTGGCCATGATTGTATGGTATTTCTATTTACATCCAATAATGAAATCGGTGCCTATTACATTATGTACCAGTAAAGTTATGAGTTTGATTCCTGCTCACTTCACGTACACTGTACTTATGCAACCTTTTTGAAAAGAAACAAAGTTTGTCTATGACTTTCCTAGAAATTCCATCTTTTCTGGTGAAGATTGTAGCAGAACAAGAGAAGGAAAGATGTTGAAAGATATTCAAATCTCGTTTTTGCCAAATGGACTAACATACAAATTACAAACCCTCCATTTGCAAAAAGAAAGGCCTTGCTGTTTGTATAAGAAATACAAGACCTTTATATATACTTTCTATAGAATGAGTTGAATTGTTGTTTCTGAAATTCTGGATTTAGGGTATTAATTATTTTTATAATATAATTACCGGTGTTCTAGAATCCATAGTGAAAATTTTACTGTATTAATAAAAATAGATCTTAACTTTATAGGTCACATTTTCACTACAAGCATAGTTTGAATATGTTGTACCATTGTTGTATTATGAAAATATACATCACTTGTGACTTGGTGTTGTGAGGACCTTTCACAGCATGTACATGTATGTTGTTTGTTGTTTGTTGTTTGATAGTATGTTACTCAATGTTAGTTACATTTGTTGTTGTAAATATAAGAAATGTTATTAGGTGCCCACTATACTACTGTGTTGAAATATCTACATTGTACGGTAATACCATAATTTTATTTTAGATTTTATTTTCTTAGCTGTGTGTCCCTTGAACTGTGAATTTCCTATATAGGATCATGTCGGGTAACCTTTTATTCATCTTTGACCATCCAATCATATGCAAGACAGTTGTATGTATTGACCAATTGGACAGCAGGTCTCTGAGCATTCACTTGGATTTAATACCTCAATATTTGGCAGGCTTGTTGCTGAATGGTCAATTGAGAATGTGACGCATGATCATGTGACTTCATAATGGATGTCTTTAGGTGTTGAATGATTCAACAAAATACAAATGAATGTGATTTGTGTCAATGGACAAAATTTGTTTGTGGAGATAATATTTTTATCATTGAACATGATAAACCATATTTATTATTTAATGTCATGAATAACAAATAAACACATTTAATTTGCTACATTGAATCCAACAATTAATCAGTACTTAAGATGTTTTAATTAATTAGTATACAATTTTAGTTAGTTTCATGGAAAATGTTGTTAAAATATTTCATGGAAAATACTGTTAAAATCATTTTTGTTAGATGACTTTTTATGACATTTTTAATATTCTTGCTTCTTAAAGTTGTAGATTTGATATAAACACCATTTCAATTAAGAACACTGTACTTACTTTACCATAAACAATGTACTACATATATGTAGCTAATTACATATTGATTTCTTAATGACATTTATTTTATGCATATAGGTCGAGTTACTTAAGAGAGCTGAACATGAACATCTCAGAGAAATTTTTCATAAGGTAAATCTTTATAAATATAAGAAGGAAATACTGACACAGATCATATATAGGACCATGTGAGCTATTTTCATCACTTCGCATCAGTTAACAGTGTCCTGAGAACACTAACATCTCTAAAACTACTTGGCTAAGTGGAAATTTGTAAGATTGCAAGATTGTTCCTTGTATGTGCACAAATTGCATAACCACAATTTGTACTCAAGATGGCCAATGCAATCGATAATTGGCTAATCCTCAAAGCTCTATTTTTAAAAACTTTGAAATTTGATATGAATGATCATGAGGTGCTTCTCTAGTGAATGTGTGATTTATGCTGAGATTGGCCTAAATCCAAAATGGCCACCATCACAGGACTGTTAACATAAATAACTCTATGGGAAAGTGAATAAAAGCTTTTCATAAGAAACTACAAACATCATTGAACTCAGTCTGTACATGAATGATAATTTGATGGTTTCTTAAAAATTTGGCATTTCTTATGTGGATCGGAAATCCAATATTGCTGCCACCACAGGACAGAGTTTATCATAGGACTTTATTGACCATCTGTTGGAGAAATTTAAATGTTTTAATTGGAATCAAGAACCAAACAATATGTGTTACAGGTATATATTTTTAATTAGAAACCTCAGTGCATGACCTAGATATTAACCTCTATTTTACAGTATGCCAGTGGTACCGTTAGTAATGGAGAACGTTACATGACCTACACTGATCTTATACAGAGATATCTACAGCTGTTGGATATAGACAATTACAATGAATATACTCTACAGCTGTTTGGGTCTAGTGTTGATACCAGTAGGGATAAGTATGTAGAAACCAGTTGTCTCCCTTGTATGTATGTATGTATGTAGAAACCAGTTATCTCCCTTGTAATGTAATTATTATCATACTATTATTATTAGCAGTGTTTCCTAAGGTAAATTGAAGTTGAATGGACATTCAGTGCAGTAAAGGAGTACGAATTACTGGACCAGAAACAAGTTTACATTTATATTTTATGTCGGTCAAAAGCCCACTAGGGCTTGTGTTGTATTGTTATTTAAATATGCCGACTATAAATAAAACTTATCTTATCTTATCTTATTAAAAATCTTAAACTATTCAATGAAAAGTCCTTTGATAATAATGTCAATTGCAGTGATAAACAGCAGAACAAGAGTAAAGAAAGAAAAAAAGATGTCTGTTATAACTGATAATTTGTTTTTCAGCATTGTGCTTTTGATATAACATTTATAATCAAGCATTGTGTTCAGAATCCCTATCAGGCCTATGACTGTTTTTAGAAAGTCACATTTTAATAATTTCAATTGCATTGATAAAAATAGCAGGAAAATAGGAAAGAAAGAAATAAACATGTCTGTTATAACTGATAGGCCGTCATGGCCGTGATCGTATGGTTGTTGAATTTATAACTACCTCTGCAATTAGTGACTATCACCACTAAAGTTGTGAGTTCGAATCGTGTTCATGGCGAGGTGTGCTTGATACAACATCATGGGATAAAGTTTGTCAATGACTTAAGGCATGACAGTGGTTTCCTCCACCAATAAAACTGAGCACCACGATATAACTGTAATATTGTTGAAAGTGGTGTTAAACACAATAAACCATATATTTTTGTTGTTGTTTTTCAGCATGATCTCGTTTGCAGAATTCCAGGCTTTTGAATCTTTGCTATGTTTACCTGATGCCATGTATGCTTTGGCCTTCCAGATCTTTGATAGAAATGGAAATGGGTCCATTACCTGTGGTATGATTGATCTTATTAGTAAAACCGATATTTCTGAAGTCAGTATTGAAATCTGATTTTATACTATTCCATAAAGAATATACTAAATAATAAAATATTGCAGAACTGAAGTGAGGGACCATATTTAGTAAATCAACGTATGCAATCTTCGTTGTAAAATAATCGTAGCAGCATATCGCAATTCTGTTATTACCGTTTATTATTAACTCAGTCTCAGATGGATTTTTATTCATGTTTATGTCCGAGCCCATTCTTGATAATTATCAGTCATTCTGAAGGTTCGTCGGACATTGGGCAAAGTCCAGTAGAAATTTGTTTCGGTCTGGTTAAGTTTACTTATTTATTGGTCCAAATATCCAGTCATAGCGATAATTTTATAGATTTATAGTGGCAATTTAAGATTGTTCAAATATGGTTCGTTCCTATAATGTATACTTGGGAGCGTCGTGGTCGTAATTGTATGTTCGTTGGATTTATAAGTACCTATGCAATCAGTGTCTATTACCACTAACGTTGTAAGTTTGAATCCCACTCGGGTAAGGTGTACTCGATACAACATTATGTGATAAAGTTTATCAGTTACTTGTGGCAGGTTGGTGGTTTTCTCCAGGTACCCTGGTTTTCCTCTACTAATAAAACTGACCGCAATGACAGTCTTTCCCAAATGTCGTCGGTCCGACGGTCCTGACAGGTAAAATTGTTGTTGGACCGACGAACTACGATCTTTTTCCGGACCAAATGTCTGACGTGTTCCGTGACCGGTTCCATGATTTATATTTCTTGAGCATGCACGATTACAAGGAATAAACCGTTTAGATTTCCGGTTTTAAACCGGCATATGACATGTATGATGTTTCAACATAAATATGTAGAGGGAGCAGTCCCTGGGAAATCATTGACTCATCGCACTATTCTTTGCGAAGATGAACAAAACCAAAGGAAAAAGAAATACGAAGAAAATCGGCCCGATTGATAGAAAGTTCCAACAAAAACTGGAAAGAAGGGAGACAGTGGCTCCAGTACGAATGTGATGACCTGCAAAATTTGCATTGATCATTACGGAAACAATACAATGTATCGTCAAATTTAAAAATACAAAACACATTTATTACAGGGTGTTCAAACTTTTGGTTGTCAGCCGTAGTTGACCACGAGAAGTGCAAATCACACATAGCAGTTGTAGACATTCTGGCAGCAAAATCGGTAACAGTTGATGAAATAAAACAATCTACAGCCGGAAGAAAACTGGAATTCAGTTTTCACATTTGCCAGAGAATAAAAATTTATTAAGTATTTTCACATGAACAATTTAACAAAGTAACATGATTAAGGTTGAGACAGTATAAAAATTAAAACAAAGTAACATGATTAAGGTTGAGACGGTATAAAAATTAAAACAACAAATAAAATTGTATACCATTTATTACAAAATACAAGCTAAACATGATGAAGGTAAATAAATGTCAATACTTTTCGGTCAGACAAAAAATATTTCGGACAGACAAAACCAATCAGCCTGTCTGACCGATTGACAGACAGATCCTCTGACAATTTGGTACAGACTGTAATGATATAACTGAAATACGGTACACATTATGATAAATATGTAAATGACTTTTTTCTTTTCAGATGAATTTGAAGATATTATAAAACACACGACACTGAATCGTGAAATTCCTTTCAACTTCAATTGTGATTTTATAAAGCTGCACTTTGGAGCAAAGAAAGACAGAAAAATAACTTATAGTGAATTTACACAGTTAATTCATGTAAGTGTACCGTGATTTGTGTGTTACTGTAGCCCTTTTCACAAAAATTTGCAAGTTTAGTAGTAAGTCTTCACTTACGATTATCGTACGACAAATCTTAAGTCATATTCACAAAAGGTTATCGTACGACAACAGTCTTTGCCTTAATTTTTTTCACCTTCTTTAGAAAAATTTTCTATTTATTCACACAAATTCTTTCATAATTTTGACATGTTCGAATCCAGTTTTACTTGTGTTTTGGCTTCGGGCAAGTGGGTTAGCGCAAAGACTGCGACTAATTTTAATTGTACGATAAAATTACTCTTACGATAAAAATTCTTCCTTCTCCACCAAGTTTCATTTTCATTGCACATGCATATTGCTTTCAATATTATCATCTGAATTATGATTTCTCAGAAAACTATCATGAAAGACGAAAGTCTTCTTTCTATCCCAGACAGTCTCAGAGAATATGCACACTCTAAGAAAAGTTTTAAATGAACTAACAAAGGTGTAAAAGGAACCCTTAATACATCAGAGTTATTTCCCCTTCCACACAAGATGTATTACATTTGAACAAAGTAAAAGCCATGTTATCGTAGACTTAAGAGTGTAACAATATACCGAATGACGATACATCACGGTATTTTATTGACTACACGGTACAATGGGTGCCCCTTACAGAGCTGTCGAAATCTCTTTCCTGTCTGTCAGACAATAGGTCTGGCAGATGTGGACAATGTGTCAGACCTATCAAACATTTGCCGGACCTACATTTTTTTTACAACTTCAACTGAATTACACATATACTGGCTAAATCCATAAAATAGTTTGTTTACAGCTTCAAGTGATACCTTGGAATACTCAGTTAGTACAACACATTTTTGTATGACATGTGGAAATATACATACAATACAATTGACTTGTGTATGAAATAAACAAAGATACCAAGTTTGCATAATGCTAGCTATGCACATGTTTCAAGGTGTTACCTCTTATAAGTAGCATTAGGTCTGGACCGAATCAATTGGATGACTGACAACCTAGGCCTAAATTAAAATTAAGTTTGTTTCCCCTTTCACCGACCGACCCCTTAAATAAAATCGTAATTTCCGGAAAATCGATGCACGTCCATGCGGAATCGGTTACACATTTAGTAGTCAAACTCTTCAATGTGAAGTCAAAATTTGATTATATAGACAAAAATAAACAAAAATCGCAGATTGCAAACAACGACAAGTTTGAGAAGCAAAAGTAAGTAATGATGCCGGTCATCTTCAAGCGTTTTGTCGGTTCCAAGTTACTGAAAAATTGCTCCGGACATCGGGTCTGATGCGAAGTAGTTTAAATGGGACCTAGTCAATATTTTGTCCGACGGTTCGATAGGTCTGATGATTTTCGACAGCTCTGCCCTAAAATCAATGAAATAAAATAACTTTTTTTATTCCTAAATCAAAATTTGTTTTGCTACATAAATATTGTGTGTTTTTTTTTCAAATATTAGTTTTAATTTTCACGGACATATGTGGCAAATCCTTAAGAGAAAAAAATGGCGACGCACACAAAGGTATACAAAATGTCACAATACATATCGTGATACATATCGTCACTTGTCTAAAATATCGCGATACGTATCATGATACAAATTCTGTATCATTACACTCCTATCATAGACCATTGTTGTAACTTTTACTGCTTGATTGGTGCACCAGTAATAGCAATTAGGATGCTTGCCTTGAGGGTGGTAGATCTGGTCAGGTACAGACAAGCAATTAGGATGCTTGCCTTGAGGGTGGTAGATCTGGTCAGGTACAGACAAAGACTTAAAATTGGTATTTGTTGCTTCTCTGCTGAGCACAGTATTAAGAAGTAAGAACAACTTGTATTAGATTGGAGGCAGGATAATGTGTCTGACTGGAGTGACATGTCTATCTTTGGATTGTTGTTACTATGTGCTAACATGATAAAAATTCAACTTGGCTTGTTGGTCTAGTATAAAACAGATATCAGCATCATCTTATTAAAAAATAACTAGTTCTGGTCATGATATAGCTGAATGTTTTCTTTTTTTTTATTCATAATATTTTTTTATAGAAATCTGTACATTTAGCTGAAAAATTACTCAATTAGCATTAAAAAGTCACTTACTTGCTTGTTTTACACTTCAAAAAAAAAATTATGAACCGTTTTATTTATTTTTCAGGATTTCCACGAGGAACATGCTCTCCAAGCCTTTAGAAAATATGACAAAGATAACTGCGGCAACATCAGCGCTAAAGACTTTGAACACTTAATGGTTACACTGAAGAGTTTTTTGTTATCAGAATTTGTTCGAGAAAATATTGTTACGGTATGGTATTCTACTTAATTCATCTATAAAAAATGGGAGCTGTCTTGGTTGTGATTGTCTGTTAGTCAGAATTACAACTACCTGTGGAATCAGTACCTATCGTTGTGAGTTGGAATCCCACTCATGGTGAGGTGTACCTGATACAACATTATGTGATAATGTTTATCAGTGATTTGCAGCAGGTCACAGATTTTCTCTGGGTACTCCGGTTTCCTCCACCAATAAAACTGACTGCCACGATATAACTGAAATATTGTTGAAGTGACATTAAACACCATAACCCTAACCCTTGTTAAATATGTGCTGAGAAAACGAATGCAACCAACACATATTTTTTTTTCTGAATAAACTGAAATCCTATAATGAATTTTAAGTTTGAGTGGCATACAGTGTTGATTAAAGGGCTGTGACATGTTTATCTCAAGTATAATTTAAATTAGAGTGATTTTTCCCTTAGATCATTTTAAAGGACCTTAAAACTACCTATGCAGTCAGTGCCTATCACCACTAAAGTTGTGAGTTTGAATTCTGCTTAGCCACAACATTATGTGATAAAGTTTGTCAGTGACTTACGGCAGGTCAGTGCATTTCTGTGAGTACTCCGGTTTCCTCCACTAATAAAACTGACCGCAACGATTGAGGAAGATTGAATTGTAAATTTCAAAGTTCAAACATAAATAATACTTTAATGTTAGCTTTAAAACACCTGTCAATTAGTCAATGTAATGAATTATCTCCCTTATATCTTTACAGGTTACCGTTGGTGGTGGAGATCACAGACTAGTTCTTGTAATGAATTATCTCCCTTATATCTTTGCAGGTTACCGTTGGTGGTGGAGGTCACAGACTTGTTAGTTACGCTTATTTTTCGGCTTTTGTCTCATTGTTAAATAATATGGAATTGGTGAAAAAATTGTATTTAGCTGTAACGAGAGGAAATCGACATGCTGAGGTCACCAAAGGTAAAAATAATATAATTTTATATTTTTCTTGCACACTGTTGGTATATCATTTAATTATCAGCATGAAAATATGAAACCCCATACAGGCCTTTCAGTAAGGGGTGGTACCAGGTACTTTTACCCACTTAAAAAGGTAATTGGTACCTCCTAATTTCAAAGTGTCTTGCATAAGATATTCATGAAAAAGTTCAAATTTTAAGAAAAAGTACCACCTGTAAATAGTGAAGTACTGGTACACTTGAAAAATATTGAAAGCCCTGGCCATAGACCAACTTAGTCTAGTGTAGAGCTTGACATAAACCAACTTAGTCTAGTGTAGAGCTCGACATAGACCAACTGAGACTAGTGTAGACCACTGGATGTAAAAATTTGTATACCTCAAAATCTGTTGGCATTGAACAACCTGATATTTAGAAAACTTGTCTACTGGTCTACCACTAATTTTCTACATTGTTTACATGGTGTTTATTTAATTCCCTCATATTACTGCATCGATGGTGTAATGGTTAGCATGCTTGTCTCGAGTGCGTTAGATCATGGGTTCGAGCCCCGATCGGGTCAAACCGAAGATTATAAAATTGGTATTTGTTGCTTTTCTGCTAAGCACACAGCATTAAGGAGAAAGAGCTTGAAATCAGGATATTGTGTCCGACTTGGGTGGCTATCTGCGGACTGTCGTTTCAGTGAGCTAGCACTATAAAAATCCAACTAAGCGTGTTGGTCTTGCACAAAGCGAACCTCATCATCATCATCTCATTGAAAATTAACTTGTTCTCACCATGATATAGCTGAAAAATTGCTGAGTTGGCATTAAGCAACAATCACTCACTCATGCACTCATTTCCACTTTTTGATTCAATGATTTAAGTCATAGATGTAAACAATGTTATCTTTGTTCTGTGTTGCTATACTGACTTATTTCAATTTTCAGAGGAAATGTTATACCAAGCGCAAGAATTTGCACAGATTACTCCACTAGAAATAGACATCTTATACCAACTTGTAGGCCTTCAACACCAAACAGGGTATGGTATACATTTATTCATGCTAATTTTTTTGAAAAATTATTTACTTGGTGTTAAACAACAATCACTCACTGCTAGACATATAAAAGTCAAGTATATTGTTATTTAGCTATCACACAATCACGGGTTAGGATATATACTCCCTGATGACATCAAAATATGTGTCACATGATATTTCATGTATGAAGGAAAATTCTGTACTAAATTTCTAAATCAACACAATTTTATATGTAGTAAATTTGATAAACTTTATAAATATAGCATAAACATATCACATAACGAAACAATGGGTTTGTGAAGTAGTTTCAAGAATTGAAATGTCAACTACATGTAAATAAAAACTTTGTGTAGCCCAGTGACTATGAAAGTTTTCAAGGTGCAAAGTTTAACACACTTACTTGTTTATTGTGATATTCAATTTTGCTATGGTAGAGCCGTTGAAAATAGGAGTTTGCTGAATCGATCTAGTGTTTGTGACAGAATTATTTAAACTGTTGTAATATTTTTTTTGTTCATACTGCCGTTTTGAGTATAAAAACAGTATTTAATTTGGTATAAATACATTTATTATTCGGTAGTATGCTATTGATTCAGTGAAGCGTAAATATTTCTATTTTTGTTGGCCATGTTGTTATTGTTTTTTGGGGGGAGACTGAAGACGTACATATATACCCCATCTGTAATCCGAATGTATGCTGACATTCATGGTTGAAGAACCAATGAAAATTTGTGTAATAAACTAAAATCCATAATATATACTCACCTTTTCATATAAAGTCATCATCGTTTTACAGGAGAATAAAGTTTGAAGATTTAGAAGTAGTCTCTCCCATAGAAGGACGAGAGACTCCATTTACATTACAGATGCAGATAGCTGAGGTAATAATTAGGTAAACTTTCTTACTAATTCACAAATTTACCATTTTTTTTTCTTATGAGAAAAATTTGAGAAGTACAACTTAGACTAGTCGGTGCAAAAACACTGACTACTAGGTGGATAATACCCTGGAGGATTTATTGTCCACTGACAGAGGTATTGACCCAGTGATAGTATTAAAAACGTAGATATCTAATGAACTGTGCAGGATATGTATAATAAATAAACGTTAGAGAAAACCAATGGGGCAGTCAAGAATGGACAATCCAGAGAAACTGGAAACATTGGGGACACAAGACACAGGACAAAGGCAAGCAAAACAAATAAACGTTAGAGAAAACCGAAGGGGCAATCAAGAATGGACAATCCAGAGAAACTGACAACATTGGGTACACAAGACACAGGACGAAGGCAAGCAAAACAAATAAACGTTAGAGAAAACCGAAGGGGCAATCAAGAATGGACAATCCAGAGAAACTGGAAACATTGAGGACACAAGACACAGGACGAAGGCAAGCAAAACAAATAAACGTTAGAGAAAACCGAAGGTGCAATCAAGAATGAACAATCCAGAGAAAATGGAAACATTGGGGACACAAGACACAGGACGAAGACAAACAAAACAAATAAACATTAGAGAAAACCGAAGGTGTAATCAAGAATGGACAATCCAGAGAAACTGGAAACATTGGGGACACAAGACACAGGACGAAGGCAAACAAAACAAATAAACGTTAGAGAAAACCGAAGGGGCAATCAAGAATGAACAATCCAGAGAAACTGGAAACATTGGGAACACAAGACACAGGACGAAGGCAAGCAAAACAAATAAACGTTAGAGAAAACCGAAGGGGCAATCAAGAATGGACAATCCAGAGAAACTGGAAACATTGGGTACACAAGACACAGAACGAAGCCAAACAAAACAAATAAACGTTAGAGAAAACCGAAGGGGCAATCAAGAATGGACAATCCAGAGAAACTGGTAACATTGGGTACACAAGACACAGAACGAAGGCAAACAAAACAAATAAACGTTAGAGAAAACCGAAGGGGCAATCAAGAATGAACAATCCAGAGAAACTGGAAACATTGGGAACACAAGACACAGGACGAAGGCAAACAAAACAAATAAACGTTAGAGAAAACCGAAGGGGCAATCAAGAATGGACAATCCAGAGAAACTGGAAACATTGGGAACACAAGACACAGGACGAAGGCAAGCAAAACAAATAAACGTTAGAGAAAACCGAAGGGGCAATCAAGAATGGACAATCCAGAGAAACTGGAAACATTGGGAACACAAGACACAGGACGAAGGCAAGCAAAACAAATAAACGTTAGAGAAAACCGAAGGGGCAATCAAGAATGGACAATCCAGAGAAACTGGAAACATTGGGTACACAAGACACAGAACGAAGGCAAACAAAACAAATAAACGTTAGAGAAAACTGAAGGGGCAATCAAGAATGGACAATCCAGAGAAACTGACAACATTGGGTACACAAGACACAGCACGAAGGCAAGCAAAACAAATAAACGTTAGAGAAAACCGAAGGGGCAATCAAGAATGGACAATCCAGAGAAACTGGTAACATTGGGTACACAAGACACAGAACGAAGGCAAACAAAACAAATAAACGTTAGAGAAAACCAAAGGGGCAATCAAGAATGGACAATCCAGAGAAACTGGAAACATTGGGTACACAAGACACAGAACGAAGGCAAACAAAACAAATAAACGTTAGAGAAAACCGAAGGGGCAATCAAGAATGAACAATCCAGAGAAACTGACAACATTGGGTACACAAGACACAGCACGAAGGCAAACAAAACAAATAAACGTTAGAGAAAACCGAAGGGGCAATCAAGAATGGACAATCCAGAGAAACTGGTAACATTGGGTACACAAGACACAGAACGAAGGCAAACAAAACAAATAAACGTTAGAGAAAACCGAAGGGGCAATCAAGAATGAACATTCCAGAGAAACTGGTAACATTGGGTACACAAGACACAGAACGAAGGCAAACAAAACAAATAAACGTTAGAGAAAACCGAAGGTGTAATCAAGAATGGACAATCCAGAGAAACTGGTAACATTGGGTACACAAGACACAGAACGAAGGCAAACAAAACAAATAAACGTTAGAGAAAACCGAAGGGGCAATCAAGAATGGACATTCCAGAGAAACTGGTAACATTGGGTACACAAGACACAGAACGAAGGCAAACAAAACAAATAAACGTTAGAGAAAACCGAAGGGGCAATCAAGAATGGACAATCCAGAGAAACTGACAACATTGGGTACACAAGACACAGGACGAAGGCAAGCAAAACAAATAAACGTTAGAGAAAACCGAAGGGGCAATCAAGAATGAACAATCCAGAGAAACTGACAACATTGGGTACACAAGACACAGGACGAAGGCAAGCAAAGCAAATAAACGTTAGAGAAAACCGAAGGGGCAATCAAGAATGGACAATCCAGAGAAACTGACAACATTGGGTACACAAGACACAGAACGAAGGCAAACAAAACAAATAAACGTTAGAGAAAACCGAAGGGGCAATCAAGAATGAACAATCCAGAGAAACTGACAACATTGGGGACACAAGACACAGGACGAAGGCAAGCAAAACAAATAAACGTTAGAGAAAACTGAAGGGGCAATCAAGAATGAACAATCCAGAGAAAATGGAAACATTGGGGACACAAGACACAAGATGAAGACAAACAAAACAAAAAACACAACACAATATGTGTTAGACACCACTGTATGTAAACAAACATAAATAACGTAAATAAGACATGAGCCCTCCTACAAACAACTGGAGGTAATGATGAACAGAACATTGTTTTTATGAGGAAATCGTAATAAACATCACAACATGGAACTAAGAACTCAAAGACATATAATAGGACAACACAAAAACTAAATAGATGAGCAACACGGATCCCACCATATAACCCGGAGTGAACTCAGGTGCTTGCGAAGGGTAAGCAGTTCCTGCTTCTTATAAGACACCTGCCGAGTTACTTACATATTCAGTCAAGTATGTTCTAATTGTTTATCCCATGGTAGATAATTTTGAGATGTTATTGATTCCTTTCAGGAAAAACTTCGCCTTGAGCATGGAACAGAGAGGACTCCATTACTTAGTATTATGGAATCGTTGTACAGATTTTTTCTTGGTTCCATTGCAGGAGGTTTGTATATTTTATATTAAGCATTAATTCTCCCTGTCAGAATGAATCCAAGATATATGACATAATTTTACTTCCGTCAGATGCATCCTTTCATAAAAGGGTGACTGCTGCATGTTTTAGCAATAACTTGTGTTATGTGACCTGTATTTCAATTTCCCTTCATAGTGCATTTCATATATATTAAACCTGTATTAAGCGACCACCTGTCTTATGTGACCATATTTCAATGTTCCCTTGGAAGGTCATATAAGACAGGTTTGTCTGTACATTACTTATTTTTAGGACGAGATATGCTTCATAGGGTAACCAGACAACTCGGACCGCGGACAACTCGGACCGAGTCAACTCAGACCATAAGCGAGGACTAGTCGGACCGTATGAAAAGACTACTCGGACCATCAATAATTATTGTTGTCTTAGTTTTTTTTAAATAATATTGACGGAAATCATAAAGATATGTGCAACTTCATTTCAAGGATTTTGATCGATAGTCTAGCCATTAAAAATCCATGTCTAAGATTGATAAAAATGTCATCAAACTTGTGTCAATTGATCTAATTACTGCAATCAAGGTGAGGCCATGTGAAAATTAGAATGCGATTAAGTTATTGTGTACATAACAATCAACTAGCTAGCCTGATCATATATGATCATATATGTGTTATTGTGTAAACTGATAAGTGATCTTTTTTGTT
Organism: Bathymodiolus septemdierum; assembly: GCA_963383655.1. Lineage (NCBI taxonomy): Eukaryota > Metazoa > Mollusca > Bivalvia > Mytilida > Modiolidae > Bathymodiolus > Bathymodiolus septemdierum. The sequence goes on along the minus strand of OY726529.1, from coordinate 32,779,398 downwards.
GAACCATTGAATGGTGATTATCTTGACATCATTTATTCCGTATCTGTAAATTGTCAGTATATAATTCGCTAATTTATTAAAGAAAGATAAGATATTTTCTTAAATATTTGAGATGATATAATATAAAAACGTACATAGAAATAGTTAATACAGAACATAGACAAGCACTAGAAATATCATTATCATAACATCAGCACATATATATACATCTATTCATTCAAATTCATACAATGTCACTGAACACTTTACACACCGGGAGTATAAAGGCTGCCACACTTCTTCAGTAGATGACTAGCTGTAATCTTGTTGTTGGAGTAGTCGTCCCATAACTGTAAGATTTTACACTGTACCATCTTGGTCTGTTTTCGTTGTCGGCAACGTAATTTGCCTTTAGAGATCATCTTCAGTTGTAGCGGTATCTTGATGCTTCCTTGTACATCAGTTCGATCAGGAGGTAGAACTGTAAGTTTCTGCTGGGATACTAAAAGACTGTCCGGTGATATCAAACGATGACTGGTTATTACTGCGTTCTGTATCCTCTGAGTAGGGTATAATTAGTTCTGAGTAGACTATGGTCTGGCTACCATTAAGAGATAAGCGGGTACTCTCAGCAGCTGGTTGTTGAACTAGTTGTCTACATGTACTGCATAGAAACTGTACACAGGGAGTTAGTGCTTTCTACTCTCTGTAGTTTTTCTGTGTAATTTTGGTACAGGTTCTATGGAAAAATGTGTCACAACAGTAACAAAGCACTGAGTCCTGGCGAGGTCGGATAGTTAAGGAACACTGCTTACAGTCGACTGACATTGTTGTAATTATGATGACCAGATGACTTCGTCTGGTATTTCTGCTTACTAAATGGCTTGGCCAAGCTTAAATTCACAGGATACCGCTGAAGGAACCACTACTCATTTAATTGTAATTCTTTACGAATGGCAGATCGAGAATATGCTTGATTCAATAAAAGCGTCATGTTGATGAAATGGTAAACGTTCAATTGATTTATATAGATTTATGTCTGGCTTTTCACTCGTTTTACATTTTGATCTTTATCGATTTCAATCATGTTATCAAAAAATCCAACCAAAACTATTACAAAATTTTTAGTTACATTATTAAAAGTATAAAGAGTATTAAATCCAATGAAAATTGTCCAAATTTCATTTCCAAATAATCGTCACTCCGTGGTAAGATATCATATCGGAGTAAATAGCTGTCTGTAGTATTGGACCGATATTTTTCAAGATTAAAAGATTCCTATACTAGTAAGTTAAGTAAATTGATAATTCTAAACATTTATAATTCAAAAAATATTTTTTTCAGAAGAAATATATATCCTCATAATATGTGAAATTCACTATTTATTATTTACAATTAAATATCAATAATACGGTCCGAGTTGTCTTAACATACAGTCTGAGCAGTCTTGGACTACGGTCCGACTAGTCCTTTACTACGGTCCGAGCTGTCTGTGGGCCGAGTTGTCTGGCATTCGCTTCATAGATGCCAGTGAAATGCTAAGATGTTAAAAGAAAATCAGCATTTTCCCTGGTGAAATAATAATATCACATTACCAACATCATCAAAATCGGAGATATCTTTCAGCGTCTCGCATGAAAAGGAAGTTCCTTTTTGAAACGTTTTATTAGTGCAAACAAAAGTTTAAAATCTATGTATTAAGGTGGTACCATACACTTCAGGTAAAATTTGATCTGCTCGTTTAATTTTCTTATTTTTTTGGCAGTGTGTTTGAATATATCCACTGTAATAAATATCAAAATTTTAACAAATTCCAACCAACAGACTCAGAGCTATAAATTCACTAGCCACATAGCAACTTTTCTTTCTGTGGTTTTGATCACCGAGATGCTTGAAATCTGCATACAAACATCATATGATCAAAACGTTCAACTGATTTTAAAGAGTTATCTCCCTGTAGTGTATGGTACCCCCTTAAACAGTTTAACTACTATTGCATTCCGAATAACAAAAATATATTACACTTAACAGAACAGCGATGATAATTACTGCAATCCTCAGTTACTCAGGATTTTTTTCGATATTCGGAATAGGTATGCTATAAAAACTGCTTACTTCACTGTTGAACAACAATCATTCAATCAGTTGATGAACTGATTAAACAAATATTAAAAGATATGATGTATTTATCAGTTACATTGGTAACATTTTTGAAGCTTGAGAATACACTGTTATTCTGATGGATTTTATATGCTATGTATTATACTATAGAAAGTGAAGTATGTAAATAATTTAGAGGGGAGGATAAGTTGTTTAACGCCACTTTCAACAATATTTCAGTTATATCGTGGCGGCCAGTTTTATTGATGGAGGAAACCGGAGTACCCAGAGAAAACCACCGAATTATCGCAAGTCACTGACAAAATTTATCACATAATGTTGTATAGTGTACACCTCGCCTGAGTGAAATTCGAACTCACAGTCTTAGTGGTGATAGGCACTGATTGCATAGGTACTTGTAAATCCAACTACTGTATGATTACAACCATGATGGCACCTCAAATAATTTAGAAATTAATTTTATATTGAATGTATTTATAGAAAATGAAAGTAAATAAATTAACATTATATTGAATGTACATATAGAAAATGAAAGTAAATAAATTAACATTATATTGAATGTACATATAGAAAATGAAAGTAAATAAATTAACATTATTATGATTGAATTTTGTTTTCAGCCACTGGTGCTACTGCTGTTTATCCCATTGATCTTGTCAAAACCAGACTCCAAAATCAAAGGACAGCCATGGTGGGAGAACTCATGTACAAAAATAGCTTTGATTGTTTCAAGAAAGTATTGAGACATGAGGGCTTTAGAGGGTTGTATAGAGGTCTGGGACCACAGTTAGTAGGAGTGTGTCCAGAAAAGGCTATTAAACTTACTGTAAGTACAAGAAAGTATTGAGACATGAGGGCTTTAGAGGGTTTAATTGTTTTGGTTGATATGTTACAGGTGTCAAGTTCAAATAAGTTATTTTTGTCAATGGCAGAATAATGGGGTCAAGTGAAGGGGAGACATATGTTTTAGTTCACTAAAACAGTCCAGCAAGACTCCCTTGACAACAGTACCTCTGGTTCTACTTAAATTTTGTAAGTTGACTAAATTTATATATTTTTTTATTTAGATGAATGATTTTATGAGAGATCACCTGATGAACAAAGATGGATCACTTCCTTTGTGGGCAGAGATGGTAGCTGGTGGAACGGTATGTAAAATATCAATGTCAAACCCCAAAATTAGCAGATAATGCATTGTATTTGAATTTGGATTTGCCGACATCAATTGTTGATGTGATAGTTGATTATTGAGTTTACAGGTGACATGTTAGCAGATATTTGCGACCATAAATTGGATATATAGGCAAAAATTGTATTTTCACTTAACCAGATTATTGTTTCCGTAAGTGTAAATTGTTTGACGGCATGAATCATGTTATTGATGCCAAAAAATATTTGTTGCTATCCAAGCATAATACGGGTGTTGCATACACAACTGTGATATAAATTTGTGATAAAAAATCTGTTTGTGGTTTTCTCAGCATATTGACGATCCTCAGACATTAAAAACTAAAACTGTGAGTGACCTCACTGAGTGATACCCCCCGCTTGCAATACTATGATGTTCAAACTTTGGAATACAGGTATATTAGCAAGTTACCTATGAAAAATGAACGGATATGGAGTTATGTCAAGGAGACAACATCCCATCTCCCAAATAAACTAACCAAGTACACAAGTACACGACCCCCCTTTTCGTGAAAGTATAAGTTGAATTATCTCCCCTTCTAAATTTTAGACAGCAATGGTATTCCTTCATGCACATCTGCAGGTTGTGTACTACAACTGTGTAAAGTTTCATAAAAATTCAATAAGCAGTTTAGTAGGAGTTGCGCTTACAAGGTACATGCCCCCCTTTTCGTGAAAGTAAAGGTTGAATTACCTCCCCTTTTAAATTTTGGACAGCAACCAGTGATTCCTATATACCCCCCAAACTTTGTTTGCGGGGATATAAAAATGATGCCCATGATTTATAACTGACTAATATATTTCTGAAGTGGGGTTAAACACCTATAACCTAGTCTATGCGGTAGCCCCCCTCTTATAAGACCATTCCCACCAGAGACCACCCCTTATTATCAGGCCAAACTTCAGATACATTTAGATAGTAAAATACTATTAGATAGCCGCTCAAGAGAGGCTATCCCTCTTGCATGCATAAGACCAAATTATTTTGGTAGAATTGGAGGCCTTTTAGTTGCATTTTTTCATTGATTTCCTTACATTATTTGCAGGCTGGTGCTTCACAAGTGATGTTTACCAATCCTTTAGAAATTGTAAAGATTCGACTGCAGGTTGCCGGAGAAATTGTTGGAAAAGCAAGAGTTAGTGCTTTTAGTGTCATCAGAGAACTTGGCTTCTTAGGATTATACAAGGTGAGTTTATATACGTATATATGTAAGACTCAGATTGACGTCCAGCCACTAAAAAATGTCCAATCCTCAAATCCATGTCCGATTTCTATGTCACAGACATCTGTACCTCAGATCTATGTTATTTTTTCAAATTCTCAAATCGGCGTCCAATTCTCAAATCTGTGGTCGTTTCTCACTTCCTCAAATTGACGTCACTGACGTATTCCCTAACACTAACCCTAACTAATAAATCTGCCATAGATCTAAGAATTTGGAAAGGATGCCGATTTGAGAATACCCTTAAATCGGACTGTGATTTGAGATGACGTCTGATCATGCTGATTTGAATACGGACGATGATATGAGTATCATATATGATATGGGTTTGAACTCTGTTACACACTTCAAGTGTTAAGGTTTCAAGACTTTTACTCAGTTGGTTGTATCTGTCCATGCTCTCTTTCTCCAATAAACCTGGTAGTCAAAATACCACTCCTCACAATGAGCACTGGTTCACCAGCCTAAGACTATTAAATTTTTCGGTTTTTATTTAGATATATACTGTGAATTAATTTTTATTCATGGTATACCAATTTTCGTGGTTTTCGTGGGTGCCAGCAAACCACGAATTTAAATGTTCGACGAAAAATGACCATTTGATTTCCGTTTGGCAGTAAGCAAGGTTTTGACAACACAAACGTTTGTAGCCATGTAGGTAATTCAACATTGTTACATGATGTAATTGTAATGCATGTCTTGTGAATCATAAAATAAATGTACATGTGTGTCATTTTGTGATTGATAAACATGTAAACTCTTGGAATAAATTGTTTATTGTTGTGACATTTATGAAAACATTTTGCGGTAATAACTTCCGGTATTTTTGTATTGTTTAATGAAGTGTTGATTCAATGCATCAAAGCCAACCTGATACGAGGTATGCTTTATATACTAGTAGACAAAACTCACTATATATATTTTATTATTTCACATCAATATTCAACAGTACTTTAACACATAAATAAAAACAATATTAACATACACATACTAACATAATTGTTGCCTTTTATAATTGCTGTGTAAACATTTTGATTGACAATCATAAAGTTTATTGGTGATGATAATCGGATTAACGGTCGGTATACTGGTATCATGTATGCCCGGAGGTCAGGATTTTAATTTGTTGACACGTGATGTTTAACTGCTGTGACATAAAATTTCACACCTTTTTTCTTTACCGTTTAATGCAACTTTTTTATATGTATCATTTATGGCATGTCATGTTCCCATAGAATACAAAGAATTATAATTTAAGTTTTGACTCCTAGTGTGAAGTTTAGCAAAAAACATACCCTTTTTGTGAAATATTGATTAAGAAACAAATGTAAATGTTACTGTCAAAAATATTTTCTAGGTATTTATGACAAGTTGCTCAATGAGTAGATTCATGGCTTGGGATGCAAATTATTTCTGATTGGATGTTATTGATTTAATTTGTGGGCTTCTTCAAAGAAGTATTAATTATGCAATCAAATAATTATCAAAATTGTAACAAGTTGATAATGTACAACAATGATCCATATTTGTTTGGCGTACTTGTAAATTTACTTAAAATGAACACTTTAACGTAGAATCACGACATGCAAAATCTACGAATTTGAAGTGAAAATCCATGAATTTAAGTATTTCAAAACCTTTTTTTTTATTTTTTGTAATCGGCAATTCACGAAATGCCTTTTTTTCCCAATCCACGAAAATTAGTACCAACGAATTAAATGAATTCATAGTATATAAAATAGATTCAAGAATTTGATTCTGACCAGTAAATTCAAATTTTCATGTCAAGGACTGCGATACAGTGTACAGCTGACAAATTTCTGAAAGTGACAATAAACACCAATAACTAAATTCTGCAAGCATGTGACAACCATACTATATATTGACCCCATTGGATCATAAAAGGATTAGGGGGTGTATTTAATTTTTTTTTTTTATAGAATTGTATGAACATTATACCAAACAGTGTTAGAGTTATAACGTGTAATAATTTAAAACTATGCTGCTTTGATTGCTACAATCAGTCTGATTTGTCAAAAAAGGTCATAACCATACTTATCATATCATTAGATATCCAAGACATAGAGTCACTCGCATGTGACCCATATTGCCGTTTTTTTCAGATCTCCCATGCCGAGACATACGAGTAAAAGGGAGCAAGTGAGAGATGTGATTATAATCACATTGTCATTGGTTAATCTAAAGTTCACTTAAAGGTTAGATTAACTCATGTGGTGTCAGAAGAGTGTAGCTTATTTAACATATAAGTTTAAACAGATTGATGCACACATCACCATCTAATCTGGAGTGTATGTACATAGATTCTAACAAATTTAGACATTGCTTAACTCAATGCTATCTGTATTTGCTCTGTAGGGTTCGAGGGCTTGTTTTCTAAGGGACATTCCCTTTTCAGCCATATACTTCCCAGCGTATGCACATGTGAAGAAGATGTTGGCTGATGAGAATGGGTATAACAATCCAGGAACCTTGTTACTGGCCGCTACAATAGCAGGTGAGTAGTAAAAACCATAAGCTACTAAATGAAGTGCTGATGAGAAGCCATGCAGGGGAGACAACCCAGCATGATGGCTGATGAGAATGGGTATAGCAATCCAGGAACCTTGTTACTGGCTGCTACGATAGCAGGTGAGTAGTAAAAACCATAAGCTACTAAATGAAGCGCTGATGAGAAGCCATGCAGGGGAGACAACCCAGCATGATTGCTGATGAGAATGGGTATAGCAATCCAGGAACCTTGTTACTGGCTGCTACGATAGCAGGTGAGTAGTAAAAACCATAAGCTACTAAATGAAGCGCTGATGAGAAGCCATGCAGGGGAGACAACCCAGCATGATGGCTGATGAGAATGGGTATAGCAATCCAGGAACCTTGTTACTGGCTGCTACGATAGCAGGTGAGTAGTAAAAACCATAAGCTACTAAATGAAGCGCTGATGAGAAGCCATGCAGGGGAGACAACCCAGCATGATTGCTGATGAGAATGGGTATAGCAATCCAGGAACCTTGTTACTGGCTGCTACGATAGCAGGTGAGAAGTAAAAACCATAAGCTACTAAATGAAGCGCTGACGAGAAGCCATGCAGGGGAGACAACCCAGCATGATGGCTGATGAGAATGGGTATAGCAATCCAGGAACCTTGTTAATGGCTGCTATGATAGCAAGTGAGTATAACAAACCATAACTATCGGGGTCAATTTGCCAGATGGGTTAAGGTCGGTGGTTTCTGACCATAAGCCTTACACCTCTGACAGGAGTTTGAACCCTGATACCCACCATAACCAATATAAGTGTTATGATTTCCAGACACCTGCCAGGATTTCACCAGTCAGTCTTTTATCTGTCCAGTTTTTCGTCCCCTAGTAAGTTGAGTAGTCACGATGTCACTAAAAAATTGCTAGAAATTTCCTATTGATAATGTCGTAAATTGTCTCATTTTTGTGTGCAGGTATGCCAGCAGCAGCCATACCGACCCCTGCTGATGTGATAAAGACAAGATTACAGGTAGCTGCTAGACAGGGACAACAAACATACAGTGGTGTATTAGACTGTTTTAGAAAAATTTTACGGGAGGAAGGTTTTGCAGCATTGTGGAAAGGAACTCCAGGTACATTTTTATTAGCTCACCTTGCCAAAGGCAATGTGAGCTTTTGCCATCACTTGGCGTCCGTCGTCCATTAACTTTTCACATTTTAATCTTCTCCTCTAAATCCACTTTGCCAAATGAACTGAAATTCTAGGTTCAGATAAGAAATTTATATGCAATGTCAGGAACCGAAAAAGGCAAGCTAAATATAATTTTGAACTTGAACACGTTTTTGTTCTCGAGTTATACCCCTCATTTGCTAAAAATGCTTATTTCTCAGGTTTCCATTCAATAGCTTAAGTTCCCATTATGCAATTTATTTGAAATTAATTAAACAATGTTTTTCTTACCACAATACACAGCTTAAGCTTGAATTTGGTAATTATTCTTCTTATGGTTAATGAGTTATGCCCCTTATTTGAAAAATGTCAAATTTATAGTTTATGTATTCTAACTTGACAAAAATGTATTGAAATTTTTACACAATGATTTTGACCACAATATGCAGGACATTTTTAAATTTGGTTATTATTCCTTTCAAGGTTCCAGAGTTATGCCCCTTAATTGTAAAATAGCAAATTTGTGGTTTTCATGCTTTTACTTCAGTTTCCCATGGGCAATTTTCCTTGAAAAATTTATATTTTTGTCTAATGCTAAGGCTATGGACACATTCATACATTTTTAGTAGAATGGTGATCTAGAGAACCAGTAGTAATAAACACGGCTACAAAATTACCACTGACCTATAGACCCCGCTCTAGACTTTCTGATTGTGCCTATTATAGCTTAATCATATGAACATCTTTTCCCTTGAAACACCTCGATTTAAAACCACTTTTAATTGGTGTTCCTTTTTTATCCTAACTGCCAATTGTTAATAAAATATAAAAAATCTTTTATTTTGCAGCTCGTGTATTACGTTCTTCGCCTCAGTTTGGTGTAACATTGCTCACATATGAATTGTTACAGAGAAGTTTCCGTGTTGATTTTGGAGGAAGGTAAGCGTTTAATAGATTATTTGCTTTAGCCGTAGATATCCACTGAGGAAAGTGGCTTTTCATATGACTTGGTCAATGCCAAAATATTTTTGTCATCTATGGTGGGAGTGGCTGTATAAAAGAGGGACAACATTATAAATACATGTCTTCAATAACTGTCTTGCATGTACACACACAGTTCACGTGTGATTAATGTGTCTTGGAGAGGTTTCTTGTGAGGACATGTCTTCAATAGACCATCTTACATGTACACAAATGGTTCACTGGTGATTATTGGGTCTTGGTGTGGTGCCATGCTCAAGATACAAATTTGTTGCTTCAGTCATTTACCTGTTAAAATGTCTGTTTTACTTCATTATACATATAAATGGTCTATTGTACTTCTAGAATTCTGTCAATTTTTTTTTTACATGCAACCACATTAAAATGGTACATTTTGAATCTGCTTCAAGATCTTAAGTTATGAAATACATGGGAGAGATATTTATACAGTGAAACCTGTCTAAACCTGATCTTCTTTGAACCAGTTTTTAGTGTTTGGAAAAGACAAGTGTTTGGGTTTATACAAGTTAAATTAACAAAGATTTACTACAATTGGACATTAAAGTTCAGTTTATAACAGGATTCTACTTTATTCAGAGTTCGGCTTAGACCATTGTGTCGCTGTATATATATATATAGAGATCTTGAATTCTGCGGAAAAATAAATAATATTGATAAGTCCAAGAAAAAGACATTTTTATAATAAGGAACACTATTTTTTTTTTTTTTTTTTTAAAAGACGAAAATATTTTAAAGTATTAATATTAGTGATAAACAAGGAACACTATTCAAATTTAATTAGGTGTCGTCGTAGTAGTGATGGTATGGTAGTTGGATTTACAACTACCTGTGCAATCAGTGCCTACCACCACCTAGGTTGTGAGTTCGAACCCCCGTTCATGGCGAGGTGTACTCGATACAACATTATGTGATAAAATTTGTCAGGGACTAGCAACAGGTCTGTGGTTTTCTCCGGGTACTCTCCGGTTTCCTGCACTAATAAAACTGACCTCCATGATATAACTGAAATATTGTTGAAAGTGGCGTTAAACACCAAAGTCATCATCAAAATCAAAGTTAAGTATTATTTTATCTTTAAAGACAACCTGAAGGATCAGAGGCCAGTGCAACGAAGATAGAAGAACAATTATCAAGAAATCCAGATCATATGGGTGGTTATAAACTTGCTAAAGCAACATTTGATGGAATGGAGGCTAAATTTGGACTCATGTTGCCGAAATTTAAATCTGAAGCATAATGTGATTTAATTTAGTTACATTAAGAAATTTTTAAGTTATTGCAAGTTGAACATTTCATAGATTTATACCCTGTTCCTGTTGGGTTGTATTGTTTCTTTGTGGTAAATGGCAGTGCCAAGATCTGATTCAGATAAGTGTTTAGTCTGATTCACTCACATGGTTGTAAAAAGAGAAGGTGAAGGCCATATTTAAGGTACCAGAACAATGCAGTTATTTTCTTATGGAAAAAAAAACTTCATGGGAATAAATCGAAAAGATTGAATGTGTTTTGATACAAGGTTACCATAGCAACATTTGGTGTTTATTCAAGAATATCATTTGATTTTGAAGTGATCTCAGTGCTTTGATTTCTGCAGTTTTTAAGTGTTTAATGCTCAATACCAGACAATATTAAATTTTTACTTGTTTACAGTTGTAAAGCATCATTGTTCGTGATTGATCTATAACCTTTATTACCTGTACACATATCAATCTTAAAAAGTGTAGATCAGGAATCTTCAATGCTTGCTATGCTATGATTGGGTATATCGGTTATTGAATGCTTGCATGACGTTATTTGGAAAAAGTCCAAAAATATTCTTAGAAACTGCTTGACTGATTTTCATAAATGCACTCCCTACGTGTACTGATTATTAAGTTTCCCAAACGTTGTTTGGAGACTTATTGTTTTTGCTCTGTTTCTTATTATTATTATTATTATTACATTTTGTATTGTTATTATTATTATTATTTTTCTTTCTTTCTTTCTTTCTTTGCAACATGAACGTGTTCACGGCAGATCTCAGGAACTACTGGACAGAATTTCATGAAACTTGGTGGAGTTATAGATATATGTTTCTAGTTGGTCCTAAAGTTTTCAGCTTTGTGGTAAAGGGGGTTAAAGTCATATTTTGAGGGGTTCAAAGGGGGTGGGGGTTACTATAGAATCCTATGGGAAAGTTGAAATTTCGTACATTAATGTTGATAACTTCTAAATGGATAATGATGGAGACATAAAATTTGACATAGTGATAGGTCACCATTAGAGGAGCAATTCTGCATTTTCAAAATTTTCAAGATGTCTGCCATTTTCAAAATGGCTGCCAAAACACAGCATAAAAAAATCAGCGGTAAAAATTCAACATTGTCCAATATCATCAAAATTTGATATGTGGGTAGATAATGATGTCTCGAATTGATTCCCGACATTGAACAATTTCTACCGGTCGCCATTTTCAAAATGAAGTATGAATTTTTTATTACTCTTCCTCCAAAATCGTCCAAGCAGAACACTGCTTATACATGTGTATTGTATACAGTTTTCTGATTAGTCTGTTTTCGAGTACAAGTACAAAAGTTGTACTTAAAGCTTTATGACTGTACTGCCAGGTGTCACTCGATTGTAGCTCCATGTGTCGTCTGCTAATAAGTTTAAAACTAATGGTCTATCAGAGGAGAAAAAATCTGAAATGCCATATCCTGCCCTGTTTTAGTCCCGGTAGCTTATTTTGTAAAATGATCTATTTAAGAAAGTCACTAATTTTGACTAATTCTAAGGGGCCGTTATGGTCGAGATTGTATGGTAGTTGGATTTACAACTACCTATCCAATCAGTAACTATCACCACTAGAGTTGTGTGTTCGAACCCCGTTCATGGCGAGGTGTACTCCATACAACATTATGTGATAAAGTTTCCTCCACCAATAAAACTGACTGCCACGATATAGCTGAAATATTGTTGAAAGTGGTGTTAAGTACCATAACCCTAACCCTTGACTAATTATATGTGCAGCAAATGTTAAGAAAAATTGATTTTGTTGTTTAACCTACTTATAACAGTAGCCTGTTTTTTGCAGTATTCATCGGCTTTTGTTTGTTTGATTGTTTTTTTATATTTGTTACTCATACAGCTATACCTTATGGCACGTTATTGATGAGAGTAAATCATTTCAGTTTTGTTATAAATTCATAAAATGAGAACAAATGGTGAAATTTAGATTTTTTTTAGATTTTGTACCCCTACAAGAGATCGGTCGTGGTTGTGATCGTATGGTAATTGGATTTACAGCTACCTATGAAATCAGTTCCTATCACCACCCAAGTTGTGAGTTCGAATCTCGCTCATGGCGAGGTGTACTTTATACAACCTTATGTGCTAGTTTGTCAGTGATTTACAGCAGGTCTGTGGTTTTCTCCAAGTATTCTGGTTTCCTCCACCAATAAAACTGACCGCCATGATACAACTGAAATGTTGCTGAAAGTGGCATTAAACACCATAACCCTAACCCTACAAGAGATTGGTAGGATTGCATTTTGTATCAGGTCGAGTCTGTTGTGTGAACCAGTATCACTATGAGTCGCTATCGCGACGAGTTGTGATGCGGTTAGTTCACGTAACAGACAAGACCTGATACACAGTCTTGTACCACCACACTATGTATGTAATAAGTTTATCTAACATTTCAATAAAAACGAATTTTAAACAAATAGCAAGGGTTGAATTAAAATGTCTACAATACTCTGAGGGAGACTACATTTTGTGTATGAAGTCACATTATTTTTTTCCGTTCATTGACCAACATCAGGTTACTGTGTTTTGTCTCACATTCCAATGGTATGACGTCATGTCAAAGTAGTTCGGCAGAGAACGTCTCGTGCAACGTCGCGCCATTCTTTTATCACCACAGTGTGGTGATACAACATCTTGTATCAGACACCTTAAGCTTGTACCAGACAGGCGACTTTCGTTAATTTCAAAGGAAAACGTATATAATTTAGATAATATTTGATTATTCTTATTTTTTGCAATTTTTATTTTTTTTATTTTGTGTGTGATAGTTAGTTTATCAGTTATCCATATAATAAATAATATATTGTGTGATTAATATAAATCAACCTATTTTTGCACCAATTAATAAAATGCCAAAATAGCATTCCATAAGAATATCCCTTTTTAGCTCACCTTGCCAAAGGCAATGTTAGCTTTTGCCATCACTTGGCGTCCGTCGTCCATCGTCCGTTAACTTTTCACATTTTAATCTTCTCCTATGAAATTGCTTAGCAAAATGAACTGAAACTTGGTAGGAAGCATCTATGGAAGGTTCTATATATAAAGATTGTTCTTTTCGTCTCGATTCGTTAACAAACATGGCCACCACAGGCAATTCTCGTTTCTGATTGGTCAATTTCTGAAAAATCTCCTCTGAAACCGCTTGGCCAAATGAACCGAAATTTAGTACTTAGCACCTATGGAAGGTTCTGTATAAAGTTTCCTCAAAACAGAATGAAAGTTGAGCAACACAGGCTCCGCCCACTGTGCCTTTAATTTTTTTACCCATAAGAATCTCCTACCTTGGACAATTTAGAAAACATGGATACCAGTGGTTTTTTTAAATAAGTTTTGCTTCACTTTATTTTACTAGCAAAATGTTTTTGTTGACAAATCTAATGTAACTTTTAGTGCTTAATCAGTTTGTAATGTTTTGTGAGCAAAATGCTTTTTTGTTGACAAATCTAACGTAGTTAATTTTAAGTGCTAAATCACTTAATTTTGTGAGCAAAATGTTTTTTTGTTAACGAATGTAATGTATTTAGTTTTTTTAAGTGCTAAGTTGTATATTGTTTGTAATTCAATAGTGTGCTTTAAGTTTAGACTTTACATATGCTTATTATTTATTTGATGGTAGAAATAGAAGGTGCTAGACAAGGGACAAAACTTGGCTTTTTTGTTTTGCAATTGCCACCCTTAGATTACAATTTCAGTAGACAGGCAAGAGTTTTTTGGCCCCAGCAACTGATGTTGTACATGAAATTTTCAAAATGTCAGTAGCCATCTGGGCAACTGTCAGAATATTTTCAGGGGTCCAGGCATAATCTTAGTGGTATTGGACTAGTTTTATCCCTGCTAGATATTTTAGAAAAGTAGAGAAAAAAAGAGATAATAAATAATCATGAACCAGTGTAAATAATTTTCAGTCAAAGTATAGTTTTAGTGAAAGAAATTTTTCTTGAAGAAAAAACAAAACAAATTGAACACTATATCTAGATATTGAATAGTAAGAAAACTTCATTTTCTTTATTAAAAAACTGCATTGATGGTGTAATGGTTAGCATGCTCACCTTGAGTGCGATAGATCTTGGGTTCAAACCGCGGTCGTGTCAATCCAAGGACTATAAAATTGGTATTTGTCGTTTCTTCACTTGAAGCATGCATCATTAAGGATTTCAGTGAGTTAAGATTGATTGATTGATTGATTGTTGGTTTTGTTGATATTGATAGAATTGTTGACCATTAGTTTAAAACTTTCTGCCAAATTTTAAAGTGTGTCCAGATATTAATGCAACAGTGTTTTTAGCCGAGTTGCGACGAAGTTGAACTCGGTTTATAATATGATGAATGGCGTCCGGGTGGCGCAATCGTTTCGCACAATATCTTAAGAATGAAATGTCAGATCTAAATGAAACTTGGCACACACATGCCAGGTGGTGAGAGGAGGAAGCCTATTGATATTCAAGATCGGAGGACAAAGGTCAAGGTCACAACTTCTAAAAATAGAACAAAAATTTGATACTTTTTTCGTTTCTGCACGATATCTTAAGAACAAAATGTAGGATCTAAATGAAACGTGGCACACATATGCCTGATGGTGAGAGGAGGAAGCCTATTGATAATGAGGTTTGTAGGACAAAGGTCAAGGTCACAACTTCTAAAAATAGAACAAAAATTTGATACTTTTTTCGTTTCCGCACGATATCATAAGAACAAAATGTAGGATCTAAATGAAACTTGGTACACACATGCCTGATGGTGAGAGGAGGAAGCCTATTGAGGTTTGTAGGACAAAGGTCAAGGTCACAACTTCTGAAAATAGAACACAAATTTGATTTTGTTTCCGCACGATATCTTAAAGGGGCATTATCTGCCAAAATTGTAAAAAAAATTTACCCATAAAAACTATCAGATATAATTGATGCCTTAATAAAACGTGTTTCTGTAGCTTATACATGTTATGAAATGTACGAGCATCGGGGAAGAAAAGGTGCAACTGCTCGTATTTTGAGATCATCAAGAAATGAATGCCATCTTATTAATTATCGGCATTGTTTACGGAGTTTGCCAAATCGTCATTAAATCAGTACAACAATGCACTTATTTCTTATTTTCTGTGAATCTGCTTTTAGTCTGCGTTAATTACGGACAAAGAACCATGCAAGTTTGCAGTTAATAAGCGACAAAATACAAATTATTTGTTTTTACCTGTCACTAGTAAGGTCAGTTGCATATGGAGAAAGCGAGGTCAAATTATTTGCTTGCAAGGAAATAATAAATTGATGGTAATTTTCGTTCTCAAAAGGCGAAAAGTGGTACGATAAGCTGTTTAATGTGAAATATTTACCTTTATTTCATCATTTTAAAGCTATTTACCAATTTCCAAACATAATTTTTTTGGTCAAAATCGTAGCTAATGCCCCTTTAAGAACAAAATGTTGGATCTAAATGAATCTTGGTACACACATGCCAGGTGGTGAGAAGAGGAAGCCTATTGATATTGAGGATCGTAGGACAAAGGTCAAGGTCACAACTTCTAAAAATAGAACAAAAATTTGATACTTTTTTCGTTTCTGCACAATATCTTAAGAACGATATGTCGGATCTAAATGAAACTTGGTACACACATGTCTGATGGTGAGAGGAGGAAGCCTATTGATATTGAGGTTTGTAGGTCAAAAGTCAAGGTCACATTGTCCATCCACATGTTCGCAACTCGGCCTTCGCACCTTTGATGCATTACTAATTTTTTGATTTTTTTTAAAATAATTTTTAATATTTTGTCGTTAGGAATTAATTTATATAGAGATACTGACACACATTGAACCAATAAAACCAAAATTTAGAATTATATGATGTTAAAGTAAATTGTTGAATGAATAAAAAAAAGAATTTTTGAGATCCAAATTTGTTTATTTTGTTTTTTGTTGTGTATACTAACATGGCAGTTGTTATACAGTGTATATATATACCTCTCCACTGATTTGTTTGTATTTATTTTTTTTATTCATATTCTATGTTTTAAAAAAAAATGGGTAGTCTCATGTATAGTTTGTATGACCCTGTAGTGAACAAAACCAAGCAGATGTATATTATACCATAAAAATTGCAGTTTATTTTCTGTTTCAGTGAATAAACCATTTACTTATTTCTAACTTGATTCTAAAATTATACATTTTTACAAGAGTTATTTCCCTTTAAGGCAGGCAAAGGATCCCAGTTCAATGAAAATAACATATATTTTTTACCATAATTCTGTAGACTGCACACTATTTTAATGTTGTAACAACTTGTGAATTTTCAAGATGCTACAAAATTATCCTCTGATTTTTTTTTTACAAGATCTCATTATCTACAAATTATCAGAAAATTATACTCCCAATTGTTTGTCATTTCAGTTGCTCTTGCTAGAATGGGTACCATTTTGCCTGTTGTAAGGGAAATAACTCCTGTAGAAACATTTTAGTTTTAGAATCAAATCACAAAGGTGCTAATATTTGAACTCTTATGGATATCCATGTACACTCTTTAAGTAACCAATACTTGACCTCAATGTTAAAATTATATTGGATGCATTTGATAATTTTCAGGAACAACTGTATTATTAGAATTCTGTATGTCAAACTGACTTTCTTGGTTAAATATTCTATTAAATTTTACAAATGGCAGGACAGTTTTAAATTTTGGTGAATGGACAAAAACAAATTAGATGACATTGGTGGTGTAAAAGTTAACATGCCCGTCTTCAGTGTAAAAGTTAGCATGCCCGTCTTCAGTGTAAAAGTTAGCATGCCCGTCTTCGGTATAAAAGTTAACATGCCCGTCTTCGGTGTAAAAGTTAACATGCCCATCTTCAGTGTAAAAGTTAACATGCCCATCTTCGGTTTAAAAGTTAACATGCCCTTCTTCGGTGTAAAAGTTAGCATGCCCCGTCTTCGGTGTAAAAGTTAACATGCCCGTCTTCGGTGTAAAAGTTAACATGCCCATCTTCAGTGTAAAAGTTAGCATGCCCTTCTTCGGTGTAAAAGTTAGCATGCCCCGTCTTCGATGTAAAAGTTAGCATGCCCTTCTTCCGTGTGGTAACTGACTGTTGATTTTGAGTCCTAATTGAGTCAAATCTCTAAAGATGCATTGGTTCATGAAACGATGAATTACCTGTTAAAAGTCATACTATACATTTTACTGAAGTTGTGAGTTCAAATCCTGTTCATAGAGAGGTGTACTCGATACAACATAATGTGATAAAGTTTGTTATTGACTTGTGACAGGTCGGTTGTTTTTTCTGGGCACTCCAGTTTCCTCCACCAATATATAACTGACCGCCACGGTATAATAGAAATATTGTTGAAAGTGGCATTAAACACTATAAACCCAACCTATTCTACATTTTAGTTAGTAAATTTTGAACCTAATATTATGTATAATGTATCTCAAGTACTTTCCTCACAATGATCTGTAAATTTAAAGGTTTGTTAGACTTTAAATGTCAATAAAATCTCTTGATGTGAAATTCTTTCTAATGCCTCAATATACTTTTTGGTCAAAAAGGGGGCATGTAATGGATCAAATTTGGAATTTACCTTTTGTTTACTAAAAGTCAAACTATGGGTAAAGCCAGTAGAAACAGCTTAAATACAAAAAAACCTTGCCCTACTGACATCATTTTCAGTGTATAAGCCAGTTTATTTCTTTTTTTTTTCTTAATTCAGTTTGAACGGGGACATTGTACAATTTTTTTTTTCAATTTGTTTATGGTTTTAACAAATTTTTGTGAGAATTAAGTCCCCCGACTGTCATATGATGATGTAAGAAGTCAGCATGTATTTTTTTTTACACATAATTTTGTTTTTTCTTCCTTGTTTTGTTAAGTTTTTATGCATAATTTATATTCAACTGCTTAAGTTTGCAAATGTTATTCATTGTTTTTGACTGTTTTAAATTGATAGTTGTGAAATAAGTTGTATATTCAGTATTTATATAAGAAAAAATAAAATTTTGGTGTTGTCATGGAGATAAGTCCATTAGTTTGTTGACTGGTAATTAGATATTTTTACGTTTATATTGTAGTGTTATATACAGTAGCAGATTTTACATTACAGAGTTACATGGACTATGAAATACATTCTGTGTGTTTGCATGCTAAAATAAAAGAAATATTACATTTTTAACCTTAATAAATAAAGTTTGTGCTGTAGAAGTGAACAATGGTAATCAACATCATTGATACAATCAATAAAAAAAGAGGGGTACAGTAGACCCCCTGTTATAAGCCATACCATAATCAATGCAAAAGTGGATGTATTTTGATGAGGAGGACAATTTAGTAGTATTTTATTATCTCAGATCATCTGCAATCTGGACTGATAAAAGGGGTAGCCTTTGGTGGGAGTAGCCTTATAAGAGGGGGACTACTGTATGTAAAAGAATAGAAATTAGCATACTGTGTGTGAAAATTTGCTTTTCTGGGATTGAGTTAGGCAGAACAAGGTCACAACTACATAAATCAATATATATTACAGTTTGGTAAATGAAATTGTCCATTTCTATGGGATTTTTCCCATTTTGAACAAAAGAGGGTCTACATGGACATTCTTTTTCAAAGCTTTCAATTAAAAATTGGTGGAATTAGTTGTTTTAAGCATGTCGCTGTCTATGAAATACAAAGCACAAAAAAAAAAACACCGAAATACATAAAACAAAAGATAATTTCGGCAAACTGATGAATTATTAATTGGTTTTAGTCTGCATTTTATGTGTCCTAAATTTAAAAAAAGGCAAAATTTGACATTTTTTGCCAATATACTGGTACTATTGTTAGCCAAAGCTTTGAGACATCCTAAGAAATTGTGTATTGACATCATACCTATAAATCACCTAACTGATTATATTTGATTATAACAATGCATGACTTCTTAAAATTTTCCTCACCAAGTACTTACTCCTTTCTTTAAAACATTGTTTTCACTAATCTTGTAATGGTCATTAAAATTTGCTGTGGTTTGGTATTGAGTCCTTTCTATTGCAAAAAATTCTTAGGAAACCTATTTATGTTACTTTATTTTAAATATCTATCCCCTAAAGATACCTCAACATTAAGCCAGAATAAACCAGTTGTATTCCATAAAGAATGTATATCTTATAAACTATATTTGAGCAAAATAATTTTTTTTAAATAGTATCTAACTAATAGTAGCACTATTGAGATTAAGTAATATGGACAGCCATTTAAACACTGTTTCTAATGGATTTATCTTTCATGTTTAGTTACATCAAAATCCTTTTAGCTTGATAGTGAAATTCTTATATATTTTCAAATTTACTTCCAATTGATATATTTCTGATTATTTCTATGTAATTCTGTGACTATTTCTGCTGGTGTTGCACATAGAGAGAAATTAAATAAAGCTTTGAAGTTTTCTAATTAAAAACTTGCTCACATAACACATATCAAGGTTATTGTTCACAGTCTTGTGTAAAACAGTGATACAGAACAAGATTTGTGTTCTAACAACTTTAGGTACATGTTTTTGTGAATAAAACATGGATTTTTAAATATGTGTGTGTAGTTTTTTTTGCACTCCAACCAGAAATTTTATTTTTATTTCATTAGCAAAATTGTGTCTAGTTATAAAAAATTATGATTTTATCATACCTTTAACACAGCCCATCAAATGTAATATCTTGCCTTGACTTGTACTTTATCATTATATTGTTGTTGGATGTTACTAAAAGGAGCAATCTGAAACTGACAATGGAAGGACAGACAATGCAATGGCCAAACAAAGATCTACAAAACACTACACAGAAAATTAAAGATTGAGTGAGCAACAGAAACCCACAAAAATACCAGGGGTGAACTCGTATGCCTCGGAAGTTCCTGCTGCGATAGTGACACACACCATGTTACTGTTAAAAGGCACAAACATCATCTGACATGGAAATATTGTTGGACACCAGTATATGTAAATAACGACATGACCGCTCACCCCCACCTTTCACAAAGAAAATGGGACCGTGATTTGTACTGGTGATATCCAACATTATGTGCAAATGGATCAAATTGGTTTTAACCAAACATTCTAGGAAGGTTTTAACCCTTGAACAAATTAATATTTTTTTTATGACAGAATTAACAAAAATTAAGAAAGTAGCAATATTATTTACAACAAGATATCTTTTTAGCTCACCTTGCCAAAGGCAATGTGAGCTTTTGCCATTACTTGGCGTTCGTCGTCTGTTAGCTTTTCACATTTTAATCTTCTCCTCTGGAACCCCTCAGCCAAATGAACTGAAACTTGGTAGGAAGCATCTATGGGCGGTCCTCTATAAAGTGTGATAATTTCGTCCCGATCCATTTACAAACATGGCCGCCATAGGCAATTCTTGTTTCTGATTGGTCAATTTCTAAAAATCTTCTCCTCTGAAACCGCTTGGCCAAATGATCCGAAACTTGGTAGGAAGCATCTATGGAAGGTCCTCTATAAAATTTGCTAATTCCGTCCCGATCCGTTACAAACATGGCCACCAAAGGTGATTTTTGTTTCTGATTGGCTGATTTTTTTAGATTCTTCTCCTCTGAAACCGTTTGGCCAAATGAAGCGATACTTGGTAGGAAGCATCTATGGAAAGGTCTCTGTTACGATTGCTCATTTCGTCCCGATCCATTAACAAACATGGCCGCCACAGACAATTCCTGTTTCTGATTGGTTGATTTCGGAAAAATCTTCTCCTCTGAAACCGCTTTGCCAAATGAACCGAAACTTAGTAGGAAGCATCTATGGAAGGTTCTCTATAAAGATTGCTCATTTAGTCCCGATCTATTAACAAACATGGCCGCTACAGGCAATTCTTGTTTCTGATTGGTCGATTTCTAAAAATCTTCTACTCTGAAACCGCTTGGCTAAATGGACCGAAACATGGTAGGAAACATCTATGGAAGGTCCTCTATGGGAATTGCTCATTCCGTTTTGATCCGTTAACAAGCATGGCAGTCACAGGCAATTCTTGTTTCTGATTGGTCGATTTCTAAAAATCTTCTCCTCTGAAACCGCGTGGACAAATGATCTGAAACTTGGTTGGAAGCATCTATGGAAGGTCCTCTTTAAAGATTGTTCAATCCGTCCCGATCCGTTAACAAACATGGCCACCAAAGGCGATTCTTGGTTCTGATTTGCTGATTTTTTAGATTCTTCACCTTTGAAACCGTTTGGCCAAATGAACCGAAACTTGGTAGGAAACATCTATGGAAAGTCCTCTGTTATGATTGCTCATTTCGTCCCGATGCATTAACAAACATGGCTGCCACAGACAATTCTTGTTTCTGATGGGTTGATTTCTAAAAAATCTTCTCCTCTGAAACTGCTTTGCCAAATGAACCGAAACTTGGTAGGAAGCATCGATGGAAGGTTCTCTATAAAGATTGCTAATTTAGTCCCGATCTATTAACAAACATGGCCGCCACCGGCAATTCTTGTTTCTGATTGGTCGATTTCTAAAAATCTTCTACTCTGAAACCGCTTGACTAATTGGACCGAAACGTGGTAGGAAGCATCTATGGGAATTGCTCATTCCGTTTTGATCCGTTAACAAACATGGCCGTCATAGGCAATTCTTGTTTCTTATTGTTCGATTTCTACAACAGCTTTTCCTCTGAAACCGCTTGGCCAAATGATATGAAACTTGGTAAGAAGCATCCATGGAAGGTCCTCTATAGAGATTGCTCATTTCGTTTTGATCCATTAACAAACATGGCTGCCACAGGTAATTCTTGTTTTAGATTGGTTGATTTCTAAAAATCTTCTCTGAAACTGCTTTGCCAAAATGAACCAAAATTTGGTGGGAAGCACCTATGGAAGGTTCTGTATTAAGTTTCCTCAAAGCAGAATGAAAGGTGAGCGACACAGGCTCAGCTCAGTGCTGAGCCTCTAGTTTTGTTTGTTTTGCTGGTCTTCGTCCTGTGTCTTGTGTACCCAATGTTGCCAGTTTCTCTGGATTGTCCATTCTTGATTGACCCTTCGGTTTTCTCTAACATTTATTTGTTTTGTTTGCCTTCGTCTTGTGTACCCAATGTTGCCAGTTTCTCTGGATTGTCCATTCTTGATTGACCCTTCGGTATTTTGTTCTTCTTGTAATAGCCAAACAGACTGGTTAGCCTCTAATTTTGTTATTACCCTTATTAGCACAAAATTAAAAACCACCCGCTTTATAACCATTTCTCAATAAAGAAGCACTGGCGTACACGACAAAGGTAATACATATTTTAAAGTTCACTTAATTGCCCCTTTTTATCATTTTCACGAAATCTGTCATCTTTGTAGATTATCTGATTTGATTTTATTTATTGTGTTTAACGCCACTTTCAGCTATACCATGGCGACTAGTTTTAGTGGTGGAAGAAGCCGGAGAGAACCACCGAACATGGGCAAGCAACTGGTAAATTTATCACTTGCGGCTGCGAGTCGAGTGCACCCTTTTTGTAACTTACAAAGCCGGGCGCGAACTCACGCCGTATTGGTGATAGACTTGTATGAGTTGTTAGGTAATCCAACTACCTAACTCATTGAGCCACTCGGGTCCTCTGTTGGTATCAGTTGTGGGACAATTTGGACAAAGTGTAGATACAATTTCCCGCCTGATCTGCTTTTATATGATTATTTTTGTCTGTTAAATATCTGTTATGCTTTAATTCTCCATATCTGTAAATGTATCAGTGGAAGTATCTGATCACCAATAAAAAAAAAACAAAAAAAACCAGATTGTCTGACGTGTTAGTAGGGCATAATCTATTTAATTATATCCATAGCGTGCTCTTATTGAACAGAGGTTTTACGAAAAGAAAGTTTAAACAGTGATGGTTATAAATTCCACCAATATCAACAAAACGAACAATCACTCGCTCTCATCTTAACTGAACTCACTGAACACAAAAAGATCACGACATGTGACGTTGGAAATCCAATACGGCGTCACACCCGGTTTTGTAAATTACAAAAAAGGTGCACTCGACTCGCAGCCGCATGTGATAAAGTTTACCAGTTGCTTGCCCATGGTCGGTGGTTCTCTCCGGGTACTCCGGCTTCTTCCACCACTAAAACTAATCGACATAATATAGCTGAAATATTGCTGAAAGTGGCATTAAACACCAAAAAAATCAATCGATCAATCCTTTCTTGGGGCAGACGTTGTTAAACCGGTTAATGGGATCCGAACCCTCCCCTGTTAATAACTGAATCTCCAAAGGTGTATCAGTATGGAAGTCGGGAGCGACCATTTTGCGTTTTCGCCTTTGCATATTTACAATGAAATTATTTCGTAAAACTGCCCCTCCCGCCTTCCATAAATAAATAATAAATAAATAAAGTTTTATTTAAAGTCGATACATATCATAACATACATAAAACACAAGCTCTACAGAGCTTTTCAAATCGACTATACATACAATGTATAAGAAAAACAACATGCATGAATACATACATAAAAATACTAGCAAAAATTAAAACATCTATGTTAAATATAATTTAAGCTAATTAAAATTTCAAGCACTAAGTAAATAAATTAAAATTAGCAGCCTAAAAAGAAACTATAATTAAAGACAAAGCACAGGTTTCAAAAGCATCACAGATAAACAAAACAAATAAATAAATAAAATTATGCTTTAAAGCTATCTACTAGCATTACAGTTGCATGAGCTACCATTCCATGAATTAATCAAGTTTTTGAATTGTTTAAAAGAATTTTCCAATCTAAAGTGGTTTGGTAGCTCATTCCATGTTTTGGCAGCAAAATTTTAAAAGTTTTAATACCATACCTAGTTGTTCTGGTTGATGGTAAAGTTCGAGAAAATAAAAGAGTAGTATATTGTAAGTCTACAAAGTTTGTTAAGCATTTACCAATTCTTTTTAAAATGTTCAGTTGTCTTGAGGCTTTTTTACAGATATTTGCTATACGAGTATTAAAATTCAGTTCAAAATCTATTGTGAGTCCCAAAAGTTTTACCTCATCTTCACATTTTATTATATTGCCATTAAGATTAAAAGAGATATTTTCATTTTTAATTTTTTTTCCCAATTGCTATCGCTTGAAATTTGTCTGGATTTGCTTTCATTTGGTTTTCAGTAAACCAGTCTATTAGAGTTGGGCTGTCTCTTTAAAGTACTGTGATTAATTGATCCAGATTGTGGCCTTCATATGACAAAGTGTTATCATCTGCATAATTACAGAGGGAACTTTCTTGTATAAAATAAAATATATCATTTATAAATATATTAAAAAGTACAGGGCCTAAAATAGAACCTTGGGGTCACCTTTATATATGTCTTCCCATTCGCTCATTATATTGCCGATTTTGACACTGTTTTCTGTTAGAGAAATATTTTTTTTTATCAGTTTCAATGCAGATTCACTTACCCCGTATGCATCTAGTTTATTTATTAACAATTTATGGCGAAGGCAGTCAAAAGCTTTTGACAAATCCATGAAGATGGCCGCTACAAATTTATTCTCATCTAGGGCCTTTTTCCAATCTTCTATTATTTTTAGAAGAGCTGTTTGGCAACCATAACCCGATCGGAATGCTGACAGAGAAGGATGAAGCACCTTGTCAAAGAAGGTCACAGACTGCTCATATATTGCTCTTTCATTAAATTTTGAAATAGTAGGTAAGATACTTAGGGACTGACCATTTAACTTCCAGGGGGAAGGGGGGGTTTCTAAAAAAATATTCTTATTCCCAATGTTGCTGAAAAAAATATTCTGATTTCGGTGGAGGAAAAAAAAATCTGATTCAGAGTTTTTGTCATATAGCCTAATGTTAAATTCTGGAGAAAAAAATTCGCGCTTTGCGCGACAAAAAAAAAATTAATATTCTATCTCTCGTGTTGTCCGAAAAAAAAAATTCTGAACGAAACAAAAACCAATAACCCCACCTGCAAGTTAAATGGTCGTCCCTTACAGGTCTATAATTGCATTTATAGAGTCATTTTTCTTGAATAGTGGTACAACTTGGGCTTCTTTTAATTTTTCTGGAAAAATGGAATTATTTATTGATTTATTTATTAGATTTGTAATTGGTTTAACAATAGCTGGTTTTGCAAATTTTAGAAGTTTTGCCGAAATGCCATCATGTCCGGTTGCTTTTTTTGAATTTGCTTTATTTATTTGCTTTGATACAAAATCATTTTCAATTTCATGAAATATTAATTTAGGAATTTCTTTCTTATTTTCTTTTATAATTTTAATACTTGGATGTTCTTCGGCAGATACATTATTATCATTACCAATATCCTTTGCTACATTTATGAAAAAAATTATTAAAATTATTTGCTACTTGAAGTTGGTCATTTATGATCTTATTATTGTCTTCTAAGATAATATCTCTAATTATATTACTACCCTTATTAGTTAAAAATGGTTTAATTGTTGGATAAAAGTCAGTAGATTTTGGTCCGCCAACACATCTTTCATAGAAATATGTTCTAACTGATTGTTTTTTAAATTTTGTTACTAAATTTCTTTGCTTTCGATATGCCTCCCAATTTTTGTTACTTTTATCTTTTAAAAAATTATTATGTGTCATCCGTTTTTTATAAACAGCACTTCTCAGGGTTTTATTCATAAAAGGGGCTGGCTGTGATATTGATTTCCTTTTTTTCATAGGAGCATGTTCATTAATAGTATTGACCATAACTTCTTCAAATTTATTATAAGCTTCGTCTACATCTTCAATTTCAGTAATTTTATCCAAATCAGATTTCATTAGATCATTTACAAAATTTTCTTCAGAAAAGTTTTTAAAACTCCTGTATGTCTTAAAGCTCTTTTTAGCAGGATTTATATTACCCTTTATTTGCACAGAAATTAAGTTGTGGACATCACTAATACCACAATTGAAATTTAAGACATTCATACAATTATTGGGTGAATTAGTTAATATAACACCATTTAAAGTAGGATCTGCTATCTTTGTGAAACATGTTGGCCTTTTTACCAGGTTTGTAAGATCTAAGATATCACAAACACTTACCAATGGTGCACATTTTTTCTCATCTAAAAAATCATAATTGAGATCACCAATATACATAAAATTATCATATTTTGTTGTAATTTTATCACATGTTTTAATAAAATCATCATTGAAAGTTTTGTCATTTATTGTTTGTGGTCTGTAGGCACCTGAAATTAGCCATTTTTTATTACCAACTAATATTTCTATACATATTGATTCTATATTTTCAAATTCAAGAATTTTCTTACGATCACATGGTAATTCTGATCTCACATATGCAGCAATTCCTCCGCCGTACGGTGTTCGATCAGCACGCCAAAGGTGATAATTGTTTACTTGAAATTGGTTTCAGCCAAGAATAGCATATCAATTGTATTTGATGTTAATAATTCACATATATGACAAAATATATCAGTCATGTTGAAATTTAATTCATAGAATATCAATATGTTCGTTTAATATTGCATTGGATTGTATTACAACAAACAAACACTTTGTCACTGCACCATGACATGCAGATACGCCATGGAGATAAGATAGGTCTGTTGGATCTACACCGTAATTAAAACCAAAACCCATTTTAATTTTTTCTTGATTGTGTGTTTGTTTGATGGTGTTTTAACGCCACTTTCAACAATATTTCAGTTATATAGTGGCGGTCAGTTTGATTGATGAAGAAAATCGGAGTACCCGGAGAAAACCACCGACCCGTCGCAAGTTACTGACAAACTTTATCACATTATTAGTTATCTTGGTGTAATCAGGGGTGTACATAATTTTATATTGCCGATTTTGACACTGTTTTCTGTTAGAGAAATATTTTTTTTTATCAGTTTCAATGCAGATTCACTTACCCCGTATGCATCTAGTTTATTTATTAACAATTTATGGCGAAGGCAGTCAAAAGCTTTTGACAAATCCATGAAGATGGCCGCTACAAATTTATTCTCATCTAGGGCCTTTTTCCAATCTTCTATTATTTTTAGAAGAGCTGTTTGGCAACCATAACCCGATCGGAATGCTGACAGAGAAGGATGAAGCACCTTGTCAAAGAAGGTCACAGACTGCTCATATATTGCTCTTTCATTAAATTTTGAAATAGTAGGTAAGATACTTAGGGACTGACCATTTAACTTCCAGGGGGAAGGGGGGGTTTCTAAAAAAATATTCTTATTCCCAATGTTGCTGAAAAAAATATTCTGATTTCGGTGGAGGAAAAAAAAATCTGATTCAGAGTTTTTGTCATATAGCCTAATGTTAAATTCTGGAGAAAAAAATTCGCGCTTTGCGCGACAAAAAAAAAATTAATATTCTATCTCTCGTGTTGTCCGAAAAAAAAAATTCTGAACGAAACAAAAACCAATAACCCCACCTGCAAGTTAAATGGTCGTCCCTTACAGGTCTATAATTGCATTTATAGAGTCATTTTTCTTGAATAGTGGTACAACTTGGGCTTCTTTTAATTTTTCTGGAAAAATGGAATTATTTATTGATTTATTTATTAGATTTGTAATTGGTTTAACAATAGCTGGTTTTGCAAATTTTAGAAGTTTTGCCGAAATGCCATCATGTCCGGTTGCTTTTTTTGAATTTGCTTTATTTATTTGCTTTGATACAAAATCATTTTCAATTTCATGAAATATTAATTTAGGAATTTCTTTCTTATTTTCTTTTATAATTTTAATACTTGGATGTTCTTCGGCAGATACATTATTATCATTACCAATATCCTTTGCTACATTTATGAAAAAAATTATTAAAATTATTTGCTACTTGAAGTTGGTCATTTATGATCTTATTATTGTCTTCTAAGATAATATCTCTAATTATATTACTACCCTTATTAGTTAAAAATGGTTTAATTGTTGGATAAAAGTCAGTAGATTTTGGTCCGCCAACACATCTTTCATAGAAATATGTTCTAACTGATTGTTTTTTAAATTTTGTTACTAAATTTGTTTGCTTTCGATATGCCTCCCAATTTTTGTTACTTTTATCTTTTAAAAAATTATTATGTGTCATCCGTTTTTTATAAACAGCACTTCTCAGGGTTTTATTCATAAAAGGGGCTGGCTGTGATATTGATTTCCTTTTTTTCATAGGAGCATGTTCATTAATAGTATTGACCATAACTTCTTCAAATTTATTATAAGCTTCGTCTACATCTTCAATTTCAGTAATTTTATCCAAATCAGATTTCATTAGATCATTTACAAAATTTTCTTCAGAAAAGTTTTTAAAACTCCTGTATGTCTTAAAGCTCTTTTTAGCAGGATTTATATTACCCTTTATTTGCACAGAAATTAAGTTGTGGACATCACTAATACCACAATTGAAATTTAAGACATTCATACAATTATTGGGTGAATTAGTTAATATAACATCATTTAAAGTAGGATCTGCTATCTTTGTGAAACATGTTGGCCTTTTTACCAGGTTTGTAAGATCTAAGATATCACAAACACTTACCAATGGTGCACATTTTTTCTCATCTAAAAAATCATAATTGAGATCACCAATATACATAAAATTATCATTTTTTGTTGTAATTTTATCACATGTTTTAATAAAATCATCATTGAAAGTTTTGTCATTTATTGTTTGTGGTC
This sequence comes from Bathymodiolus septemdierum, assembly GCA_963383655.1. Taxonomy (NCBI): domain Eukaryota; kingdom Metazoa; phylum Mollusca; class Bivalvia; order Mytilida; family Modiolidae; genus Bathymodiolus; species Bathymodiolus septemdierum. The sequence goes on along the minus strand of OY726529.1, from coordinate 32,750,341 downwards.
TGTAGGCACCTGTTATTAGCCATTTTTTATTACCTACTAATATTTCTATACATATTGATTCTATATTTTCAAATTCAAGAATTTTCTTACGATCACATGGTCATTCTGATCTCACATATGCAGCAATTCCTCCGCCGTACGGTGTTCGATCAGCACGCCAAAAATAGCATATCAATTGTATTTGATGTTAATAATTCACATATATGACAAAATATATCAGTCATGTTGAAATTTAATTCATAGAATATCAATATGTTCGTTTAATATTGCATTGGATTGTATGACAACAAACAAACACTTTGTCACTGCACCATGACATGCAGATACACCATGGAGATAAGATAGATCTGTTGGATCTACACCGTAATTAAAACCAAAACCCATTTTAATTTTTTCTTGATTGTTTGTTTGTTTGATGGTGTTTTAACGCCACTTTCAACAATATTTCAGTTATATAGTGGCGGTCAGTTTGATTGATGAAGAAAATCGGAGTACCCGGAGAAAACCACCGACCCGTCGCAAGTTACTGACAAACTTTATCACATTATTAGTTATCTTGGTGTAATCAGGGGTGTACATAATTTTACCCCGGTGTTGAAAATTCATACACCCTGAGGCGCAAGTTGTATGAATTTTCAACACCGGTGTAAAATTCTGTACACCCCTGATTACACCAAGATAACGAATTTATTTCTTATGAAGCTTTGCTTTACTTCAACCCCCCCCCCCCCCCCCCCCCCTCCCCAAAAAAACCCCAGCGCATTGAGAAAATGCTATTTTGTTTTCGATTTTACATATATTACACATATTATTGTTTATAATCATCAAATTTTATGTAAAGGTATCAATTCATATCATACTATTGCTGTGCGTAGTTCAAAATTACTTTATTTTATTTTATCCCGGGTGTAAATGGTTTAGCTGGGGTGGGGTGCTATTTACACCCGGGTAACTAACCAATCAGATTGCAAGATTCTTGCTTCATAAGAAATATTATGTTGTACACCTCGTTCTGATAGAGATCCGAACTCACAACATCAGGGGTGATAGGCACTGATTGCATAGGCAGTTGTAAATTTTTTCTTGAACATTCATGCTGTCATTAATGATTTCTATTTCGGTTACTTTGGAATACCGTTTTTATTTAGAATAAAACCAGTTTAGTTGTTGGCGATATAATACGGGCGGATCAACACCGAGCTATGAATAGCTGATAGACGTATAACTATTATCAAGACGTTCTCGGTAACTTCAAGTGTTGGTACGTTCTGATTTAATTTAGATTTTTTGTGTTTTAATGCCACTTTCAGCAATATTTCAGCTATATCATAGCGACCAGTTTTAGTGGTGGAAGAAGCCGAAGAGAACCACCCACCATGGGCAAGCAACTGGTAAATTTATCACTTGGGCTGCGAGTGCACCCTTTTTCGTAATTTACAAAGCCGAGAGCGAACACACGCCGTATTGGTGATAGGCTTGTATGAGTTGTTAGGTAATCCAACTACCTAACTCACTGAGCCACCCGGACCCTTGGTACGTTCTGCTTAGTATATTACAGGGGGATTTTTTATGTACAATTTATTGTATGACATGTATATTGATGTTTTTGTTGGTATTTAGTTAATTAAGGTTGTTTCGCAAAAAAAAATGAGGTTACTGCGAGCAAACACGTCTAATTCAAGTTTTGTCTCATATTTAGCTCATTATATTAGATTAGGTTTCGCGCGCTTTATATTTATCGAATATTGTTCGACAACTATGTCACTGTCGTCAAAGAGCTCCGGTGGGAATTGTTCTGTCATCTTCCGGTACAAGTCAATTAGGCATGTTTGACATACAGGCGACGACAAAATGTAAGTATTATGATCATATAGTTTTATTATATCTTGAATCCAGAAGATGTCGTTATCGGTCGATTATTTTTGCTTGTTTTTACCTATATGTTTCTGTGGTTAACTTAATAGATTACTCAGATATAGATAAAATGATGGACATAAACAATGAAAAATGCTAATAATGAGATTGAAATCATCAAATAAAGCTATAAAAAGTAGTCTATATGTGTAATTAAAGTACACAAACCCTTTGTAATGCTTATATGCATGATAGTTTGCACTGGCGTGCCACCATGAATAGTTTTAGACTTGCTACAGTAAAAAAACACGATGCTTATTTACGTACATTCGTTCCGGCTCTGTCAGCCACTACTTTCCGGTTGGGTCCCAAAAATTGTTTTTCAGTAGAACCGGTTTTGTCTATGTAAAAAATTGAAAGAATAGCGAAAACAGCTCAATATCACAATTATGTTTCCTTTTTGTAATTTATTTAAGGTTCATTATAACACTTGTCAAGGATATGTTCGACTTGCAAATTGATAAAAAGAAAAAACAAAAAATTGTCTTCAATGAATACAAAGTTGTGAAAACAAACCCAACAGCACATAGTCAAAATATTTTACATGTGGATGTTTTGTATAACATTAAAAGAAAGAAATACCAAACGGTTTGTGCAGATATGTTGCACTCCTGACATCAAGAAAAAGAAGACTTATTACCTTAAAAACAATTCACAGGGGAAAAAATCAGTTGGTGTTCTTTCAAGCAATAGTTTTACCAAGTTTTAATGATAATTGTTTCTTAAAGTAACATTTTTCTAGTTATTTGTAACTTGTTTACAACCATACTTCTCGAAAATTCCAACTTATTTTTGCAATATACTATACAAAAACATTTAAAACATGTATTAATCTAAATTAATATTGAAAATAGATGTTTAATGTACAACTACAAATATTTTTTGGATATTTAGAAAATTAATTATATCAAATTTCAATGATTTTTAAATATTTATGTCAGGAGTGCAATATTTACATGGTTAACCATAAATTATCTATAAGAAAATAGATAAATGCATTTATCATAAACTTTATCAAGTAAAGTCAATTAATCTCCAATAGCTAATGACCATAGAAAACATATTCCCTTGTCAGAGAATGTCTCTAGTATTAATACCTAATAGATATTAAAGCATGAGACCATTTAAAATGAACAAAAATGCTTTATTACATAAAATTAAAAGCACATAAAATGCTATTGGCACTTTTAATTTTTCAAACATTATTCTAAGCTTGACAGAATCTCATTTTATTTAAATCATCCATATAAAAAGCTATAATTTAGACAGTGTAGAAGATCACTTAAAGCTAGTAGCATTCCTGACATGAATCAAATGCTTCTGTGAGAGATATTTTATGTATCTCAAACAGGTAAATGGGTTTTATCTGTTCTCTTGGTCAGTCTCTGTTGAAATAGAAAGACAAATGCGATTTTAGTTACATTTAAAAGAAAATATGTCTAAGAAAATATCAAATGTTGCACTCCTGACATTTGAGGGTGCTGCCTTTAATGTGACATTCTTGGCCTTACTACTGATTTTAGTGTATCCTTTAACTATGGTTTTGAAGCAGCAATGATGTATTAAGATTTATTTATACCCCATATCTTTGAAAACTAAAAGACAACATTTCTACAATGTAATTTAGGAAAACTTGCATAAATGTTTGTTGCACTCCTGACTAGGTACATCTTTTTTACAAAGCCATATTTTTATGCAATAATAAATGTGAAGCACGATCTATTGCCATCTTAAAGTATGTCAACATATCAAAGTTTGTGATGAAATAAATTTTGATAACATATTGTCACAAAAAAGGGTTGCACTCCTGACAATTTTGACATGTTTTTTGGACATATTTTATTTGTTATTCTAGATATCTTAAAGATTTTTTGCAGTAACAAACATCAAATCATTACAGATCTTTTGAACTATTTAGATCCAATAAAAGTAAATTAGACAGCTATAGCAGTAGGAGCCATTTTAAAAAAAAAACTGCCCTTAACAAACACGGTCGCCACAAGCGATTCTTGCAATCGTAACTACTCGGCCATTCTCGCTACCCTACAAATAACCTCGTACGTAGATAGTAGAAATTCTTCTTAAATTGTTTGCCGGAAGTTAAGTTAAGTTAAGCCGCACAAAAATATAGTCCGCGAAAATCCAATATGTAAGACATACTAAGTAAAATCTAATCATGCAAAACTAATTAAAACTTTAACTTTTATCCATGAAAATAATTGAAATATAGAAAATTGTTTAAAATATAACTTTATCAAACTTTCATGTAACTGACATGTGAAAAGTAGTGCGATTTATACGCCTAATGCATACGAGGTTATTTGTAGGGTAGCGAGAATGACCGAGTAGTTACGATTGGCTATTCTTGTTTCTGATAGACAGATTTAATAAAAAAAATCTTCTCTAAACGTTCTTAGCCAAATGAACCGAAACTTGGTATGAAGCAACTATGGAAGGTCTTCTATACAGATTGCTCATTTCATCCCGATCCGTTAACAAACATGGTCTCCACAGATAATTCTTGTTTCTAATTGGTCGATTTTATAAAAAATCTTCTCTTCTCAAACTGCTTAGCCAAATGAACCGAAACTTGGTAGGAAGCACCTATGGAAGGTCTTCTATAAAGATTGCACATTTAATCCCGATCCGTTGACAAACATGGTCGCCACAGACAATTCTTGTTTCTGATTGGCCGATTTCTAACAATCTTCTTCTCTGAAACTGCTTAGCCAAATGAGCCGAACCTTGGTGGGAAGCACCTATAGAAGGTTCTGTCTGTATTAAGTTTCCTCAAAGCAGAATGAAAGGTGAACGACATAGGCTCAGACCACTGAGCCTCTATTTTCAGTGAGCAAAGCACGAACATTTGTCGTATTACAACTTGTAACGAACGTTGCATTAATCGAGTACACCTAACATTTTCTTTGTATGCAAACTGCCAAAATCGTCCGTGCGGAAAGGAATTCAATACTACAGCCTTTGTTAATTTGTTTATCTGTAATGTTAATGTAACCATTATACTGTGAAGAAACTTAAATATCGTATTCATGAAGTTATTTCAGCTGCCGTATTACTTATGTATATATAAGTAATACGGCAGCTGGACCTAGAAACAAAAGTTAGTTGAAGGAGAGAGTTGTAACACGAAATGTTGTAAAATATGGATAAATGGTTCAAAGATATACTTCCAGACAAAGATCCATACCATAATCGCGGGAGGGTCCAAATGAGGAAAAAGGGGGGTCCGGAATTCGAGTGCCTGTGCTCAATCCCGCTCCTTTCAAGTAAAAATGAGCGCAGCGAAGGAACACACCTAATATATTTCTGTAGCATAATGAATTGCAGGATATTAATTGTCTGACTGTACTTTGGTCGAAATCAAATAAAAATAAAGCATAGTATTTATTAGGGATTGTTTGTTAGCGTATTGAACTCAGAATTTCATTATTTCTTGACATATTCCGTTCAATATATTTTCAATTAAAATCGTCCTAATTTCCATAATTGTTCAATGGCATGAAAACATATTATCATCACAATTCACTTTGGGTCAGATTTGTTTGTAAATGTCCACAGCGTGGTGACATGTTCGCTTATTTATTCTAAACTATTAGAGCAATAAATTGCATTACTATTTTAATTTTAATTATTAGAAACTTCATTTGGGATTGTTTGCTCAGCACTATGTTCTAATTCCTGAAAAACTTTATTTCGATTTGTTTAGTACTTTTATTTAATAAAAACAATTGTAATTTCAGGAATCATTGAATTATATTACATGCATTCCGTAGTTTCATGAACACATTATTTCCGATAATGGAACGGACTAGCTGATTTTCAGATTGCATGATAATTACGTTCAGTTTTACCTTAAAACGGCATAATAATTACGTTCGTTTTCACCTTAAACCGGCTTTCAATTTAATAAATGATGTCGAAGTAATGCTACAATGAAGGGCGATTTTATAATAATATTTATTTCACTGACATTATTTGATTCAAAATTAATCGTGAACTCAACATCTCAAATAAGGATTATGAAATCAAAAATCAGAACGGTCCACAGTGGAATGGTTGAATATTCTGGTTCCATACAGGAACGGTTAACGTCTTCGATCATAGAGTGTACAAAAACATGTAGCGAACATGATAAATGTGTCAGTTTTTTCTATAATATTATTTCTAAACATTGTGTAATGCATTCAAAAGATTTTATTTTTCAAAATCCAAGTGATAGCAGTTCAGGATGGAAATATTATGTAACACGAGACGGTAGGTAATGTGTTATAGGGGGGTTATGGTATTTAACGCCACTTTCAACAAAATTTCAGTTGTATCGTGGCGGTCAGTTTTATTGGTGGGGGAAAACGGAGTACCCAGAGAAAACCACCGACCTGCCGAAAGTCACTGACAAACTGTATCACATAATGTTGTATCGAGTGAACCTCTCCAGGAACGGGTTTCGAACTGACAACTTTAGTGGTGATAGGCACTGATTACACAGGTAGTTGTAGATCCAACTACCATACGATCATGATCACGGCGGCCCATTGTGTCTAGAATAAAGATATCGGCGGTATCGGAAAATATGTTTTATGTGTTCTAAAGACTTTCAGACAATCGGTGACTTCCTTTGAAACTCCCTCCAAGTTTACAGCTACACAATCTAATTAAAATTAGATGTTTGTTGCTTATTTTTGTTCTTTTCGTTTCCTTGGTGATACACTAACATCTAACACTATTCCATTTTGCGTCCTGGCATGCAACATTTCATTCATCTTTGACCGTTTAGCCCTATGCAAGACAGTTAAATATATTGACAAAATCGGACAACAGCTTTTGGCCTACAAGTACATGACTGGATCCTGAATAACCTTCATCTGGTACCCTCATAGTCAAAAGATTGGAAAGCCAAATTTTTTAAAGTCTTTGAGATCACGAAAACCAGAGGGCCTTAAAAGGATATAGCCAAAATCGGCCAAGGTTACCTGACCTACTCTTCCGGAGCACCTGATGTCGCACCGGTTTTTAGTGGGGTTCGTGTTACTCGATCTTTAGTTGTGTAATGCTTTGTTGATCGTTGTTGTCCTTTTGTCCTTTTTCTTTTGGGCATTATGTTGTCTGTTCTTCTTCAATTTACGGTAGTTGGATTACCTAACAACTCATGCAAGCCTATCACCAATACGGCGTGAGTTCGCACCCGGCTTTGTAAATTACAAAAAAGGTGCACTCGACACGCAGCCGCAAGTGATAACGTTTACCAGTTGCTTCCCATGGCCGGTGGTTCTCCCCGGGTACCCCGGCCTCTTCCACCACTAAAACTGGTCGCCATGATATAGCTGAAATATTGCTGAAAATGGCGTTAAGCACAAACAAAAATAAATTAATCAATTTATGGATTCTGATTACCCCGTTGGTATCTTCACACTCTTCTTACATGACTTACCTATGCATGTTTTATCATTATATTTTTTTATTTGTTTTAGGAACTAACCGGTGTCCATCAGATTTTCTCCACTATCGACACTTAAATTTCTGTATATTTGTTGCTTTGTTCCAGGTACTAATCGGTGTCCATCAAATTTTCTCCATTATCGACACCTAAATTTCTGTATATTTTTTGCTTTGTTTTAGGAACTAACCGGTGTCCATCAGATTTTCTCCACTATCGACATCTAGATTTCTGAAGATTTTTTGCTTTGTTCCAGGAACTAACCGGTGTCCATCAGATTTTCTCCACTATCGACACCTATATTTCTGTATATTGTTTTGCTTTGTTCCAGGAACTAACCGGTGTCCATCAGATTTTCTCCACTATCGACACCTATATTTCTGTATATTGTTTTGCTTTGTTCCAGGAACTAACCGGTGTCCATCAGATTTTCTCCACTATCGACACCTAAATTTCTGTAGATTTTTTGCTTTGTTCCAGGAACTAACCGGTGTCCATCAGATTTTCTCCACTATCGACACCTAGATTTCTGTAAATTTTTTGCTTTGTTTTAGGAACTAACCGGTGTCCATCAGATTTTCTCCACTATCGACACCTATATTTCTGTATATTATTTTGCTTTGTTCCAGGAACTAACCGGTGTCCATCAGATTTTCTCCACTATCGACACCTAAATTTCTGTAGATTTTTTGCTTTGTTCCAGGAACTAACCGGTGTCCATCAGATTTTCTCCACTATCGACACCTAGATTTCTGTAAATTTTTTGCTTTGTTTTAGGAACTAACCGGTGTCCATCAGATTTTCTCTACTACCGACACCTAGATTTCTGTTATAACATGGAGACTGCGTACCCTATAGACTTCACTAATATTAAATCCAACTGTACTGCCAAAGGTGGTAAGATTGCTGCTGTAAGCTCTCAACAGAGACAAGACTATTTCTCACATTTTCTTGGTAAGTGTACGAGTTAATATTTTATACAAGTATTATCATCTTGGAATATTTACGAGTACATCTATTTTACAAAGTCATATAAACCGTATCGATAGTGTAATGGTTAGCGTGTTTGTCTCGAATGTGGTAGATTGTGGGTTCGAGCAGCGGTCGGGTAAAGCCAAATATTGTAAAACTGACATATTATCTGCTGCTTCTCCGCAAAGCACACAGCATTATAAAGAGTAAGAGCAAATACTGGTTGGCTCGGAATCAGAATAATGTGTCCGGGTGTAGCAACATGTCTACCACATACTGTTGTTTCAGTGAGCTGGCACTATGAAAATCTAACTTAGAGTGTTGGTCAAGAACAAATGATGAATAGTCGTCACTTTGGCCTCACTTTGCATAATAAGCCACGCCCCCTAATTTGCATAACAATGGAATTCGATGACGTCATAGCGTCCCCTGTTGTTCCCATAGCGTCCCCACGCGAAGTCATATTGTTCTTATAATGGAAGTAAGTCACGTCATAGCGTCCCCTATTGTTCTGATAGCGTCACCAATTAAAAGGAACGCCTGGTCTATTGTTCATAAAAACTAATTATGCATCACTCCTCTTCAAATGACAGCTATCCTATTGTTCCAAAAAAAACTAATTAATTCAAACCACTTGAACCAACAGGTGCCCTATTGTTCCCAAAACTCATTACTTATTCACCACCCCCCCCCCCCCCCCCCCCCCCCCCCTTCAAATGACAGATGTACTATTGTGCTAAAAAAAAACCAAATACATTCAAATCACTCGAGCGAACACCTGCTCTATTGTGTTCTACTATCGATAAATTCAAACATGTGCAGACAAGTCCAGACTTGCTCTACGGAAACCTAAACGCGTCCTCTATTCTGATTGGTAGACCGGCATTCTTTCTTCAAGCGCCAAACGACTACCACTCGAAACTGATAACTGGTCTATTGTTCTCAAACTTATTAGTTATGCATCACTCCTTTCAAATGACACCTGGTCTATTGTTCTCATATTTTGAAGCGTAAGCACCATTCAAAAGCATTGAGAAGAAGTGAAAAAATGCATCCTGCACGGCTTTCAAGACCTTAAAGCATTTTTCTTGCAATCCCCATTCTAGTTGCCGGGACAAATTCGGTCAGTTCTGGTAACTTTCTTCGATAAATATTTTGCTGAAAAATTAAAGGTTCCCACGATAATTTAAAAGAGGGCTTCACAATTTTTTTTTACCTTTCTAGTAGAGATTCAATAGGGGTTCATGCAAAAAAATCTACTATTTCGTAAAACTGCTTCTGCTAGACATAGTATTATTTGAGTAAGCACCGCATTCCATTGTAAATGTAAATAAACAATTAAAAAAAGGCTCCACAAGGGTATTTTTTTTATTTCGACAAAACAACAGAAGTAACTATAATACAATTGGTAACAATACTGCCGACATATAAAGTTCAAAAAATTTAACAATATATATACTAAACGATTTCAATGACATACTAATACTTATGTGGGGCAGAAATTGAAAAAAAATGCACATTATATTTTTTATTTACATATTTTTATTTCGTGGAAAAAAAGGGGGGGGGGCAGTGCATTAAATATATTTTCGATCTTTTACACACATCATCGGATTCCTAATAAACATATGATGACAATTAATTTTGATCCGATCACAAATAATTATGAAGTTATTTATGTGATCAAAACTGTGATGAAATATCATTAAAAAAAAATAGATACGAGTTTTCATCAGCCTCTTCCAAATATGGTTCAACGTTTATTTGCTGACGTCATAAATGACGCGATTTGGTTTATGAATATTCATGAGCAAAATCACCCATGATTTCTGGCTATGTCAAACTCATTAAATATACACCACCCGCTTCAAATGACACCTGATCTATTGTTCCCAAAAACTAATTAATTATGCATCACCCCTCTTCAAATGACAGCTATCTCAAACTCATTAATTATACACCACCCTCTTCAAATGACATCTGATCTATTGTTCCCAACGCTCATTAATTATGCATCACCCCTTTTCAAATGACACATGGTCTATTGTTCTCAACACTCATTAATCATGCATCACCCCTCTTCAAATGACACATGATCTATTGTTCTCAAACTCATTAGTTATGCATCACTCCTTTCAAATGACACCTGGTCTATTGTTTCCAAAACTCATTAATTATGCATCACCCCCCTCTTCAAACGACCACGGTCCTTTTATTTCAAGCCACTCAAAGGAACACCTACTCTATTGTTTTATTATCTACAAGTCCAAACATGTTCCGACAAAAAAGAAAATCTTTAGGTGGAAATACAAAAAAACCTTGCAGGGAATATCCCAATGGTCGTTTCTTGGACAGCCGAGTAACCGCATGTTTTCACCAAGTCGATCATGTGTTTGGGAACAATAGACCAGGTGTTCCTTTCAAGTGGCAGGGATCGCTCTGTCGGTCGCCAATGTCGCAATTTGCGATTTTTTTTCTTGACTGGCGACTGAAATCGACTGCTGGCGATTTTTTTGGCGCTTAGATTTCCTTGTGTAAATTTATAGATAATCACTGTGTACCGTAACAAAAATCAATAAATCATTGACAATTGATTTTCGCAAGTGACGAGTATTTCCCGTACCCAATTCGTCACTTGAATTTTCCAAAAATCGTAGAAAAATGTTTGTAACAATCCATTCTTCTTCTTCATTTGCTGATTAAGACTAATTAGTCACAACATGACAATTTTATTACATGTTACAAGCCAATCAACGGATTATAGAATTTTTGTTTTTATTGCGTAATCTTTGATCACACCTGGCTTGATTTACCTGGTTAAAGATAATGATCCCGACAAAGAATTCAATCAATGATAATGATATTTTTTTTATTGTTATGATTGACATGTACTCAAAATGTCACAGTATGTATTTTCAGTGGACATATTTTTGTAATCATCATTCGTTAATCGTTGCACGATAATGTCCACCATTACCAAGGACATACGTCCTTGCCATAACGAACTATTTTTGCCACTTTCATTTATGAAAATGTCGATATCATGTTTATACTGGAGTTCGGAGTAAGGAAATCTTTTGTCTATCGTACACGTGTATTTATTAAGTATTTTGAAAGTGACTTTCTCGAAAAGGCATAAACTTTGGTTTATAAAGAAACTTAAAAAATAAAAATGACGCGATGTAATCCACCGATACTTTTAACCAAACGAACTTTTGCTATATTTATTCTCTTTTCTGTGAAATATAATCTTAGTTCTCATATTTAATATGGTCATTTTTTTTATATGCGAAGGTTGGCCATTGAAATGCACTGCACGAGGACGCATAAGTTTTTTATCGATCAGCATCCGAGTAACAATTGCGTTCTATTTATAGAATTATTTACAAACAGACACGTGAAAAAAAAAATAATCAGTCAGTATTTTTATTCCAATTGTTGCAATTTGATTATGAGATCTGAGAAATAATTATTTATTTTACAACTTGCTTCAGTTTTTGACGTTTGTTCTATTCATTACCTACATTTTGTACAAAGTATCTAGAAGTTGGACATAATTTTTTCTGCTGAAGACTACACAAATGTTGTGGTATTAGACCAAAGCACAGAAACATTTCAAAAAGGGTAGGGGTTATAAATTTATTACAATTTGTGTGGTATTAGATCAAAATCATGGCAATGTTAAGTTTTATCAGTTGGTTTCTAATTTGCAGAGTATGTTCCCATCCTAGGAGGTTTTCATAGCTTTTCAATCTCCATTACTAACTAATAAGGCAAAGTAACTGATTATGAGATTAAGCTCTGACATTAAAAATCTGTTCAGCAAAAGTGACTAATGGTCTCAAAGTCCTGGCTGAATCCCTGATAATCCATAAAATACAGTATATTGTAATAAATGATTAAATCTTGTTGTTTTTGATGATGAAATCGAAATGAAAAACAGAAGTACAATACAGACATTAACATTTGTACAAACAAATCCAGACCATTTATACATGAAACTGAACATGAAACTGGTAGTGGTACATGCAATCATCCACTGTTTCGGTTCGAAAAAATTGGCTCCTGTAAAAATCTTAGCTGGCTCCTGACTTTCAAAACTGGCACCTGAAAATGGCACCTGGCGATTTTTCTGGCTCCTACTTTTTGGGAGCCAGAGCAGCCCCTGAGTGGTGACGTTATCAGAACAATAGGGGACGCTATGATATCATCCAGCTCCATTGTTATGAGAACAATAGACCAGGTGCTCCTTTCAAGTGGTGACGATATCAGAACAATAGAGAACGTTATGATATCATCCAGCTCCATTGTTATGAGAACAATAGAACAGGTGCTTCTTTCAAGTGGTGACGCTATCGGAACAATAGGGGACGCTATGACGTGACCCAATTCCATTGTTAAGAGAACAATAGGACTCACGTGGGGACGCTATGAGAACAATAGGGGACGCTATGACGTCATCTAATTCCATTGTTATGTAAATGACACCAAATAAATTAATCATAATTTTTTTTTTAAATTTGATTTCGTTGGTTGGTTGGTTAACATCCAGCGGCCAATATTTCATGCATATTCAGGACGATTTGAATTTGAAATTCGGATGGAACCAATGTCTGAAATCTAATTTCTCTCGCTATTTAAACGGAAAATTGTCTTGTTGGGCAATCATTTCTTGAAAATGGCTCGTGTTAAGCATAACACACCGAAAATGGTTAGTAACCAGACAAGGCCAAAGAAGCAAGGGAAAACAACGAATTAGGAGAATGATATATAGGTTATATGAAGCAGGAAGACCAAAAAGAGACTCTTTGTTTCTAAGGCCAGACGAAGAATGGAATTTTAATTCCTGGAAAAGAAAAAAAGCCCTTTTAAGGGCTACCAATATTTTTCAAAAAGTGATCTATATTGTTATGTGTCAATCATCTGATACTTACCACGTATTGTGTTTTATGTAGAAACTATGACGGAATTATTTTAAGATAGGTTGAGAAAGATTTTATATACGTTTTAGATAGACGTGTTCTTGGGTACGAAATTAGTCGTGTGGAAAATTAATTCGTACCCCACGTCATATATTCTAACGAAATATTCTTTAATTTAGATAAATTTTTTAAAATAATTGTATTTCAATTTGAATAAACGTTTGATTGACGTCGAATGACTCGTGCTTTCATATATAAATATAGATATATTATGTTAGGAAATTTATAAATACTAGTTTCATTAATAAACATTAATTCAATAAATATGAATAATAACAAAAAAACGAAAAGTAAGATCATTGAACTCTGGCGGTTGTATATGAATGAATTAACACCTGTCTTTATCGATTGATAATTCAAAAGGTAAATGCATAAATTAAACTTAATCTATATTTAATTTAAACATATTTTATTGTCTAAATAATGACAAAAGGATCACACACAAGTTTTTCCACTTAGTATTGGCTTCTCCATAATCTTAAGATAGGTTGAGATGGTTAATCTATAGTGATGGGAATTGGTATTATTATTATCATTATTTGAATGAGGATATTGTGTCACAGTGTTGTTGGTTTTCAAATCATTTTTTATTAAAGAACGATGTCGGATTATTTCACATAGTTAAAACTCTCGCAGTTGTATGTCAATTGATTAACACCGGTCTTTATAGATTGAATTAAAAGAGCAATCAATTAATAAATTAAAACTTAATGTATTTTGATATAAATTATTTTTCTTTACTTTAATTAGCATATTATCTCTCAGTATAATTGATTACCTAATTAAAATGTTTAAAAAAGATGCCAGATTATTAAACACAACGGAGTTTAAACAAATAAATGAGCCAGATGTATGATAATAAAAATATGACCTTATAGTAAAACGATAATTTCCCTGCAAGGTTTTTTTGTATTTCCACCTAAATATTTTCTTTATTGTCTGAACATGTTTGGACTTGTAGATAATAAAACAATAGAGTAGGTGTTCCTTTGAGTGGCTTGAAACAAAAGGACCGTGGTCGTTTGAAGAGCGGGGTGATGCATAATTAATGAGCTTTGGGAACAATAGACCAGGTGTCATTTGAAAGGAGTGATGCATAACTAATGAGTTTGAGAACAATAAACCATGTGTCATTTGAAGAGGGGTGATGCATAATTAATGAGCGTTGGGAACAATAGATCAGGGGTCATTTGAAGAGGGTGGTGTATAATTAAAGAGTTTGAGAACAATAGACCAGTTATCAGTTTCGAGTGGTAGTCGTTTGGCGTTTGAAGAAAGAATGCCGATCTACCAATCAGAATAGAGGACGCGTTTGGGTTTCCGTAGAACAAGTCTGGACATGTCTGAATATGTTTGAACTTATCGATAGTAGAACAATAGAACAGGTGTTCGGTCGAGTGATTTGAATGTATTTGTTTTTTTAGCACAATAGTACATCTGTCATTTGAAGGGGAGGGGGTGAATAAGTAATGAGTTTTGGGAACAATAGGACACCTGTTGGTTCAAGTGGTTTGAATTAATTAGTTTTTCTTGGAACAATAGGACAGCTGTCATTTGAAGAGGGGTGATGCATAAATAATTAGTTTTTGGGAACAATAGACCAGGGGTTCCTTTCAAGTGGTGACGCTATCAGAACAATAGGGGACGCTATGACGGGACTTACTTCCATTATAAGAACAATATGACTTCGCGTGGGGACGCAATGAGAACAATAGGGGACGCTATGACGTCATCGAATTCCATTGTTATGCAAATTAGGGTGTGTGGCTTATTATGCAAAGTGAGGCCAATATGACTTCGCGTGGGGACGCTATGACGTCATCGAATTCCATTGTTATGGAAATTAGGGGGCGTGGCTTATTATGCAAAGTAAGGCCAAAATGACGACTACTCATCAAACAAAACGGACATCATCATGATCATCATCATTATCATTTCATGGAAATGTAACTTGTTCTCGTTAATGATACAGATTAATAATTACCTGGTGCTAAACAATCATCAATCACTCATCGGATCCGTCTTGGTCGTGATCGTATATGGTGGTTGGATTTACAACTACCTATGCAATCAGTGCCTATCACCACTAACGTTGTGAGTTCGAATCCCACTACGGGTACGTCGGTTTCCTCCACCAATAAAACTGACCGCCACGATATTACTAAAATATTGTCGAAAGGCGTAAAACACTATACCCCCCTAATTCTAATGAAAATCCTGATCAGTTCTTATACAAACAAATTTACAAAATTAGATATCGAACACGTAGAAATATTCTCAATTCCAAATACAAAAAAAATAAACAAAAACAAAAACAAGAACAGACAGACAAATCAACACTAGTGAAACGTACTAAATTATTTTTCTTCTCGAATAATAGGAATTTTAACAAAAGAACGAAAGTCTGACAAGATGTTTGGAAATGATATGTAGTTTATTGGTTCACCTTATTTTTAGTGGGGTCCACGTTGCTCATCTTTATTGATGAACACCTAGGTTCACCTTATTTTTAGTGGGGTCCACGTTGCTCATCTTTTTAGTTTTCTGTGTTGTTTTTTATTTTGTTTTCCTGGTCTTCGAGTTAGTGTTGTCGTGTTTAACGCCACTTTCAACAATATTTCAGTTTTATCGTGGCGGTCAGTTTTAATGGTGGAGGAAACCGGAGTACCCGGAGAAAACCACCGACCTGTCGCAAGTCACTCATAAACTTTATCACATAATGTTTATCGAGTATACAACACTATGAGCGGAATTCGAACTCACAACTTTAGTGGTTATAGGCATTGATGACATAGGTAGTTGTAAATCCAACTGCCATAGTTTTGCTATGATACTTCTATAAAACATCAGACAACGATAATGGTATTCTGTTCAAGAACTAGGTTTCCAGAATTTTCGGTTGGATATGGAATTGTGCCGACAGTGAGGTTTGTCTTGTTTTCATTTCATATCTTTTGAAATATTATTACCCACAATTCATCCATTACGGCTGCTGATAACCCATTTGGTATCTTCAAGAAAAGTTTGGCGACACCAAAGTGGTAAATAGAAGAAGTAATAAAACGGTAGAGAAAATCGAACGGACAATACAAAAAAAGGACAATCCAGAGAAATTGGCAATATTGGGAACACAAGACACATGACGAAGACAAACAAAACAAACAACCACAACACGGAAAGCTAAAAAGAATAGAAACACGAGCCCCATCAAAAACCGGCGGTGAAGCTAGGTGCTCCCGAAGGGTAAGCAGTTCCTGCCTTTTACAAGACACCCGTCATGCTGCACATGAGCAAAGACGTGCTTCACACCAAACAAACATAAATAACATAAACAAGACATGGTCAAGGTGGTCAGGAATGACAAACGTTTCCTGCTCCACGTGATGTTACTCTTGTTACTAACGTTGCTGTATTTTATTTCAGCTGGACGACCTATTCCTCGTGTATGCATAGATGGAAATAAACAACCAGGCAATAATTGGCTGCTTGAGGACGGATCTCCGCTCACCTATTTTAACTGGACACCGGGTGATCCAGACGGTGGTTCCAATCAGCTATGCTTGATTATATACTCAGGAGATCAATGGCTTGACACTAAATGTTCGTATGATCAGACTTGTATCTTCGTATGTGAGGCGTAAATATAACGAAAAAAAGAAAAGAATTTCACAAGACTGAATATTACAAAAACATTTATCTGTTCTGGTGGAATAACATACTTCATTAATCTTAAATAACATTAATCTATTCTGGTGGATTAACAGACTTAAATGACATTAATCTGTTCTGGTTGAATAACATTATACAATTATTGCCTGCACTTCAGGTGAACATCATAATTTTATGTTGTTTTTCCCCGAGGGAAAAAAACATCCCAAGGGTGAACAATTATGAAGCCCTCGGGGAAAACAACACCCCTAGGGTGAAAAATTATGATGTTCACCGCAAGTACAGGCAATAATTGTTTTATTATTCCGAAACTCTATTTACAATAATGTTGGATGCAATAAACACTTATTTGTGCGTTGTTATCTTGTGTTTTCATAAACTTCATATTTGTGTTTTTAACTTCCGGTCAAGATTGTAATTCCGGAATGCAAAAACGGATACATTTCCGGACAGACATGTAACATAACATTTGTCGACCGGTGAACAACAGTGATGTTTCCCTGGGGTACCAATTTTGTTAAAACATCACTTTTATTTTATATATAATATATAATGTAAGGTATAAATAATAAACTTCATTAATCTGTTCTGGTGGAATAACAGACTTAAATGACATTAAACTGTCCAGGCGGAATAAAAAAAACTTGTACAATATCTGTTCTGGTGGAATAACATACTTCATTAATCTGTTCTGGTCGAATAACAGACAATCACATCGATGGTGTAATGATTAGCGCGCTCGTCTCGGGTGCGGTAGATCGTGGGTTCGAGCACTGATCGGGTAAAACCAAAGACTATAAAATTAAGAAATAATTCATGGCAGGCATAGAGTTTTGCAAATCTACACATGGGCTGGGCCTTTATATTCGAATTTCACCCCGAGCGACAGTGAGGGGTAAAATCTAAGAATATAAAGGCCCAGCCCATGTGTAAATTTGCACAACTCTATGCCTGCCATGAATTAGTTCGATTCTAATAGGTCAAAAACGGTAATTTTTTACTTTTCGTGAACTGTATACACACGGCATTTGGTGGCTGTTCCATTTACCTCCTTCGGAAATTTTGAATTGATTTTGAATTATTTGTTTTTGAACGAGATATTTTAAAACAAAGATATGGATGTTATCATGAAAAGCATATTTATTGTGTATTTTCCAACATAGATTCGATTGAACAATTCCTGCGTAAAAATATTTAAAAAAAAGTCGGAGTTCATTCGTTCATCATTTTGAGCGCTAACAAGATGGCGGAGCGGAGTTGTCAAACATAATATTGAACACTTGAACAGTTGTTAATAATCGACAATTATTGTTAGATATGAAATAAAAAAATAAATGCCAATGAAAAAAAAAGTTTGTATTATATTGTTGACATAAAAAAAATCCGGAAAAAATACTTATGACAACCATCTATCGACTTTGACTTTTGTAATATATCGTCATCCTGTGACGTTGTTTACAAGGAACGCTGATTGACACAAGCTGGTTACTGATTTATTTTACGATTTTGTGTGCATTTTACTTGTTTGAGTAGCAAAATTCTAAATGCCATCAAATTGGAAAATATCAGTAACTTAATTACATCACCGTCTAGCTATCAATGTATACGAAGGAAAACAAAGTTAGTGCATTTTGTTATCCATGGCCGACACATATCAATGGAATGTATTTGATATGTGTGCGTACACTGGGGATCCCAAATGTAAATTTTCAAAACAAATGATAAAAAAATACTTAGTTACAGAATATTTATTTATAACTGAGGGTGAATTTTTATTTTAAGGACTTTAAAAATACGCTATATGCCGGTGTTTTGTTTGTTTACACTCGGTCGTCACGGTAATTTCACAGCGGGAGTCACATGGAACAGCCAGATTTGTTGTGTACCACACTTACGCTAAATATAGAGTTATTGAGTATTATCGTGTGTGCCGTTTTATAGATGTCATATTAGAATTGGTATTTGTTGCTTCTCCGATAAACGTGCATAATTAAGGAGAAAGAGCAAAGACTGGTTGGCTCGGAATCAGGATGTGTCCGAGTGAAGCGCCATGTCTATCCGCGGACTGTTGTTTCAGTGAACTAGCACTATTAAAATCCAACTAAGAATGTTGGTCTAGTACAAAACGGACCTCATCATCATCATCTCATTGAAAATTAACGTGTTCTCGCCATGATATAGCTGAAAAATTTCTGAGTTGGCGCTAAGCAACAACCATTCACTCACTGGTGTATTAGGAGATTTATAACATATATCTGTTCTGGTGGAATAACTGATTTATGATATTATTCTGTTATGGTCGAATAGTAGACTTATACCATTTTAGTTTTCTGGTGTAATAGATTTATAACATTATTCTGTTTTGCTGGAATAACAGACTTATAACATAAATATATCCCGGTGAAATAACAGATCTATAACTATTTTGTTTATTATATATTTTACACCTGTGCACAATTTACATCTTAGCGCCAGGTAACATCAAACGTTTACAAATATTTACAGTGAAAAAATTATTATATAGTTGTCAATAATACAAAAACAAAACACAAGAAGTTTACACTTATTTTGTTTCTCTCATATTGAATAAAATGAAAAGCAAAAAATACCACACTGTCGGAACAATTCCAAAATCAAATATTAAAATCGTAGAAAGAGGCAAAATCAACACCCATAGCACACAAAAACATGGCCGCTCACTTTCCTGGCTTGTGCCAATTTTTACCCAGAGTTGTCGTCCTTACACTCTCCCCAATCTCTGTCAACGCCTATATGCCAAGAATCTTGGCAAAATCCGTTTATTAAAGGGTAGCTTGATATAAACCAGTTATAATGACCCCATATATTGTAAAATATGTAAAGAATACCATATAACTAATATTTGAGAAGCTTCTTTGTTTATTTTCAAACGAAGATAAGGGATTATTTTTTATACGGTCATCAGTCATACAGCGCTGTTCTGGTTCCTTGTTATAATAGCTTCTATAGTTGCTGAACATTACACTGGTAATATTTTATATAAAGGAAACCAGTTTAATACAAAGATAGACTACTTTTTAGACGTTGACAGAGATTGAACAATCGTAACTACTCGGCCATTCTCGCTACCCTACAAATAACCTCGTATGCATTAGGCGTATAAATCGCACTACTTTTCACATGTCAGTTACATGAAAGTTTGATAAAGTTATATTTTAAAAAAAATTCTATATTTCAATTATTTTCATGGATAAAAGTTAAAGTTTTAATTAGTTTTGCATGATTAGATTTTACTTAGTATGTCTTCCATATTGGATTTTCGTGAACTATATTTTTGTGCGGCTTAACTTAACTTAACTTCCGGCAAGCAATTTAAGAAGAATTTCTACTATCTACGTACGAGGTTATTTGTAGGGTAGCGAAAATGGCCGAGTAGTTACGATTGAGAGATTGGATAGAGTGCAAGGACCGACAACTCTGGGTAGAGATTGGCTTGGTACATGCACCTAATGAATACCATTCTCTATCCAGAGTTGTCGTTCCAGCTAAGCTCCACCACACCTGTCAACGCTTGAAAAATAGTCCCAAAAATCACATGACCATCATTACCGTTTTCAATCACATGATTAAAACATCGTCGTACTTGTTGACGGCATGTTTCACTCTGTCCTCCATTTTGTTTATCATGTGATCGTTTTTAATTTTTACCTCCGCAAAATAGTTCTCCAAGAAGTGTGTGTGTGTGTGTGGGGGGGAGTCATTTTTAAGAGAGAATTGATTTGAAATGAGTGATTTATTTTCATCTGTATTGATGTTTACAATAATTAAAACAATTTTAAGTACATTTTTTTTACTGTTTCTAAATTTTACAAAAATCTTACATTAACTGAATTAAAATTTGTACTATCACTTGTAAGTTGCTTTGTATTCTTAAAGTAAAGGAAGTCCTGATGTCAGTGCCGGATTTACCTTTGCGCTTAGGTGTGCTTAAACACAGGGCCCCGTTTGTCAGGAGAGGGGAGGTTGGACATCTTTCTGCCAAAACATTTTTTACGATGGGTTGCAATTTTAATATTTTAACTATACCTAAATTTCCTGAGCATGTATGCCTCACTGCCTGTAGGCCTACCGGGCCTACCTCCTTCAGTGTCCAATTAAGGGTCCTCATAGCTAACCTAGCACAGGGCCTCGTTTGTCCTAAATCCGGCACTTTCTGATGTCCATTTTACATACAATTATATAGTAAAGTTTGAAAATACCAAAGTGGTAATCAGACGCCATAAATCGAAGAAGTACAGACAATACGATAACCAAAAGAAGTACAGACAATACGATAACCAAAAGAAGTACAGACAATACGATAACCAAAAGAAGTACAGACAATACGATAACCAAAAGAAGTACAGACAATACGATAACCAAAAGAAGTACAGACAATACGATAACCAAAAAAAGTACAGACAATACGATAACCAAAAAAAGTACAGACAATACGATAACCAAAAGAAGTACAGACAATACGATAACCAAAAGAAGAAAGGAAAAAAGACGAACAATGGGCTGCAAGACACAGAAAGTTAAAGATTGAGCAATACGATCCACGCACAAAAAACAGAGGGTGAGCTCATGTGCTCCGAACGGGCAAGCAGTTCCTGCCCCACTAGTGACACCAATACTTCCTTGTAAATGTTCTGATTGTATTTTTTTTATCATTTCGTGGTATATCGGCTAATACTATCAATTGCAGTTGGTATCGAACATAAATCACAACAGGGAATGAACGAGGTTCGTACCGCAAAAATTCATAAAACTCGTCCGTTCACTGGAAATATGTAGAAAAAGGCTTTGAATTGTGGAGTGTTCAATGACTATTTTAAGGTAAGCCTATGGCAATTCATGAAATGTAACCATCGGCGTGACATGGACACCATAATTAACTGGCAATTGGAAGCCGACTGTCAAATGTTCGTTTTGAATATTGGCGAATTATTAACGAAGGTGATCAGTTACATTATCACAGATACGACATTACCATACGTGAGGTGCATTAATGAACCGGTTTAACACCGCCACTTTTTTGTGTCTGTCCAAAGTCGGGACCTGGTTTACAACGTCACGTGTGGTGATCTTTTGTGTTCAGTGAGTTGAGATGAGAGATTATTGTTCGTTTTGTCGATATTGCTGACCATCACTGTATACACTTTCTTCCCATAGATTAACTAACGATATCACAGTCTTGAAGTCATTTTGGAATTAGCAGATAAAATAAATTAACATTTGAGAACTGTATAAATAATATTGCCGGAGATCAGAACATATTTAATATAAACAATATCCTAGTATGCTTAGCTTCAACCTACAATGTATTTTATTTGCAAAAAAGTAGCAAATGAGATTGGAAACAAATTATTACAACATTAGTAAAGCTCGTTCTCTTTTATAATAATATAAACAAACAATGATAGTACATAATGGCGATAATTATACAAATAAACTCTACAATATGATAAATTTAGATGATAATAAAAAAATAATAAGGTAATATAAAATGTTGAAAACTTCAAAACAGGGGGATAAGGAAGAAAAAGAAAGGTTTCAAACAGAAAAAAACAAAACCAAAAGAAAACCAAAAAACAAAAACAAAAACAAACAAAAACAAAAACAAAAACAAAAACAAACAAAAACAAAAAAACCAACATGGACTGGAGTGGGTATTCAAGATATTCGTTAAAGCGCTAAAAATCCAGGACTATATTATAAATACACCACCAGAATCTCAGATTTACATGATTTGTGTAAACAGGTGTATCTTTGATGGTATATCTGTTTTCGATGTTATACAAAATGATATAGTTAAATACACTACAGAGACGAGATGTAAAGCTTGCCTGGTTGGAGATTTTAATGCACACACGGGATTAAAAACTGACTTTACAGACATTAATGATTATGTTCTTAATTCTGTACAATTGGATGATGTTATCAATATTGTTAATTTAGATACTTTAGGTATTGATGTTGCTCATCACAATATAGATTTGTCACTTAATAATTATGGTAATCAATTATTGCAAATGTTTCAAAGTCTAGACTTATTGATTGCTAATGGTAGATTAGGAAGAGATCAAGGTGTTGGTGCTTTAACATTTAAAAATACAACTGTCGTTGGTTATTGTATTCTATCGCCTGAACTTTTTGCTTGTGTATCTGAATTTGAAGTTTTAGACCCAATAATTAGTGATGTACACAATACTTTGCATGTTGAAATTTTATGCAAATCTACTTGTATTGTTCAAAATGATGGTATTGACTTGGATGAGCCAAGTATACATGTAAAGGCAGTCTTGGACAATAATAATTGTCAATCTTTTAATGATTTTCTGAATATTGTAAATATTGCACGTTTGAATGACAAACTTGATCATATTGATATTGCAAATGTTAATAAGGATTCTATTAATAGTTTAATTGATGATTGTAATGATATTATTATTGAAGCCGCTTCTGCTAGTGGCATGTTGAAAGAACAGAGGGTGGAAAAGAATAATTGTACTAGAAATATTAAGAATTGTAAGGTAACAAAACCATGGTTTAACCAAGAGTGTTATAAAAAAAGAAAAAAGTATCATAGAACCAAAAGTTATAATTGGTGGGTTAAATCTGTAGAGAGTAAGAATAATTTAATTAGATGTAGCAAAAAGTACAAATAGGTGACAGTGTGCAACACTCAATACAATGTTTATAGGAAAAACTTGGTAAAGAAGCTAAGAAACCTTCGTTATAATGACCCAAAATATTACTGGTCGTTGCTTAATAAGTCAAACAATTGTAATGAAAGGAGCAATGTATTAGAAAAAGTATCTTTAGAATGTTTTTATGATCATTTTAAAAAGCTGAGTATTGTACAAAGTGATCAAGATGGTGATTTTACAGAGGATATTGATTTGTAATGCTGTTACAAATTTGAATTTTGAACTAAATGCAGTCATAACTGAAGATGAGGTTGTAAAAGCTATTAAATCTCTGAAAAATAACAAATCGTGCGGTACAGATATGATTTTAAATGAATTTTTGAAAAATTCTTGTCAGAAAATGATTGATGTATATGTACAATTGTTTAGCATTGTTTTTAAGTCAGGTGTAATTCCTGACCTGTGGATAGTAGGAGTAATATGTCCGATTTATAAAAACAAAGGTGATACTGCCAACCCTGATAACTACAGGGGCATAACTATTTTAAGTGGTTATGGTAAGGTCTTTACAGCTGTATTGAACAATAGATTGAATCACTATTTAGAAAATATGAGTGTTCTCTGCGAACAGGCATGGGGCGAATTACATTGTAGTGTAATGTAAAGTATTACATTACAATTACTTCCACAAAACCAGCATTATATTACAATTACAATTACATGTATTTTGGAAAGTAATGCATTACATTACAATTACTTTACCAAAGTAATGCATTATATTACAATTACTTTACCAAAGTAATGCATTATATTACAATTACAATTACATGTATTTTGGAAAGTAATGCATTATATTACAATTACTTTACCAAAGTAATGCATTATATTACAATTACTTTACCAAAGTAATGCATTATATTACAATTACTTTACCAAAGTAATGCATTATATTACACATTACACATTACATTTTATAAATTTATTATCATTCTAAGTATACATCTCTGTGTTTTCTCTAAAAAGAAATAACAGAGATGTTGTAAGGAATTTATTTTACCATTATATTTTTTAATTATATTGTTAACTTAATCTCAATGTTATTTAATTACTTTTAAACCATAAATTCACTTGTCAAGAGAAAGGAATTGATTGATATACAAACTAATTAGTGGATTTTGACAGGTGTCAATTACCGATCATTCAACTTATTTCTTTGATCTTTAAATATCTATGTATAGGTTTTTCAATGACTATAATGGTATATGAAAATGATTGCAAATAAAAAAACAATATCTGATAAAAATAATAACAATTGTTTTCATCACATGTTTTCTTAGTTAAAGCATTTATATAGTAAAATTTAAGTTAATTAAAGCAAATTTATAGTTTAATTCAAATCTAAAGTCTATTTAACTAATTTCTAATATTGTATGATTTTAACTTTTACACATTTGTTTTTCTTTGTACAAAGCTTTATGATTTTATATAGAGTTTGTTTTATTTTAAAAGGTTATTTTTGTATGTTTATAAAATAGATCTGTTTTTAAACAACATTATTAAGAGAAAAAAAATGGTAGAACGTGCTAAAGTGGGTCACGGGTCACTGTAATCGGGCGGCTGTATCGAGAAACAGATACGGTGTTGAAAAACTTGTTGATACTCATAAAATATTGATAAATGCAATAACATTTTATGTTTGCCTTCAAGAAATTTGATAGACAAAACCATGTGTGAAGTTTTATGACGAAATATCTCCGATTTCTATGTAAATTTACGAGTTGAAGTGTAATTTTAGCGATGTATTTTTATCTTGGACAAGAAAAATGAACGTCCTGATTGGATGACCGATTTAAAACACACTTGACTCCGCATGGTAAAAAATGTAGTTAAAAAGCAGGAAAAATACAGGAACCAACTGAATCTACTTTTCGCACTTTGTCTATAGGGAAACACGAAAAATGTTACTTTTTAATACTCGTTCATCGCACGCTGTTTTGTTAGATAACTGTTTTTTTAACATCGCACGCTGTTTTGTTAGATAACTATTTTTAAACGTCGCACGCCGTTTTGTTAGATAACTATATTTTAACGTCGCACGATGTTTTGTGAGAAATAAGGGATCTAACACCGGTAAGAGGGCAAGACGGAAAAATCTCAAACACCCAAGGGAAAGATTTCTGGTCTCCAACGAGGCTCCGATGAACCAACCTTATCTTCCCTCAAGTAATCCTCTGCATAATCATCTGACAGATATGTTTTAAAGTATACACCTCTTATGTGGAATACAATACCAAAATACTGAAATTGTGGAGAGACATGAATTAATTACATTAAGGCATTAAATATATATCCAATCGCTATGAAAGGTCAATATTTGGTTGCCTTTTTGCACCATGTCATGTATTGTGATGTCCTTTACGATTTCCCCATAAAACGATGATTGGTTCGTCTTTACCTCCAGTTGTTTGTAGTAGAGATAATGTCTTATTTACGTTATTTGTGTTTTCTTGCGCATAGTGGTATCCAATGTATATTGTGTTGTGTTTTTGTTTTGTTTTTCTTCATCTTGTCTATCCTATGTTGCCAGTTTCTCTTGATTGTCCATTTTTGATTGCCTCTTCAGTATTCTCTAAGGTTTATTTAAAGTGTATTTTATTTGTATAAATCAACAAGTAATGCTGTATGAAGTATTTAGATAAAAGGTAAAGACATGCTTCCTGTTTTTGTAAAGCTTTGCATTTTGAAAATAACATTTTAATCTGTGTGTTATATGTTTAGTATTTTCGTGCATTTTAACAATTTTTCATTTATATCGTGACTATCAGACTTAATTGGGAAAACAGCGAGATAGATACTGATTTGACCTGCGAAACCCCCATTTGAAGGGGCCGTCGTGGTCGTGATGGTATGGTAGTTGAATTTACAACTACTTATGCAATCAGTGCCTATCACAAATGTTGTTGTGAGTTCGAATCTCGATCAGTGCGAGGTGTACAACATTATGTGATAAAGTTTGTCAGTGACCAGTTTCCACCACCATTAAAACTGACCGCAACGATAATACTGAAATATTGTTGAAAGTGTTGAAAGTAATACAATATGATTTCCAATTTTACAAAGGTATATACAATTTTGCCATTCTCTTTCTAAATGCAGATATTTTCTTTATGCACACAAGAGTTCAGGAACATTTCAAGTAAATCGTTGCGATAACAAATCTCGTAATGTTTTGTGAATTTTATATTCAAAATATAGCCGGTCTTAAGAATAGCTACAAGGATGTAAGATACTTACAAGATAAACCAAGCAAAACACAAAAAACCCAGCTATTTTCCAACTTCTTTTCATTATTCACGTGTATATTACATTTATTTACTAGCAGAAAATCTAAAAATAGTTACGCAATCTAATCAATATATTTTTCTGCAGCGTAGTAAAAGAATCTATTTAAAGAACAAAATTAGCATAATTGATCGATCACATAGTAGTACGTGAAGTCCGATGCATTCTAAAATCAATTGTGATGGAAACCATTTGCTGCCTCGTTAAATAAAAGAGTAAATATGTAATTAGGTCCCGTTTAAGTGTGCACGACACATTCCTGGAATAATCTTTATCGGGTAGGTCAAGGTCAAATGATTGGAAAACTAAATAATTTAAACGTTTTTGTGATCAAGAAAACATAGAACCAATATCATAGTGAGATATTGCTACCAATTGTTCACAATTAACATTTTTGTCATCTTCTTAGAAACTCTAGAAAATTTTTTTTGCGGCAGGTCAGTGGTTTTCTACAGGTACTCTGGTTTCTTCCACCAATAAAACTGACAGCCACGATATATTTGAAATAATGTTGAAAGTGGCATTAAACAATAACCCTAATTATTTTTGCTAATATTATATGAAAAATTGCTCTATAATCAGATGATATATGCACACACAATATCAATTTCAATTTGCACACAGCATAAGCAAGGCTAGAAATTCACGGAGAACCTGTTCTGGGACCACTGGCATAGTACTGAGACTCACCTGCGACTGTACATCCGAATTATCTTCCCCTTTATTTGTTTGAGATTCCACAAAACAGTGAATGCCTGTATTCTCTGTCGATATACAGTCTGAATCATACTTCACTGATTTGTTTATATGTTTGGTATTAACATGCTCTTGAAGTGCTTCAAGTGTTTCACGGCAAAATTCACATTCAATCGGGAATTTAAATCATTCGGAGTGCTGTCCTTTTGTGGTCTTCTCTTCATTCTGTCCGAGTTCATCCTTTTTCTCATTCGTATTTATAAGTCGGTTTCTGGTTTGATCTTGTAATACATCTGATGAACATTTGGCTTGTCCTTGGTGTTGGTTAGACGAGCAAGTAGATATATATAGTTTCCCTTTGAAGTGGAATAGATAAATATTTGATTTGATGTCGAAGAAAATCATACCAAGTTTTGCTTTGACCTTGGTTTGAATCAGGTGAGCATTTGGTTTGACCTTGTTGTGAATCAATCAAGCATTCAGTTTAACCTTTCTGTGAATCAGTTAAGCATTCAGTTTGACTTTGCTGTGAATGAGGAAAGCATTCTGTTTGACCTTTCCATGAATCAGTCATGCATTCAGTTTGATATTCCTTTGAATTTGTCAACCATTTTGATTGACCTTGCTGTAGATCAGTCAAGCATTTGGTTTGACCTTGCTGTGAATCAATCAAGCATTTGGTTTGACCTTGCTTTGAATCAGTCAAGCATTCAGTTTGACCTGGCTGTAAATAAGGAAAGCATTCAGTTTGACCTTGCTCTGAATCAGTCATGCATTCAGTTTGTTCCTGCTTTGAATTTGTCAAGCATTCGGCCTGATCTTGTTGTGAATCAGTCAAGCATTCAGTTTGACCTTGCAGCGAATCAGTCAAGCATTCGGTTTGATCTTGCTGTGAATCAGTCAAGCATTTCGTTTGAGGTTCAAGCTCATCAGACGAATGCTTTCTTCTGTTCTTAATTGCATCAAATGAGAATTTTAGATTTTTACCGTGACCGTTATGCACTTTGTGCAAATTCCTGTGCATCTTAATATCTTCCCTGTTTATTGTTCTATATTGTCAAAACTCGCACTTGTAGTAAATAGCAAAGTTAGCTGCTAAGGGTATGTTATGTTCGTTTAACAAGTGACCTACAAAACCATATATAAAATCCATAAGACATTAATATTTTGAAAATGATACTGGGTAATTAAACGCATGAGTGCTGTAATTGTAATGCGAGTGGGTAGATTGTGGGTTCGAGCCCTTGTTGGGTAAAAACAAAGACTATAAATTTCGATTGAGTGAGTGAGTGATTGTTGTTTAACGCCAACTCAGCAATTTTTCAGCTATATTATGGCGAGAACAAACTAAATTTCAATGAGTTGATGATGAAGTCTGCTTTGTACTAGACCATCAAGCTTAGTTGGATTTTTATAGTGCTAGCCCACTGAAACAACAATCAACATGTCACCCCACCCGGACACATTATCCTGACTCCGAGCCAATCAGTCTTTGCTGCTCTTTCTACTTAATGCTGTGTACTTTGCGGAGAAGTAACACATACCAATTTAAAGTCTTTGGTTTGACACGATCGGAGATCGAACCCACGATCTACAGAGATCGAACCCACGATCTACAGCGCTAACCATTGCACCACCGATGTGGTTTTTATAAAGATGTATTTACTGCTTCTCCATAAAGTATGAAGCATTAAACGGATTATTAGGGGGGTGGAGGAATAATAATTGTTTTGAAGCATATTAATATTTAAAACAATTTTTTCCCACGTGTGTAATAAAATAATTATCAATTAATTTGGTTGGTTGGTTTCTGGTGTATAATGCCACTTTCAACCATATTTGAGTTATATCATGGCAGTAACCATATGTAAGTTATATCATGGCAGTAACCATATTTGAGCTATATCATGGCAGTAACCATATTTAAGTTATATCATGGAAGTAACCATATTTGAATTATATCATGGCAGTAACCATATTTGAGCTATATCATGACAGTAACCATATTTGAGTTATATCATGGCAGTAACCATATTTAAGCTATATCATGGCAGTAACCATATTTGAGCTATATTATGGCAGTAACCATATTTGAGCTATGTCATGGCAGTAACCATATTTAAGCTATATCATGGCAGTAACCATATTTGAGCTATATTATAGCAGTAACCATATTTGAGCTATGTCATGGCAGTAACCATATTTGAGCTATATCATGGCAGTAATCATATTTGAGTTATATCATGGCAGTAAGCATATTTGAGCTATATCATGGCAGTAACCATATGTAAGTTATATCATGGCAGTAACCATATGTAAGTTATATCATGGCAGTAACCATATTTGAGTCATATCATGGCAGTAACCATATTTAAGTTATATCATGGCAGTAACCATATTTGAGTTATATCATGGCAGTAACCATATTTGAGCTATATCATGACAGTAACCATATTTGAGATATATCATGGCAGTAACCATATTTGAGCTATATCAAGGCGGTAACCATATTTGAGCTATATCATGGCAGTAACCATATTTGAGTTATATCAAGGCAGTAACCTTATTTGTGCTATATCATGGCAGTAACCATATTTGAGCTATATCATGGCAGTAACCATATTTGAGTTATATCATGGCAGTAACCATATTTGTGCTATATCATGGCAGTAACCATATTTGAGCTATATCATGGCAGTAACCATATTTGAGTTATATCATGGCGGTAACCATATTTGAGCTATATCATGGCAGTAACCATATTTGAGTTATATCATGGCGGTAACCATATTTGAGCTATATGATTGCAGTAACCATATTTGAGTTATATCATGGCAGTAACCATATTTGTGCTATATCATGGCAGTAACCATATTTGAGCTATATCATGGCAGTAACCATATTTGAGTTATATCATGGCGGTAACCATATTTGAGCTATATCATGGCAGTAACCATATTTGAGTTATATCAAGGCAGTAACCATATTTGAGCTATATCATGGCAGTAACCATATTTGAGTTATATCATGGCAGTAACCATATTTGAGTTATATCATAGCAGTAACCATATTTGAACTATATCATGGCAGTAACCATATTTGAGCTATATCATGGCAGTAACCATATTTGAGCTATATCATGGCAGTAACCATATTTGAGCTATATCATGACAGTAGCCATATTTGAGTTATATCAAGGCAGTAACCATATTTGAGTTTTATCATGGCAGTAACCATATTTGTGCTATATCATGGCAGTAACCATATTTGAGCTATATCATGGCAGTAACCATAATTGAGTTATATTATGGCAGTAGCCATATTTGAGTTATATCATGGCAGTAACCATGTTTGAGTTATATCATGGCAGTAATCATATTTGAGTTATATCATGGCAGTAACCATATGTAAGCTATATCATGGCAGTAACCATATTTGAGCTATATCATGGCAGTAACCATATTTAAGCTATATCATGGAAGTAACCATATTTGAGTTATATCATGGCAGCTACCACATTTAAGCTATATCATGGCAGTAGCCATATTTGAGCTATATCATGGCAGTAACCATATTTGAGCTATATCATGGCAGTAACCATATTTGAGCTTTATCATGACAGTAACCATATTTGAGCTATATCATGGTAGTAACCATATTTGAGCTATATCATGGCAGTAACCATATTTGAGCTATATCATGGCAGTAACCATATTTGAGTTATATCATGGCAGTAGCCATATTTGAGTTATATCATGGCAGTAACCATATTTGAGTTTTATCATGGCAGTAACCATATTTGTGTTATATCATGGCAGTAACCATATTTGAGCTATATCATGGCAGTAACCATATTTGAGTTATATTATGGCAGTAACCATATTTGAGCTATATCATGGCAGTAATCATATTTGAGATATATCATGGCAGTAACCATATTTGAGCTATATCATGGCAGTAACCATATGTAAGCTATATCATGGCAGTAACCATATTTGAGCTATATCATGGCAGTAACCATATTTAAGCTATATCATGGAAGTAACCATATTTGTGCTATATCATGGCAGTAACCATATTTGAGCTATATCATGGCAGTAGCCATATTTGAGTTATATCATGGCAGTAACCATATTTGAGCTATATCATGGCAGTAACCATATTTGAGTTATATCATGGCAGTAACCATATTTGAGCTATATCATGGCAGTAGCCATATTTGAGCTATATCATGGCAGTAACCATATTTGAGCTATATCAAGGCAGTAACCATATTTGAGCTATATCATGGCAGTAACCATATTTGAGCTATATCATGGCAGTAACCATATTTGAGCTATATCATGGCAGTAACCATATTTGAGCTATATCATGGCAGTAACCATATTTGAGTTATATCATGGCAGTAACCATATTTGAGCTACATCATGGCAGTAACCATGTTTGAGTTATATCATGGCAGTAACCATAGTTGAGTGATATCATGGCAGTAGCAATGTTTGAGCTATATTATGGCAGTAACCATATTTGAGCTATATCATGCCAGTAACCATGTTTGAGTTATATCATGGCAGTAACCATATTTGAGCTATATCATGGCAGTAACCATATTTGAGCTATATCATGGCAGTTACCATATTGGAGTTATATCATGGCAGTAACCATATTTGAGTTATATCATGGCAGTAACCATATTTGAGCTATATCATGGCAGCAACCATATTTGTGTTATATCATGGAGTAACCATATTTGAGCTATATCATGGCAGTATGCATATTTGAGTTATATCATGGCAGTAACCATATTTGAGCTATATCATAGCAGTAACCATATTTGAGTTATATCATGGCATTAACCATATTTGAGCTATATTATGGCAGTAACCATATTTGAGTTATATCATGGCAGTAACCATATTTGAGTTATATCATGGCAGTAGCCATATTTGAGTTATATCATGGCAGTAATCATATTTGAGATATATCATGGCAGTAACCATATTTAAGTTATATCATGGCAGTAACCATATGTAAGTTATATCATGGCAGTAACCATATTTGAGCTATATCATGGCAGTAACCATATTTAAGCTATATCATGGAAGTAACCATATTTGAGTTATATCATGGCAGTAACCATATTTGAGCTATATCATGGCAGTAACCATATTTGAGTTATATCATGGCAGTAACCATATTTGAGTAACATAATGGCAGTAACCATATTTGGGTTAAATCATGGCAGTAACCATATTTGAGCTATATCATGGCATTAACCATATTTGAGCTATATCATGGCAGTAACCATATTTGAGTTATATCATGGTAGTAACCATATTTAAGTTATATCATGGCAGTAACCATATTTGAGCTATATCATGGCAGTAACCATATTTGAGCTATATCATGGCAGTAACCATATTTGAGATATATCATGGCAGTAACCATATTTGAGCTATATCATGGCAGCAACCATATTTGTGTTATATCATGGCAGTAACCATATTTGAGCTATATCATGGCAGTATACATATTTGAGTTATATCATGGCAGTAACCATATTTGAGCTATATCATGGCAGTATACATATTTGAGTTATATCATGGCAGTAACCATATTTGCGCTATATCATAGCAGTAACCATATTTGAGTTATATCATGGCAATAACCATATTTGAACTATATTATGGCAGTAACCATATTTGAGCTATATCATGGCAGTAACCATATTTGAGCTATATCATGGCAGTAGCCATATTTGAGTTATATCATGGCAGTAATCATATTTGAGATATATCATGGCAGTAACCATATTTGAGTTATATCATGGCAGTAACCATATTTGCGCTATATCATAGCAGTAACCATATTTGAGTTATATCATGGCAGTAACCATATTTGAGCTATATCATGGCAGTATACATATTTGAGTTATATCATGGCAGTAACCATATTTGCGCTATATCATAGCAGTAACCATATTTGAGCTATATCATGGCAGTAACCATATTTGAACTATATTATGGCAGTAACCATATTTGAGCTATATCATGGCAGTAACCATATTTGAGTTATATCATGGCAGTAGCCATATTTGAGTTATATCATGGCAGTAATCATATTTGAGATATATCATGGCAGTAACCATATTTGAGTTATATCATGGCAGTAACCATATGTAAGTTATATCATGGCAGTAACCATATTAGAGCTATATCATGGCAGTAACCATATTTGAGCTATATCATGGCAGTAACCATATTTGAGCTATATCATGACAGTAACCATATTTGAGCTATATCAAGGCAGTAACCATATTTAAGCTATATCATGGCAGTAACCATATTTGAGCTATATTATGGCAGTAACCATATTTGAGCTATATCATGGCAGTAACCATATTTGAGCTATATCATGGCAGTAACCATATTTGAGCTATATCATGGCAGTAACCATATTTGAGCTATATCATGGCAGTAACCATATTTGAGTTATATCATGGCAGTAACCATATTTGAGTTACATCATGGCAGTAACCATGTTTGAGTTATATCATGGCAGTAACCATAGTTGAGTGATATCATGGCAGTAGCAATGTTTGAGCTATATTATGGCAGTAACCATATTTGAGCTATATCATGCCAGTAACCATGTTTGAGTTATATCATGGCAGTAACCATATTTGATCTATATCATGGCAGTAACCATATTTGAGCTATATCATGGCAGTTACCATATTTGAGTTATATCATGGCAGTAACCATATTTGAGTTATATCATGGCAGTAACCATATTTGAGCTATATCATGGCAGCAACCATATTTGTGTTATATCATGGCAGTAACCATATTTGAGCTATATCATGGCAGTATACATATTTGAGTTATATCATGGCAGTAACCATATTTGAGCTATATCATAGCAGTAACCATATTTGAGTTATATCATGGCATTAACCATATTTGAGCTATATTATGGCAGTAACCATATTTGAGTTATATCATGGCAGTAACCATATTTGAGTTATATCATGGCAGTAGCCATATTTGAGTTATATCATGGCAGTAATCATATTTGAGATATATGATGGCAGTAACCATATTTGAGTTATATCATGGCAGTAACCATATGTAAGTTATATCATGGCAGTAACCATATTTGAGCTATATCATGGCAGTAACCATATTTGAGCTATATCATGGAAGTAACCATATTTGAGTTATATCATGGTAGTAACCATATTTGAGCTATATCATGGCAGTAACCATATTTGAGTTATATCATGGTAGTAACCATATTTGAGTTATATCATGGCAGTAACCATATTTGAGTTATATCATGGCAGTAACCATATTTGAGTTATATCATGGCAGTAACCATATTTGAGTTATATCATGGTAGTAACCATATTTAAGTTATATCATGGCAGTAACCATATTTGGGTTAAATCATGGCAGTAACCATATTTGAGCTATATCATGGCATTAACCATATTTGAGCTATATCATGGCAGTAACCATATTTGAGTTATATCACGGTAGTAACCATATTTAAATTATATCATGGCAGTAACCATATTTGAGCTATATCATGGCAGTAACCATATTTGAGCTATATCATGGCAGTAACCATATTTGAGTTATATCATGGCAGTAACCATATTTGAGTTAGATCATGGCAGTAACCATATTTGAGCTATATCATGGCAGCAACCATATTTGTGTTATATCATGGCAGTAACCATATTTGAGCTATATCATGGCAGTATACATATTTGAGTTATATCATGGCAGTAACCATATTTGAGCTATATCATAGCAGTAACCATATTTGAGTTATATCATGGCAGTAACCATATTTGAGCTATATTATGGCAGTAACCATATTTGAGCTATATCATGGCAGTAACCATATTTGAATTATATCATGGCAGTAGCCATATTTGAGTTATATCAGGGCAGTAATCATATTTGAGATATATCATGGCAGTAACCATATTTGAGTTATATCATGGCAGTAACCATATGTAAGTTATATCATGGCAGTAACCATATTAGAGCTATATCATGGCAGTAACCATATTTAAGCTATATCATGGAAGTAACCATATTTGAGCTATATCATGGCA
Organism: Bathymodiolus septemdierum; assembly: GCA_963383655.1. Taxonomy (NCBI): domain Eukaryota; kingdom Metazoa; phylum Mollusca; class Bivalvia; order Mytilida; family Modiolidae; genus Bathymodiolus; species Bathymodiolus septemdierum. The sequence continues at coordinate 32,714,515 of OY726529.1, read as the reverse complement.
GTAACCATATTTGAGTTATATCATGGTAGTAACCATATTTGAGTTATATCATGGCAGTAACCATATTTGAGTTAAATCATGGCAGTAACCATATTTGAGCTATATCATGGCAGTAACCATATTTGAGTTATATCATGGCAGTAACGATATTTGAGCTATATAATGGCAGTAACCATATTTGAGTAACATAATGGCAGTAACCATATTTGAGTTTTATCATGGCAGTAACCATATTTGAGCTATATCATGGAAGTAACCATATTTGAGTTATATCATGGCAGTAACCATATTTGAGTTATATCATGGCAGTAACGATATTTGAGCTATATAATGGCAGTAACCATATTTGAGTAACATAATGGCAGTAACCATATTTGAGTTTTATCATGGCAGTAACCATATTTGTGTTATATCATGGCAGTAACCATATTTGAGTTATATCATGGCAGTAACAATATTTGAGTTATATTATGGCAGTAAACATATTTGAGCTATATCATGGCAGTAACCATATTTGAGCTATATCATGGCAGTAGCCATATTTGAGTTATATCATGGCAGTAATCATATTTGAGCTATATCATGGCAGTAACCATATTTGAGTTATATCATGGCAGTAACCATATTTGAGCTATATCATGGCAGTAACCATATTTGAGCTATATCATGACAGTAGCCATATTTGAGCTATATCATGGCGGTAACCATATTTGAGTTCTATCATGGCAGGAACCATATTTGTGATATATCATGGCAGTAACCATATTTGAGATATATCATGGCAGTAACCATATTTGAGCTATATCATGGCAGTAACGATATTTGAGTTATATCATGGCAGTAACCATATTTGAATTATATCATGGCAGTAGCCATATTTGAGCTATATCATGACAGTAACCATATTTGAGATATATCATGGCAGTAACCATATTTGAGTTATATCATGGCAGTAACCATATTTGAGCTATATCATGGCAGTAACCATATTTGAGCTATATCATGGCAGTAACAATATTTGAGCTATATCATGGCAGTAACCATATTTGAGTTATATCATGACAGTAACCATATTTGAGCTATATCATGGCAGTAACCATATTTGAGTTATACCATGGCAGTAACCATATTTAAGCTATATCATGGCAGTAACCATATTTGAGCTATATCATGACAGTAACCATATTTGAGCTATATCATGGCAGTAGCCATATTTGAGCTATATCATGGCAGTAACCATATTTGAGTTTTATCATGGCAGTAACCATATTTGTGTTATATCATGGCAGTAACCATATTTGAGCTATATCATGGCAATAACCATATTTGAGCTATATTATGGCAGTAACCATATTTGAGCTATATCATGGCAGTAGCCATATTTGAGTTATATCATGGCAGTAATCATATTTGAGATATATCATGGCAGTAACCATATTTGAGCTATATCATTGCAGTAACCATATTTAAGTTATATCATGGAAGTTGCCATATTTGAGTTATATCATGGCAATAACCATATTTGAGCTATATCATGGCAGTAACCATATTTGAGTTATATCATGGCAGTAGCCATATTTGAGTAACATAAAGGCAGTAACCATATTTGAGCTTTATCATGTCAGTAACCATATTTGTGTTATATCATGGCAGTAACCATATTTGAGTTATATCATGGCAGTAACCATATTTGAGCTATATTATGGCAGTAACCATATTTGAGTTATATCATGGCAGTAACCATATTTGAGCTATATCATGGCAGTAGCCATATTTGAGCTATATCATGGCAGTAACTATATTTGAGCTATATAATGGCAGCAACCATATTTGAGGTATATCATGGCAGTAACCATATTTGAGCTATATCATGGCAGTAACCATATTTGAGTTATATGATGGCAGTAACCATATTTGAGTTTTATCATGGCAGGAACCATATTTGTGTTATATCATGGCAGTAACCATATTTGAGTTATATCATGGCAGTAACCATATTTGAGTTGTATCATGGCAGTAACCATATTTGAGTCATATCATGGCAGTAACCATATTTGAGCTATATCATGGCAGTAGCCATATTTGAGTTATATCATGACAGTAACCATATTTGAGATATATCATGGCAGTAACCATATTTGAGTTATATCATGGCAGTAACCATATTTGAGTTATATCATGGCAGTAACCATATTTGAGCTATATCATGGCAGTAATCATATTTGAGCTATATCATGGCAGTAACCATATTTGAGCTATATCATGACAGTAACCATATTTGAGCTATATCATGGCAGTAACCATATTTGAGCTATATCAAGGCAGTAACCATATTTAAGCTATATCATGGCAGTAACCATATTTGAGGTATATCATGACAGTAACCATATTTGAGCTATATCATGGCAGTAACAATATTTGAGCTATATCATGGCAGTAACAATATTTGAGCTATATCATGGCAGTAACCATATTTGAGCTATATCATGGCAGTAACCATATTTGAGTTATATCATGGCAGTAACCATATTTGAGTTACATCATGGCAGTAACCATGTTTGAGTTATATCATGGCAGTAACCATATTTGAGTTATATCATGGCAGTAGGAATGTTTGAGTTATATTATGGTAGTAACCATATTTGAGCTATATCATGGCAGTAACCATGTTTGAATTATATCATGGCAGTAACCATATTTGAGCTATATCATGGCAGTAACCATATTTGAGCTATATCATGGCAGTTACCATATTTGAGTTATATCATGACAGTAACCATATTTGAGCTATATCATGGCAGCAACCATATTTGTGTTATATCATGGCAGTAACCATATTTGAAATATATCATGGCAGTATCCATATTTGAGTTATATCATGGCTGTAACCATATTTGAGCTATATCATAGCAGTAACCATATTTGAGTTATATCATGGCAGTAACCATATTTGAGCTATATTATGGCAGTAACCATATTTGAGTTATATCATGGCAGTAACCATATTTGAGTTATATCATGGCAGTAGCCATATTTGAGTTATATCATGGCAGTAATCATATTTGAGTTATATCATGGCAGTAACCATATGTAAGTTATATCATGGCAGTAACCATATTTGAGCTATATCATTGCAGTAACCATATTTAAGCTATATCATGGAAGTAACCATATTTGAGTTATATCATGGCAGTAACCATATTTAAGCTATATCATGGCATTAACCATACTTGAGTTATATCATGGCAGTAACCATATTTGAGCTATATCATGCCAGTAAGCATATTTGAGTTATATCATGGAAGTAACCATATTTGAGCTATATCATGGCAGTAACCATATTTGAGTTATATCATGGCAGTAAACATATTTGAGTTATATCATGGCAGTAACGATATTTGAGCTATATAATGGCAGTAACCATATTTGAGTAACATAATGGCAGTAACCATATTTGAGTTTTATCATGACAGTAACCATATTTGTGTTATATCATGGCAGTAACCATATTTGAATTATATCATGGCAGTAACCATATTTGAGCTATATTATGGCAGTAACCATATTTGAGCTATATCATGGCAGTAACCATATTTGAGCTATTTCATGGCAGTAGCCAAATTTGAGTTATATCATGGCAGTAATCATATTTAAGCTATATCATGGCAGTAACCATATTTGAGTTATATCATGGCAGTAACCATATTTGAGCTATATCATGGCAGTAACCATATTTGAGTTATATCATGGCAGCAACCATATTTGAGCTATATCATGGCAGTAACCATATTTGAGTTATATCATGGCAGTAACCATATTTGAGCTATATCATGGCAGTAACCATATTTAAGTTATATCATGACAGTAGTCATATTTGAGCTATATCATGGCAGTAACCATATTTGAGCTATATCAAGGCAGTAACCATATTTAAGCTATATCATGGCAGTAACCATATTTGAGGTATATCATGACAGTAACCATATTTGAGCTATATCATGGCAGTAACAATATTTGAGCTATATCATGGCAGTAACAATATTTGAGCTATATCATGGCAGTAACCATATTTGAGCTATATCATGGCAGTAACCATATTTGAGTTATATCATGGCAGTAACCATATTTGAGTTACATCATGGCAGTAACCATGTTTGAGTTATATCATGGCAGTAACCATATTTGAGTTATATCATGGCAGTAGGAATGTTTGAGTTATATTATGGTAGTAACCATATTTGAGCTATATCATGGCAGTAACCATGTTTGAATTATATCATGGCAGTAACCATATTTGAGCTATATCATGGCAGTAACCATATTTGAGCTATATCATGGCAGTTACCATATTTGAGTTATATCATGACAGTAACCATATTTGAGCTATATCATGGCAGCAACCATATTTGTGTTATATCATGGCAGTAACCATATTTGAAATATATCATGGCAGTATCCATATTTGAGTTATATCATGGCTGTAACCATATTTGAGCTATATCATAGCAGTAACCATATTTGAGTTATATCATGGCAGTAACCATATTTGAGCTATATTATGGCAGTAACCATATTTGAGTTATATCATGGCAGTAACCATATTTGAGTTATATCATGGCAGTAGCCATATTTGAGTTATATCATGGCAGTAATCATATTTGAGTTATATCATGGCAGTAACCATATGTAAGTTATATCATGGCAGTAACCATATTTGAGCTATATCATTGCAGTAACCATATTTAAGCTATATCATGGAAGTAACCATATTTGAGTTATATCATGGCAGTAACCATATTTAAGCTATATCATGGCATTAACCATACTTGAGTTATATCATGGCAGTAACCATATTTGAGCTATATCATGCCAGTAAGCATATTTGAGTTATATCATGGAAGTAACCATATTTGAGCTATATCATGGCAGTAACCATATTTGAGTTATATCATGGCAGTAAACATATTTGAGTTATATCATGGCAGTAACGATATTTGAGCTATATAATGGCAGTAACCATATTTGAGTAACATAATGGCAGTAACCATATTTGAGTTTTATCATGGCAGTAACCATATTTGTGTTATATCATGGCAGTAACCATATTTGAATTATATCATGGCAGTAACCATATTTGAGCTATATTATGGCAGTAACCATATTTGAGCTATATCATGGCAGTAACCATATTTGAGCTATTTCATGGCAGTAGCCAAATTTGAGTTATATCATGGCAGTAATCATATTTAAGCTATATCATGGCAGTAACCATATTTGAGTTATATCATGGCAGTAACCATATTTGAGCTATATCATGGCAGTAACCATATTTGAGTTATATCATGGCAGCAACCATATTTGAGCTATATCATGGCAGTAACCATATTTGAGTTATATCATGGCAGTAACCATATTTGAGCTATATCATGGCAGTAACCATATTTAAGTTATATCATGACAGTAGCCATATTTGAGCTATATCATGGCGGTAAGCATATTTGAGTTCTATCATGGCAGGAACCATATTTGTGTTATATCATGGCAGTAACCATATTTGAGATATATCATGGCAGTAACCATATTTGAGTTATATCATGGTAGTAGCCATATTTGAGTTATATCATGACAGTAACCATATTTGAGATATATCATGGCAGTAACCATATTTGAGTTATATCATGGCAGTAACCATATTTGAGTTATATCATGGCAGTAACCATATTTGAGCTATATTATGGCAGTAACCATATTTGAGCTATATCATGGCAGTAACCATATTTGAGCTATATCATGGCAGTAGCCATATTTGAGTTATATCATGGCAGTAATCATATTTGAGCTATATCATGGCAGTAACCATATTTGAGTTATATCATGGCAGTAACCATATTTGAGTTATATCATGGCAGTAACCATATTTGAGTTATATCATGGCAGCAACCATATTTGAGTTATATCATGGCAGTAACCATATTTGAGCTATATCATGGCAGTAACCATATTTAAGCTATATCATGACAGTAGCCATATTTGAGCTATATCATGGCGGTAAGCATATTTGAGTTCTATCATGGCAGGAACCATATTTGTGTTATATCATGGCAGTAACCATATTTGAGATATATCATGGCAGTAACCATATTTGAGTTATATCATGGCAGTAGCCATATTTGAGTTATATCATGACAGTAACCATATTTGAGATATATCATGGCAGTAACCATATTTGAGCTATATCATGGCAGTAACCATATTTGAGCTATATCATGGCAGTAACCATATTTGAGCTATATCATGACAGTAACCATATTTGAGCTATATCATGGCAGTAACCATATTTGAGTATACCATGGCAGTAACCATATTTAAGCTATATCATGGCAGTAACCATGTTTGAGCTATATGATGGCAGTAACCGTATTTGAGTTATATCATGGCAGTAACCATATTTGAGCTATATCATGACAGTAACCATATTTGAATTATATCATGGCAGTAGCCATATTTGAGATATATCATGACAGTAACCATATTTGAATTATATCATGGCAGTAGCCATATTTGAGATATATCATGGCAGTAACCATATTTGAGTTATTTCATGGCAGTAACCATATTTGAGCTATATGATTGCAGTAACCATATTTGAGTTATATCATGGCAGTAACCATATTTGAGCTATATCATGGCAGTAACCATATTTGAGTTATATGATGGCAGTAACCATATTTGAGTTATATGATGGCAGTAACCATATTTGAGTTATATCATGGCAGTAACCATATTTGAGTTATATCATGGCGGTAACCATATGTAAGTTATATCATGGCAGTAACCATATGTAAGTTATATCATGGCAATAACCATATTTGAGCTATATCATGGCAGTAACCATATTTGAGTTATATCATGGCAGTCAGTTTTATTGGTTGAGGAGTACCCTGAGAAAACCACCGACCTGCTACAAGTCACTGACAAACTTTATCACATAATGTTGTATCACCTGAGCAGGATTTAAACTCACAACGTTAGTGGTGATGAGTACTAATTGCATAGGTAGTTGTAAATGCAACTACCATACTATCACGATCACAACCACGGCGGCCCCTTAATTAATTTGTGCATACATAATCTGGGTGGTGGAGATTAGATAATTATTTACAGGTGGCGCTGTTCTGTGACATAGCCTGGTCGCATCAGCTACTGATAACATAAATTCCTTTGTGTAGTGTATATTATGTCTGGAAGTGCAAAATGCTCCTAAATTAAAGTAACATAATGTGTACTGTGAAAATAGAGCAAGGAAAACACATAATCAATCTGAATGCCTGCATTTAAATGCTTATTTCATATGGATTACACGGGGCTGTCGTCGCCGTTATCATCTGATAGTTGGATTTACAACTACCTGTGCAACCAGTGCTTAACACCACTAAAGTTGTGATTTCGATCCCTGTTCATGGCAAGGTGCACTCGATACAACATTATGTGATAAAGTTTGTCAGTGACTTGTGACAGGTCTGTTGTTTTATCCACCAAGGGAACTGACCCTCACGATATAACTGAAATATTGTTGAAAGTGGCGCTAAACACCATAAAACCAACCATATGCATTACAATATAATTTTTGGTCAATATTCAGATTCATCTACCAGTATATATCTATTGCACATATTGTATAAAATAAAATGTATTATAATTAATTTAACATAATAATTATTATTATTTTCAGATTGAATTTAAAGTAATGAATTACACTCCTAACCACCATAAATATAGATTGCAATAACAGTTATTTCTCCATCAAAATAACGTCACTTTCAACAATATTTCAGTTATATCATGGTGGTCAGTTTTATTGGTAGAGGAAATTAGAGTACCAGGCTTTCGAGGTGGATAATTCACTTCGCGACTTACAGGGCAAGTGAATTTTGAAAGGGATAACTTGATTAGAAATTGAATTTGCCCTATCGGCAACTTCGTTTAAAATTTTATTTCAAACCCTGATGTGGGGTCATGTCTGGGTTAATATTTTCAATTGACCAATCAGTGACGAACCTACTCTTTAAAACCAAGTAAATGCAAAAAATTGTTGCCCAATATAATTAACTTTCTTTCATATGATTAGACAGGTGAAAGATGAATCAAAGGATACCTCACATGACCCCAAGCAAGGCGTTGTTAGATATTCATGCATTGCCTAAGAAAATTGCTGGAAAAAGATATAACAAACATCTAATTTTAATTATGAATATCTTATGCAATTCTCTTTGAAACTAGGAGGTACCAATTACCATTTAAATGAGTAAAAGTACCTGGTATTGTCCCTTATTGAAAGGCTTGAAAGAGTATACAGAAACTCAGACCCTAATTACTAATAAATCTTATAAAGTCGGAAAAAAACCAGTAAAGGCAAAGTAGAGTTGACGCAGGAAATGTTTACCCCGCACAGATGACATGATGGATAGATGGAGAATGCTATACAGTTTTACATCCTGTCTAAAGATGGTGCATATATAAAAACTGGCATGATGGATAGATGGAGAATGCTATGCAGTTTTACATCCTGTCTAAAGATGGTGCATATATAAAAACTGGCATGATGGATAGATGGAGAATGCTATGCAGTTTTACATCCTGTCTAAAGATGGTGCATATATAAAAACTGGCATGATGGATAGATGGAGAATGCTATGCAGTTTTACATCCTGTCTAAAGATGGTGCATATATAAAAACTGGCATGATGGATAGATGGAGAATGCTATGCAGTTTTACATCCTGTCTAAAGATGGTGCATATATAAAAACTGGCATGATGGATAGATGGAGAATGCTATGCAGTTTTACATCCTGTCTAAAGATGGTGCATATATAAAAACTGGCATGATGGATAGATGGAGAATGCTATGCAGTTTTACATCCTGTCTAAAGATGGTGCATATATAAAAACTGTATTATTTTTAGCGTTCAATACCACTTATAAAAACAGAGATGACTGTAAGATAAAATTTTGATGACTCCAAAACAAAACGTCACAAGTCTTAATGGTGCATTCTTTGTTATTTTCGCTAAAAAAAAATGGTTAATCCCAAACTTAACATAAAAGGGAAATAACAAAATTACCGAACTTCGAACAATCTTACAAAGGGAAAGTCAAAACTCATAAGTATATAAACAGACAAAATCAGTCAACAACCGGAAAACTGTGAAAACCGTAATGACCCCGACTTGGTACAGGCATTTCTAAAGAATCAGATTTTAAAGCGCCAAACCTCCCGCTTTCATTACGGATCAAAGGTTCCGGTTCACATAGAAGAGTTGCAAGTATATCTGCAAACATATATCAGTTAATATATTCTGGCTGTCATTTTTATTGGTGGAGGAAACCCAAGTACAGTACAGTCGGAGACATATCATGATAAATCACTATGATTGGCGTATCACTCATCTTGATGTAATGGATATATCTTTTGCTTTGTTTAATATATCTTCAAAATTTCTTTTGTAAAGAACGTTACATACTATCACCCAAAATGCACAAGAAAGTGAGTCAATAGATTAAACAGACCAAGAAACATAACAGTATCACTAAGAAGAGTGGTACATCTATCACAGTGATTTAAGTATCACTAAGAAGAATGATACATCTATCACAGTGATTTAAGAATCATTAAGAAGAGTGATACATCTATCACAGTGACTTATCACGCTATGTCTCTGACTGTACTGTACCCAGAGAAATAGTGCAATGTAGGTGTAATCTTTTTCTAGAAAAAAACATATGGAGGTCATTATGTTTGAAGATCAGAAGCCATAAATCAAAGGCTTTAGGGGTTAAGATTATAATGTTCAACGCCTCTTTCAACAATATTTCAGCTATATCGTGGCGGTCAGTTTTATTGGTGGAAGAAACTGGAGTACCCGGAGAAAACCACTGAGCTGTCGCAAGTTACTGACGAACGTTATCACATAATGTTGTGTCGAGTACAACTCACCATGAACAGGGTTCGAACTCACAACCTTAGTGGTAATATGAACTGATTGCACAGGTAGTTATAAATCTAACTACCATACGTTCACGATCACGACGGTCCCTAAGCGTTTTCTTAAGACATCAATATGTAGTCTTTAAGAAAAGTTTGAAGATCAGAAGCCGTAAATGGAAGAAAGAATGAAAACATAATGGCCAAAAGAAAGAGGACGAAAAAAACAAACAATGATATAACAAAAAACACTACACAGAAAACTGAAGACTGAATAAAACGGAACCCCACTAAAACCGATGGTGAACTCAAGTGCTCCGGAAGGATTATCATTTCCTGCACCACTAGTGACACCTGTCGTTTTAATGTTGAACGACAGGAACATCCTCTAATGTGGAAATCGTGCTGGACACCAGTATCAGTAAAAAATACAAATAATATAAATAAAACATGAACCCACTACAAAACAAATGGGAATCATCATATTTACGGCAGAATTCATGCCAGTTCCCTAGTAAGCACTGTTCAAACTTTGGACGTATTAATTTATTCACCCTGAGCCATGCTACGGTCATAAGAAGTTGATTATTAAAAATGATCAAAAACATAACTCTTAGTTTATGTGTGTGTTGTTTAAGTATGTCTAACTATCTACAGTACAACTGTTTATACGTATGTTTTGATATCTACGATTTTATTACTATCACTTGGTCGATACCTCTGCTGGTGGGCTATTAGTACCCGAGGGTATAATCCGCCCAGTAGTCGGTGCTTAGGCACTGACATGGTTTATTATATATACTTTTTATCGAAATTTACAGTTTCAAGTCATGTAATTATTATAAAACGAAAGGTTCTCCTCCCTCAGGCATAGGTGACCTTAACCTATTTTGGCTATTCTATTTAGACCCTTTGGTTGTACTACTCCAATAGATTTTAAAAAAATATTTGGCTTTCAAATATGTTGTTTTTGAGCGTACCTGATGAAGGTTATTCCAGAAACGTGTCATGCGCACTAAATTTGATATCTATGATTTTATTCTTTAAGTAGGACTCGCTATCTACAATACAACTGTAACGGGAACGCTCCCCTACCTAAGGTTATATGAACCGTAATAGGTTCATAGCCACCTCTGCTTACTGCGTTTGTAGAGATCTCCTTTAGCTCAGTTGGTAGAGCGGTGGCTTAGAGTGTGAGAGGTCCCGGGATTAAATCCCATCGGGGACATTGGATTTTTTCGGAGGTAAGACATGTTCTACTGTTACAAAACCAAAGAAAACTCTCAATTTCCTGTTATTAAGAAAAGACATACGTACGAGTCATATATTGTAGGACTGATATCTTTTTTATGCTCTTTTTTCAATCTGTAATGGAATGAAAGTTCAGTGAATTTTTGTCAAACACATGGCTGGTCTACAATTAAACATACATGTACTAATAAGACTTTATTAATATTCTCTAGTTTTTTATTTGACAATTAATAACATAGACTGACATTTTATAAGATAATAGTTACGTCACATTATATAATATGTATTATATAATATATGTATGAAATGTGGAACATTTGTCCTTGTTCCTACACATTTATCGGAATTTAGGTTTAGCTTAAACATATTAATTTTGCCAATTAAATAGACAAAATGGATTAGACACAAGTTTAGCAAACTGATGAAGTCTTCTCCAAATTACAATTTGTTACATTAATTGAGTACTTAGGTCAGTGCAAATACAAGAATAAAAGAACATGCAGAAATAAGTATATTTTGGCTTAGAGCGTACCAGATAAAGGTTATTTCAGAAAAAAACGCGTCGTGCGCACTAAATTAGATATCTACGTTTTAATTGTAATCACGCCGAACTTAGCTACTTGCTTTTCTAGAAGTGGCGTTAAACAAATATGGATATTAAAAAACTCAAAAGACTTGCTGGAGACTTTAAGTTCTAGATCTCAGTATGTTTGTAACAGCATTAAAACATTTGATTTCTGGACCTTATATACCACCATCACACATACGCTACTAAAATCTATTCAGTGATTTTTTATCAAACACATGTACGGTCTACAATTGAACATACCTACAAGATTTATTAATATTTTCTAGTTCTTTATCTGGCGATTAATATCTTTCAATTCATATCATAGACTGACATTTTATAAGATAATAGTTACGTTACATTCGATTTTTGTATTATATATATGTATGAAAAGTGGGATGTTGGTCCTTGTTCATACACCATTATCGGAAGTTAGGTCAGGGAAAATACCGATAGGCACTACCGCAAATTCCCCTTTAGCAAAGAGATATTTTAATTTGATATGCTTCATCAAATCTAATGTGTTTAATTGTTCAAATTATGAAAACAATAGTCAAAGAAATGTTATCAAAGGAGTAATCAGAAGCCGTAAATCGAAGGACAGACAATGCAATTACCAAAACAAAAAGTATAAAAGGACAAGCACTGATCTACAACACAATTACACAGAAAACTAAAGATCGAACAACAGGAACTCCACTGAAAACTACTAAATTATAAATAGGCAATTTGACACCCTTTCCATTGGGGAATGGTATATTGCCCGTTATTCTACAAGTTCAACAAAAGAACTGTCTATAACGAAAATTTTTTCTGTAATCAAAGAGGAATTACAAGCAACCTGTGATAAAGTGTATTACCATAGTAGCCAAATATCTGGGTGTCATAATATAGTATGACCTTAAATGGGATTGCCATATAAACAATATTTACAGTTCCTAAATAATGTAATTATTAATAAAACTAAGGTTCTCCTCCCTCAGGGACAGGTGACCTTAGCCACTTATAACTATCCTGTTTAGACCCTTTGGTTTTATTACTCCCAAATCTTTAAATTATTTGGCTTTCAAATCTTTCGATATTCAGCGTACCTGAGGAATGTTATTCCAGAAACGCGTCTTGTGCACTAAATTTGATATCTACGTTTTTATTACAACAAAGGTAAAGAAGACACTTGGGTTTCTCCATAGAAATATTAACATCAGTTCCAACACAGTCAAAGAACCGGCATACACATCACTAGTTCGACCATCACTTGAATATGCCTGTTCTGTATGGGACCCATATACCACAGAAAACATAACCCAACTAGAACAGGTACAACGTAGGGCTGCCAAGTATGTTACTAACCGCTGTCATAACACCTTTAGTGTTGGTAACATGATAGGACATCTAAATTGGCAAAGCCTAGCAGATCCACGCCTAGTCATGCTATATAAGATCTCGCATGAACTAGCAGCTATCCCAAAACAGACATAATCATGCCACCAGTTAGATTCTCCCGGAACATGCACCATCTCTCTCTCATACCAAATACCACTCACACGCTTATAACTCAGACAGCAGTCTTTCTCTCCGCGAACAATACGAAACTGGAACAGTCTCCCTCGGAACAATGTGAAGAGTGACTCTGTTGAGTCATTCAAATCAGCTGTTTCATTCATTAACCATTAGTTCATCTCTAACTCGTGTATATAGTTTTATCTTCAAATCTAAAAGTATTTTTTTCATAATAAATTCCACATATAAAATTATTAATTATAGCGCCTGAAGCGTAGTACTTCAAGTAAATTGGCGGAATCTTCAATTAGTTGAAGGCGGCCTCTTATACAGTAGAAGTAGGGAAGGCTTAGAGCCATGCAGCTAGCTTTACCCCGCCACTTTACATTAACATGCATGTACCAAGACAGGAAAGTGTGTTAGGGTATCAATTTTTGAGTTGTTCAAACAATGTGCTATTTTTGTTCTTTATTTTATCTTCACTACAAATATACAAGGAACACGACGGGTATCTTATCAAAAACAGGAAATGTTCACTCTTCGCGAGCACCTGGGTTCACCCCCAGTTTGTGCTTGTTGGAGTCCTTGTTGTTCATTTTGTAAGTTTTCTGTGTTGTGTTTTTTGTTTTTCTTGTCTTTGTTCTGTATCTTGTACCCACCTGTGTCTTTAGATTGTTCATTCATGATTACCCATTCGGTTTTCTCTAAAGATTATATATTATATATAACATGACTACTATTAACATTGACCTATGTACTATCTACTTTCACTTACAACATTATGTGATCAAGTTTGTCAGTGACTTACGGCAGGTCGGTGGTTTTCTCCGGGTACATCCGGTTTCCTCCACCAATAAAACTGAGCGTCACGATATAACTGAATTATTGTTGAAAGTGGCATTAAACACCATAATTGTTCCTTAATTCTCTTTCACCTAAGATCAACAGATCAAACACACCTAAGCTATTCCCACGCAGTGCCAGATTTACCTATAGGCTCGATAGACTGAAGCCTAGGGCCTCAAAATTTAGGGGGACTCCGGCCAAGGTGTTATTTCAATTTGACATTTATGCTGTCATAGCGTACTGTACTTTCTAATCAATCCTTCATTAATTTTCCTTACACAGTTGCACTTCATTTCAGAATATTGCAGAATTTTAAACACCTCTCATCATCTTTGCCTTTATTGAAATGGATTAAACACATCTTCCTCCAGTCGTGAAGGTGGGGAATTGGAAGGGGCCTCACAAGTGGAATAGTCTAGGTCCTCTCTTTATTTAAATCCGACACTGTACCCACGTATTGTATACCACATCATATTGTTTAAATGCCAAACCAATATTAACTACAGACATAATAATCTCAATAAAACATTACACATGTACCGTTATGACAGTAATTAGAGACAGAACGCCATTCATACCGATATATTTCAAGGTTGTTGCTTAAAGAAAGATCATGTACTAATATGCTGCTGTTTTGACATGGAATTCTTCCGCATGCAAACACATACAAGTGATTCCGAAGAAGAACATCCTTGATGACACGGATTTGGTAAAAGATTGATAATGTATTAGTATGTCGTTAATTTGACACGAGTCTGTCTGATGATGCGAGTCTGTCTGATGCTAATACAATTAATGTAGGTTGAATATTTCAGTTCAATTCAAAATAGTTTATAGTTTAAGCAGAAAACAAATGGATATGATAAATTGTAATGTTTATGTAAATAATTTCCCATACGAAATTTATAGAACGATCCCAAGTATTAAATATATACACACATACATGTATATAAATGTTTTCAAACATATTGTAATAATGCAAGGGAGACAATTCTCCGGCATGAATTAATTTGTGAAAAGACTCATTAGTGAATAGAAATTAGTTTTATGTGTAATGCTTTGTAGATCGTTGTTTGTCCTTTTGTCCTTTTTATTTTGGCCATTGTGTTGTCTGTCCTTTTTATTTGGCCATTGTGTTGTCTGTCCTTTTTCTTTTGGCCATTGTGTTGTCTGTCCTTCGATTTACGCATTCTGATTTCTTCTTTGGTATCTTCAATCTCTTCTTACATATAGTTGGGGTCACTCCCGTTTTACCTTTCTATAAGTATCGAAAGCGGAAAATTATATATTTGACAAATAATATATTTAAATAATCATATCCATTGCATTACAAGGATCATCATTCAGCATTAACGCATAAAGATTATTTTCAGCAAACCCCCGATTTGTGGTATCCGTGTTACTCAACCTTTGATTCTCTGACTAGTGTTTTATAGGTCATTGCTTTATGAAAAGAAAGCTTAAACAGTGGAAATCAATATTGCTTCTATTGGTCATTGTGTTGTCTTTCTTTCGTTGATATATGGCTTCTAGGTATTCCTTTGGCATATACGAACTTTTCTTCTGGTAGATATTGTTTGCTAAAAAAAACAAAAAAAAACCAAAAACACAAAAATCCAACAAAAAACCAACAACAAAACAACAAAAAGAGCAAAGCAACAACAACAAAAAACCACATGAACAGATTATAAAGGACGAAGTCCTTATAACTGTAGGCTGTCCGATTTTTCCTCCTTTCTATATTGATAACCAAATATCTGTTCACCGGAAGTTTAAAAAATAGATCAATTGATATTTAGAAACGCAAAAGAAATATATTTCGATGAAAAATTCCCAATTCTTTAGTTATTTACTCTATACAAAATCGAAATAAACTTGAAATAAAATTCTAATAAAAAAATCTCTCTACGAAACTCTCGACGGAAGAGCGGCGTAGGTAAAATGAACGGAACAGCCATAAGTTAAAGAGAGATAACTCCAGCCAAATAATTAAAAAAAAACTTTAAAAAGTACTTGAAAAAGAAAACTACATTCCCTTCTCACGCCTCCCTCTTAAAATTATAGGACTTCGTCCTTCAAACAGGTTGTGCCTGTCTCATATTATATTGTCAATTAAACAGAGTTTATAGTGTTCAATGGCGTAGTAAGAGTTCACGCTCGGTTTTTAGTGGATTCGTGTTATTCGATCTTTAGCATTTTGTGTAATGTTTTGTAGATCGTTGTTTGTTCGTTTGTCCTTTTTTCTTTTGACCATTCTTCTTAAATTAAGTGTACTCAGAAAGTAATCGGCGAATCATATGGTAGAAGTTTGAGACACCCACAAAGTCCAGCACAAGGTGATTGGATAGCTCCTTGGGGCTTGAAGCATATATATTTGAGCGGTTTGATTAATTGTTGATTCCTTAACGTCAAGTGGGTAGGACGGGAACTAATTCAACAAAATCCAACAGCTAAGAGTAAAAATATCAGGTATCAAACAATAATTATGAAGGTAAAACAGTGCTTAAACCAAAAACATTTATAGTTGTTATACCTTATAATATTTTCTCTATATTAAATGTATTAGGAATAAAAATCAACATTTTTACTGTTTTTTTTAAAAATCTCAAAATCCTTGAATCAGCGATCTGTTGACCGTCAACAGTTTTCGGTCTGTTGGACCGGGTCCGATCTGTTGACCGCTTGCCCTACTTTTATTGGTTACTTAAAATAGATGCACGCGTATGTCACGTGATTCCCTGTCGTCTGTGTAGCGTTTCATTATTTTAATGGTTAATAAACGTGTGATGTAGACAAGAAAACGAACACTAAAACAAACTTATTAATGAATTATATACTATAGCAAAAAAGACTGCTATTGGAATGGCAGAAATGCAGGATACAAATTCAAAAATAATTTATAAGCTGGTCGCGATAAGCCAGTAAAGCTAAAAACATAAAAAGAAATTAAAATAGAAAGCATTAAATATGATAAGGTATAACAAATCAGTTATAGACTGGTTCCTCAGACCCAGTCAATAACTGTATATTGTTCTGTGGCGAAATAATTCGGTGGTTAAACGTTTACTGTAATTCAATTCAAAGTTTTATTTAAAGTCAATACATAAAATCGACTGTAACATAAACATATTGCTCGCCTTATTGCAACCGTAATTGAACATTTCTTGCTTATTGTTCTTATTTTATTATTATTTTAGTATCAAAATACATTTGTATGTTCAATTTGGTCTCTGATATTCCGTATTCTAAATAGCCAATAATGTATTTTATATTATTTTTGATATCACGACTTCTTCATACCATAAATATCTAGTTATTAGCCTTTTTTCCCACTTTGTTATTTAAATATGCTACCGTTGCATTCTGTATTCACTCTTTATCATAAAGATATTAGATTCTAGACAATAGGGGTGGCACTTGATGGAATGACATTATAATATGGGGACTACTATATGAGGACATGTCTTCAATGATTGTCTTACAAGTTCACACATAGTTCATAGGTCATGTGTCTTGAGTGGGCATCATCCTCGGTTATTTTTGTTTGTTGCTTCAGCGAATTAGCTGTTAACATGTCTTCTTTACCGTAATGAGAGCGGGAGGTTTGGCGCTTTAAAATCTGATTCAACCCACCATTTCATTAGAAATGCCTGTACCAAGTCGGGATCATTACGGTTTTCACAGTTTTCCGGTTGTTGACTGATTTTGTCTGTTTATATAATTATGAGTTTTGACTTTCCCTTTGTAAGATTGTTCGGAGTTCGGTAATTTTGTTATTACCCTTATTTACTCATCTTGAAAGAATGAACCATTGTGATCGTGATCGTATGATATTTGGATTTACAACTATCTATGCAATCCGTGCATATTACCACAAAAAGTTTCGAGTTCGAATCCAGCTCATGACGAGATGTATTCGATACAACATGTGATAAAGTTTGTCAGTGACTTGCGGCAGATCGGTGGTTTTCTCCTGACACTCTGATTTCATCCACTAATCAAACTGACCGCCACGATATAGCTGAAATGTTGTTGAAAGTGTCGTTAAACACCATAGACCTAAACCTAAACCTATATTTTCCTATAAAGAAAAGCTTGAAGATACCAAAGAAGTAATAAGAAGACGCATAAAATAAAGAAACAGATACCTCCGGCAAAGATATAAACGACCTCTCACTTTCCTGGATTAAGTAAAAAGAGGCGGAGTTAAATTGTTTTTTTCCCAAACCTTCCCCATAAGGGAATAATCCAAGGAGCTAAAAACCAATCATACAAATCTTATTGCTATAAACTTTGTGTTGTCACTGTTCCTTTGTACGAATGTAAAAATAACATCGAAATCACAGACAAAAATGCAAAATGAAATGTTGGGAAAAGGTCATGAAGATATTGTGCCTTGGAAAATTTATTGACCAAAAAATGATGTAAACGTTCCTATTTCTCATTTTTATTGATAGAATATACTTTGGTTTAACGATTAAAACCCACGACAATGTTTCTGACCTTTCATTTAAATGATAAATCTGTATCACTTTTCATTTGCTGTCTAGTCTTTAAAAGAACTTTAAATAAAGGTAATAACAAAATTACCGAATTCCGAACAATCTTACAAAGGGAAAGTCAAAACTCATAATTATATAAACAGACAAAATCAGTCAACAACCGGAAAACTGTGAAAACCGTAATGACCCCGACTTGGTACAGGCATTTCTAAAGAAATGGTGGGTTGAATCAGATTTTAAAGCGCCAAACCTCCCCCCCCCTTTCATTACGGCTCAAACTTTCCGGCTGTCACTATAACAGTATTTATAACAATACTTGAACAAAACAGGTAAAACAGTTGTCAAATCAGCGCCAAATGTCAAAAACACTTTTACGTCACACATTGATAAAAAAATATTTTTGACATTTTTGTTGAAACCTTATCTTTATACATTTTCACTATATGAAAATCCATCGTTTATAGTCTTTTCTGCAGAGAAGGAATATATTTCGACAAGATCTTGGTATCGGAATATGAACTTGATAGCAGGTTAGATATTTTAATGAAATTGTTTATCATCTTGTATGCAGATAATACTGTCCTTATGGCAGAATCCTCAAGCAATCTTCAGGCATTACTCGATACATTTTATTTATATTGTGACACTTGGAAATGTTCATAAGACAAAGATAGTTGTATTTTCTAAAGGACGACTACCAAGAAATCTTATTTTTAATTATAACGGGACTAATATTGAGATAGTTAAAGATTTCAATTATTTGGGAATTTATTTTTCTCGGACTGGAAGTTTCAAAATTTGTAAAAATCATCTTTATGAAAAAGCTATGTATGAAGTAATGAAAAAGGGGAGGAAGCATAATCTTTCTATCAGCTGTCAACTTGATCTTTTTGATAAATTGGTTAACCCATATTATTGTATGTCTGTGAGATCTGAGGTTTCGGCAATAATGACATTTTGGAAAAGGTACATTTGAAATTTTGCAAAATTATTCTTCAATTAAAAGCTACAACGCCAAACTGTATGATATATGGTGAACTTGGTCGTTATCCTTTAGATATAGACATTAAACTTAGAAATATTCTATACTGGGCGAAATTGATTACTGGGAAGGATATTAAACTCTCTATTATTTCTTACAGGTTATTATATTTATCACAAAATAATAATTGTCAGTTTTCGTGGTTAAATTATGTAGAAAGTATATTAAACGAATGTGGTCGTTCATATGTATGGCTGAACCAGAATTTCATAAGTGAGGAATGGCTTAAAAACTCCGTTAAAACTTGTCTCCAAGATCAGTTTCAACAAACCTGGCATGCAAATATTGATACCGGCTCTAAAACTTTAGACTATCGCCTTTTTAAAAATAAATTTGAATTTGAAAATTATTTCAATATCCTCGACGATAGGGATATATTTACTTTTTGTCGCTTTAGGCTAAATAATAATAAACTACCTATTGAATACGGACGATGGAACAACATACCTAGGGAACTCAGAATTTGCAATTTATTCAACACAGCAGATCTTGGAGATGAGTTCCATTATCTATTAAAATGTGACTATTTCAGTGAAAAAAAAAAGACTTATATAGATAAAAAATACTTTAAAAATTGTAATATCGTGAAATTTGGTACCTTGATGAATCAGACAAAAAAATAAAAAATAAAAAAACTTTGCACCTTTATAAGATATATTAATGAAAATGTGTAACTCTCTCTCTCATTTTGTAGATATTGTATATAGCTGTTTTCGTATTATGTATTGTATTGTATCTTATTGTGTATTATGTTTGTATTTAATTTGTTATCTGTATACCAATGTATCAACAAAGGTTACCAGAAATAAAGATATATAATATATATAAAAGAAAATTATATTGCAACTTTGAATTAGAATCTGAACTACGACGCTATGAATAAAGAATGATCACAACAATAGTGTTTATCAATAAACATATACAGTCAAGCCTGTCTTATGTGACCTTCCAAGGGGACAGTGAAATATGGTCACAAAAAAACAGGTGGTCGCTTAATACAAGCTTAATTGATATAAATCTACTTTGAAGAAAAATCAACATTAAGGTCAAATAATACAAGTAGGGGCCCGGGTGGCTCAATAAGTTAGGTCGCTGGATCTAACAGCTCATACAAACCTATCACCAATACGGCACGGGTTCGCGCCCGGCTTTGTAAATTACAAAAAGGGTGCACTCGCCTCGTAGTCGCAAGTGATAAAGTTTATCAGTTGCTTGCCCATGGTCGATGGTTCTCTCCGAGTATTCCGGCTTCCTCCACCACTAAAGCTGGTCGCCATGATATAGCTGAAATATTGCTGAAAGTGGCGTTAAGAGACAACAGCCCTATTCTAATCGGTACACCGTCAATCGAAGATTCACACATTTGCGACGATAAAGGCGTTGCGTCTCTCGATCACTTAGCGGTTCTTAGCCTACTTTGTCAAACTTGCTAGACAAAGAATGTATTGACAAATCGAAAGATCAACAACATCAACATTGAAAGCTTCAAGGCTGACTTAAACAGTGGGCGTTTCCTTCATGACCAGTATACAGTGCTAGAAAATGTAGTTGAAACATATGATTCCGCTCTCAGATTAGTTTGAGACATACACGCACCTGTACTAACCAAAACCATAACACTGCGACCAAACACGGAATGGTATTCTGACGAACTCCGTTATTCTAAAATCGAGCGTCGGAAAGCCGAGAGAATGATGCGGAAAACGAAACTTGAGATTCATAAATTGATTTACAAAGAACTGTGTATCAGATCAAATAAAATACTCCTGCATTGTAAGATCGACTATTACTCAAGCAAAATTGCGAATATTGGAAACGATCACAAGAAACTCTAGAGACTCTGCACTGGCTGCCCATACATTACCGAGTGCAATACAAAGTCTTACTCTATGTATTTAAAGCGTTGAAACAAGAGGCACCGTTGTACTTAGAAGAACTTGTGAATATATACAAGCCAGCAAGATCATTAAGATCCGAAAGCAACACAACACTTATAACACCAATTGTACGAACTAAGAGCTATGGAGAAAGGAGATTCGATAAAGCAGCCGCCTCTCTGTGGAACGATTTGCCGAACGAACTTCAAAATGTACAGTCAGTGAACGTTTTCAAAAAGAAACTAAAGACTCATTTTTTCAGACAAGCGTTTTTAAGTTTTTAAATTTGTTTTGTTCAATATGAACGTTTCTTTCCAGTGATATCAGTTATAGTGCCATTGACTTTTTATACCCTCTGTTTTAATAGGAGATATGTTTCTTACATGTATGTTTTATGACAAGGTATCATCTGTTTTATGTTCATTATTCTGTGATAGAGCTAAAGTTTTGCCTAAATTGTGACAGTATACATTTTTAACCTTAACCTAAAATCTATCATATTTTGTTCTTAATAAAATCTAAGTTTATTATTCTGCGATAAAGCCATATTTTTGCCTAAATTGTGTCAGTAATATTTTTTTTTAACTTTAACCTAAAGTCTATCAAATCTTGTTCTTAAAAATATCTAAGTTCAATTTCTCTTTCCCTTTTCTTTCATTTTTTTTCTTTTTTTTTATTTCCTTTTTTTTAATTCCTACGTATTTTAGAACTCTATATGGTGTATATATACTTTTTGATTTGGACTAGTTTTTCAATTTGAAATTTTTATCTCATTGTGTCAATTCTTGATATATGTTTTATTGTACATGTGTATTGTATTTTATGCACTGTAAAGCGCTTAGAGTAATATTGTTTTAGATTAAGCGCTATAGAAGAATTGTAATAATAATAATAATAATAAAACACCAAAAATTTAAAAAAAAATTAAATCATAATACAAGTTATTGTTTAATAGCGGTTGTCATTAAAGCAGGCAACGTGAAAAGGGTAAATTTCTGTATGATGTTTTAATAATTCTCTTTATTTTATTTTTAGTTATAAGATAAACTGTAAACATCGTGTTCATTTTAAAATTATAAAAATCTACATATCCAATTTAGTCCCTTGCGAAGATTTTCTGAAATAGCTTTCATGAAGGACGGTCATAGTAAAAAAAATATTAAAAATCTTTAAGAAGCATTGACTTTATTTTAATAAATTGTAATAATTTAATTTGATTTGAATACTGCACTCTGATTGGCTGATCCGTCTGCAGAATTTTTTGTTTATACTTGATAACCTGGGTTGGTATTGTCACGTCATCAATCTATTCATCCACCAACGAAAATTCAAATAATCACATGAAATAATCGTAATTAAAATCTAGGAATCATTAAATTTTGTTGTAAGAATTAAATTATAAGGAATATTTGAAATTTTTGAAGAAGTTATACTTGTATAACCTGGTTAGGAACAGTTTACACTTTTCATAAACCACTTTCCATTTATATGTAGCAACATTCCAGCAGCACCTGCATATGGAGTATATATCTCTCAGTCGGTACGATCGCGATATTCCAGAGCTTGTTGTTCCTATCAGGATTTCCTTGATAGACGGTTGCTGCTAACAAGAAAACTACTGAACCAAGGGTTCCTCTTGGTTAAGTTGAAGTCATCACTTCGAAAGTTTTACGGTCACCACCATGACTTGGTTGACCGTTATGGAATATCTGTGTCACAAATGACCACGGATATGTTCCACTTGTCGTAAACACTTCCCGGTTCTTTCCTCATTCATGATTTATCACCGGGTTTGTAACTAGACTAACACGACGGGTGCCACTAGTGGAGAAGGAACTCCTTACCCTTCCGGAGCACCTGAGTTCACCCCCGGTTTTTAGTGGGGTTCGTGTTACTCGATCTTTAGTTTTATTTGTATGTTTTGTAGATCGTTGTTTGTCCTTTTGTGCTTTTTTCTTTTGGCCGTTGTGTTGTCTGTTCTTCTTCGTTATACGGATTCTGATTACCCCTTTGGTATCTTCAAACTCTTGCAATTAATGTTCTTTACTAGGTAAGCAATACAGGTTAATGCGAGGATTTATTATCAATTTGTGCACGAACTACAAATTGACCTATCGAAATATGCTTTATTTACTGAAACTGTCATAAACCTAGATTCTTATGTGGCATTAATAACGTAATTCTCTGATGTTAATAAGGCTGGTATTATCTGTTGACGTCAATATCACTACATTTTAAGAGAGACTTGGCATATCACAGATGATTGCGGTAGATTTTAATTGATTATCACAGTTTTCAAAAATATGTCAGTTATTTTGAGCCAGTCAGGTTTATTATATTCAAAAACCACAGATCTATATTGTGCAAGTCACATCACTAACAAAATTCACGACATACGACAATATGTAGTATATGATCCCAGTGAAGGATTTAAACAAATAGAGGCCATAGGCTTCTCCACTTATTAGACCCCACCCAACCCCTCACCCTCATAACTGCAAGGAAAATTACTGAAAGTTTGTTTGGAGACGATAGTTCGCTATGACATTTATATGTAAGAAAGGTCTATGACAGTGTCAAAAATATTATACACATTTGTCAGAGGCCACCTTGATTTTGAGTCCCTTGGCTTTAGTTTGCTAAGCCAATAGTTAAATCCCGCACAGAGTATATCTCACCAATAGCGAGAGACTATATCATTGAATTGTGATTGTTGCAGTGTTTGTTGCCGTGGACACCACTTGAAATATCATAATACCAAGGCTACAAAGCAAATAGCAAATCACAACCTCAATTTCATCATATATTTTCCATTGTATTTTTTCAACATTTGACGATTTACTGTGAACGGTAATAATAGTTTATATCCTCTTTGCTTACATATAGAATCGTGCGACATCTCACTATTTTTTAAACATATTGTAAAATAAATTTCACAAAAGAATGTCCATACTCTGGACATTGCTATTAAGTGCATTGCGTACGTCTGACGATCTTAATGTAGGGGGAGGGGATATGGTATTTAACGTCACTTTCAACAATATTTCAGTTATATCGTGGCGGTCAATTTTATTGATGGAGGAACACGGAGTACCTGGAGAAAACCACTGACCTGCAGCCAGTAACTGACGAACTTTATCACATAATGTTGTATAGAGTACACCTCGCCATGACCGCGAACTTAATGTAATTCCTCTTCGTGCAATTTTCGAATTAGCAATATAATCAACAAATGCCATAATTACGAAATTCTACCTGATGTACAAATGGATAAATCATTCAAGGGCGATAAGTACTTATCAAACTTCCGGAGTGTATTATATTTTATCACATTTTGAAGGTATTTAGCGATACCAAGGACACGAACATAGCCGGAAACCATCGAGTAAACAGGAAATTGAAGTGAATATTAGGTCAATCCCCCTTTGAATCAGCTTAATTTGTAAATAGTCTGCCAAGACAAACTGCTGTCAAATTTCCACACATTTATAAATGAATTTATTCTATTTTACATTTTTTTGTTGACATTTTAATTTTTTAAGTTATTGATTGCATTGACGTCACTACAACATAAACATATAATTATATATACTAATCAAGGCTATAATTATCATGAATTTTCATAAATAACTCATCCCCTTTCCGCTCTAAGATATTAAAAAAAAATATATAAATAAATCATAAAACTGGTTTTTGCATTGAAAGGCAAATTTGTAATATATATATACGTCTGAAAATTCAGCCAAACAGTGTCAGAATTAGATCTTTGAGCTGACAATTTTTTGTTCTTCCCTCGACGGGATTTGAACTCACACCATTGATGCACTGCAGCACCAATCGCTTAGCCTTTATGTCCAGCGCCCTAGACCACTCGGCCACATTCGCTATGAAATATAGCTTCAATAGTCGAAGTGTTACCTTGTCTCGTAAGGAAAATCTAGAGATAGACATAAGACACGTGTCTAAGCGTGTGTGGATGGTACATATATACTTAATATTATAATTTGACAGAATAATCTAACTCAGTAATTTTTAATATATTGCATAGGATGATGACGAAGCCTTTTTACGTGCGGGCGGTCCGACGAACAAGAAATTAATTTGGTGTGGCCTAAATATCAAATATAGTGCCATGACTCGTTTCTGGAATAACTTTCATCAGGTATGCCCAAAACCGAAAGATTGGAAAGCCAAATAATGTAACAATATTCGAGGACGATAAACTTGAAGGGCCTAAACAGGATAACCATTGTCTGCCGAGGTCACCCATGCCTGAGGGAGGAGAACCTTAGTTTTGATCTAAACATGAAAACCATTGTCAGCTGAGGTCACTCATGCCTGAGGGAGTAGAACCTTAGTTTTGATCTAAACAGGATAACCATTGTCGGCTGAGGTCACCCATACCTGAGGGAGGAGAACCTTAGTTTTGATCTAAACAGGATAACCATTGTCAGCTGAGGTCACCCATGCCTGAGGGAGGAGAACCTTAGTTTTGATCTAAACAGGATAACCATTGTCGTCTGAGGTCACCCATACCTGAGGGAGGAGAACCTTAGTTTTGATCTAAACAGGATAAACATTGTCAGCGGAGTCACCCATGCCTGAGGGAGGAGACCCTTCGTTTTGATAATAATTATACTATTTAGGAACTGTATATTTCAATAATAAATATATCTATTAAACCATGTCAGTGCCGAAACACTGACTATTGGGCGGATGACACCTACCATCGGGACTAATAGTTCACCAGCAGTAGTATCGACCCAATGATAGTAATACAAACGTAGTTATCTAATTTAGTGCGCACGACGCATTTCTGGAACAAACTTCATCCGGTACACTCAAAATTGAAAAACTTGAACGCCAAATCATTTTTAAAAATTAATATTGAACAATTTTATCCTGTTCTCGTAAATGAAAGCTTTTGAAATTCATTTCCGTCATCTTAAATTAATCTGTGTATGCTCAACGTACTTGTATTGTAGAAATAAAAAATTCATCTCCGCCATCTTAAATTAATCTGTGTATGCTCAACGTACTTGTATTGTAGAAATAAAAAAATCATCTCCGTCATCTTAAATTAATCTGTGTATGCTCAACGTACTTGTATTGTAGAAATAAAAAATTCATCTCCGCCATCTTAAGTTAATCTGTATATGCTCAACGTACCTGTATTGTAAAAATAAAAAAATCATCTCCGTCATCTTAAATTAATCTGTGTATGCTCAACGTACTTGTATTGTAGAAATAAAAAATTCATCTCCGCCATCTTAAATTAATCTGTGTATGCTCAACGTACTTGTATTGTAGAAATAAAAAATTCATCTCCGCCATCTTAAGTTAATCTGTATATGCTCAACGTACTTATATTGTAGAAATAAAAAAATCATCTCCGCCATCTTGAATTAATCTGTGTATGTTCAACGTACTTGTATTGTAGAAATAAAAAAATCATCTCCGCCATCTTAAATTAATCTGTGTATGCTCAACGTACTTGTATTGTAGAAATAAAAAATTCATCTCCGCCATCTTAAATTAATCTGTGTATGCTCAACGTACTTGTATTGTAGAAATAAAAAATTCATCTCCGCCATCTTAAATTAATCTGTGTATGCTCAACGTACTTGTATTGTAGAAATAAAAAATTCATCTCCGTCATCTTAAATTAATCTGTGTATGCTCAACGTACTTGTATTGTAGAAATAAAAAATTCATCTCTGCCATCTTAAGTTAATCTGTATATGCTCAACGTACTTGTATTGTAGAAATAAAAAAATAATCTCCGCCATCTTAAATTAATCTGTGTATGCTCAACGTACTTGTATTGTAGAAATAAAAAAATCATCTCCGCCATCTTAAATTAATCTGTGTATGCTCAACGTACTTGTATTGTAGAAATAAAAAATTCATCTCCGCCATCTTAAATTAATCTGTGTATGCTCAACGTACTTGTATTGTAGAAATAAAAAATTCATCTCCGCCATCTTAAATTAATCTGTGTATGCTCAACGTACTTGTATTGTAGAAATAAAAAATTCATCTCCGTCATCTTAAATTAATCTGTGTATGCTCAACGTACTTGTATTGTAGAAATAAAAAATTCATCTCCGCCATCTTAAGTTAATCTGTATATGCTCAACGTACTTGTATTGTAGAAATAAAAAAATCATCTCCGCCATCTTAAATTAATCTGTGTATGCTCAACGTACTTGTATTGTAGAAATAAAAAAATCATCTCCGCCATCTTAAATTAATCTGTGTATGCTCAACGTACTTGTATTGTAGAAATAAAAAATTCATCTCCGCCATCTTAAATTAATCTGTGTATGCTCAACGTACTTGTATTGTAGAAATAAAAAATTAATCTCCGCCATCTTAAATTAATCTGTGTATGCTCAACGTACTTGTATTGTAGAAATAAAAAATTCATCTCCGTCATCTTAAATTAATCTGTGTATGCTCAACGTACTTGTATTGTAGAAATAAAAAAATCATCTCCGCCATCTTAAATTAATCTGTGTATGCTCAACGTACTTGTATTGTAGAAATAAAAAAATCATCTCCGTCATCTTAAATTAATCTGTGTATGCTCAACGTACTTGTATTGTAGAAATAAAAAAATCATCTCCGCCATCTTAAATTAATCTGTGTATGCTCAACGTACTTGTATTGTAGAAATAAAAAAATCATCTCCGCCATCTTAAATTAATCTGTGTATGCTCAACGTACTTGTATTGTAGAAATAAAAAATTCATCTCCGTCATCTTAAGTTAATCTGTATATGCTCAACGTACTTGTATTGTAGAAATAAAAAATTCATCTCCGCCATCTTAAGTTAATCTGTATATGCTCAACGTACTTGTATTGTAGAAATAAAAAAATCATCTCCGTCATCTTAAATTAATCTGTGTATGCTCAACGTACTTGTATTGTAGAAATAAAAAATTCATCTCCGCCATCTTAAATTAATCTGTGTATGCTCAACGTACTTGTATTGTAGAAATAAAAAATTCATCTCTGCCATCTTAAGTTAATCTGTATATGCTCAACGTACTTGTATTGTAGAAATAAAAAAATAATCTCCGCCATCTTAAATTAATCTGTGTATGCTCAACGTACTTGTATTGTAGAAATAAAAAAATCATCTCCGCCATCTTAAATTAATCTGTGTATGCTCAACGTACTTGTATTGTAGAAATAAAAAATTCATCTCCGCCATCTTAAATTAATCTGTGTATGCTCAACGTACTTGTATTGTAGAAATAAAAAATTCATCTCCGCCATCTTAAATTAATCTGTGTATGCTCAACGTACTTGTATTGTAGAAATAAAAAATTCATCTCCGTCATCTTAAATTAATCTGTGTATGCTCAACGTACTTGTATTGTAGAAATAAAAAATTCATCTCCGCCATCTTAAGTTAATCTGTATATGCTCAACGTACTTGTATTGTAGAAATAAAAAAATCATCTCCGCCATCTTAAATTAATCTGTGTATGCTCAACGTACTTGTATTGTAGAAATAAAAAAATCATCTCCGCCATCTTAAATTAATCTGTGTATGCTCAACGTACTTGTATTGTAGAAATAAAAAATTCATCTCCGCCATCTTAAATTAATCTGTGTATGCTCAACGTACTTGTATTGTAGAAATAAAAAATTAATCTCCGCCATCTTAAATTAATCTGTGTATGCTCAACGTACTTGTATTGTAGAAATAAAAAATTCATCTCCGTCATCTTAAATTAATCTGTGTATGCTCAACGTACTTGTATTGTAGAAATAAAAAAATCATCTCCGCCATCTTAAATTAATCTGTGTATGCTCAACGTACTTGTATTGTAGAAATAAAAAAATCATCTCCGTCATCTTAAATTAATCTGTGTATGCTCAACGTACTTGTATTGTAGAAATAAAAAAATCATCTCCGCCATCTTAAATTAATCTGTGTATGCTCAACGTACTTGTATTGTAGAAATAAAAAAATCATCTCCGCCATCTTAAATTAATCTGTGTATGCTCAACGTACTTGTATTGTAGAAATAAAAAATTCATCTCCGTCATCTTAAGTTAATCTGTATATGCTCAACGTACTTGTATTGTAGAAATAAAAAATTCATCTCCGCCATCTTAAGTTAATCTGTATATGCTCAACGTACTTGTATTGTAGAAATAAAAAAATCATCTCCGTCATCTTAAATTAATCTGTGTATGCTCAACGTACTTGTATTGTAGAAATAAAAAATTCATCTCCGCCATCTTAAATTAATCTGTGTATGCTCAACGTACTTGTATTGTAGAAATAAAAAATTCATCTCCGCCATCTTAAGTTAATCTGTATATGCTCAACGTACTTGTATTGTAGAAATAAAAAAATCATCTCCGTCATCTTAAATTAATCTGTGTATGCTCAACGTACTTGTATTGTAGAAATAAAAAATTCATCTCCGCCATCTTAAATTAATCTGTGTATGCTCAACGTACTTGTATTGTAGAAATAAAAAAATCATCTCCGCCATCTTAAATTAATCTGTATATGCTCAACGTACTTGTATTGTAAAAATAAAAAATTCATCTCCGTCATCTTAAATTAATCTGTGTATGCTCAACGTACTTGTATTGTAGAAATAAAAAATTCATCTCCGCCATCTTAAATTAATCTGTGTATGCTCAACGTACTTGTATTGTAGAAATAAAAAATCATCTCCGTCATCTTAAATTAATCTGTGTATGCTCAACGTACTTGTATTGTAGAAATAAAAAATTCATCTCCGCCATCTTAAATTAATCTGTGTATCCTCAACGTACTTGTATTGTAGAAATAAAAAATTCATCTCCGTCATCTTAAATTAATCTGTGTATGCTCAACGTACTTGTATTGTAGAAATAAAAAATTCATCTCCGCCATCTTAAATTAATCTGTGTATGCTCAACGTACTTGTATTGTAGAAATAAAAAATTCATCTCCGCCATCTTAAATTAATCTGTGTATGCTCAACGTACTTGTATTGTAGAAATAAAAAAATCATCTTCGCCATCTTAAATTAATCTGTGTATGCTCAACGTACTTGTATTGTAGAAATAAAAAATTCATCTCCGCCATCTTAAATTAATCTGTGTATGCTCAACGTACTTGTATTGTAGAAATAAAAAATTCATCTCCGTCATCTTAAATTAATCTGTGTATGCTCAACGTACTTGTATTGTAGAAATAAAAAATTCATCTCCGCCATCT
Organism: Bathymodiolus septemdierum; assembly: GCA_963383655.1. Lineage (NCBI taxonomy): Eukaryota > Metazoa > Mollusca > Bivalvia > Mytilida > Modiolidae > Bathymodiolus > Bathymodiolus septemdierum. The sequence continues at coordinate 32,683,711 of OY726529.1, read as the reverse complement.
TAAGTTAATCTGTATATGCTCAACGTACTTGTATTGTAGAAATAAAAAAATCATCTCCGCCATCTTAAATTAATCTGTGTATGCTCAACGTACTTGTATTGTAGAAATAAAAAAATCATCTCCGCCATCTTAAATTAATCTGTGTATGCTCAACGTACTTGTATTGTAGAAATAAAAAATTCATCTCCGCCATCTTAAATTAATCTGTGTATGCTCAACGTACTTGTATTGTAGAAATAAAAAATTAATCTCCGCCATCTTAAATTAATCTGTGTATGCTCAACGTACTTGTATTGTAGAAATAAAAAATTCATCTCCGTCATCTTAAATTAATCTGTGTATGCTCAACGTACTTGTATTGTAGAAATAAAAAAATCATCTCCGCCATCTTAAATTAATCTGTGTATGCTCAACGTACTTGTATTGTAGAAATAAAAAAATCATCTCCGTCATCTTAAATTAATCTGTGTATGCTCAACGTACTTGTATTGTAGAAATAAAAAAATCATCTCCGCCATCTTAAATTAATCTGTGTATGCTCAACGTACTTGTATTGTAGAAATAAAAAAATCATCTCCGCCATCTTAAATTAATCTGTGTATGCTCAACGTACTTGTATTGTAGAAATAAAAAATTCATCTCCGTCATCTTAAGTTAATCTGTATATGCTCAACGTACTTGTATTGTAGAAATAAAAAATTCATCTCCGCCATCTTAAGTTAATCTGTATATGCTCAACGTACTTGTATTGTAGAAATAAAAAAATCATCTCCGTCATCTTAAATTAATCTGTGTATGCTCAACGTACTTGTATTGTAGAAATAAAAAATTCATCTCCGCCATCTTAAATTAATCTGTGTATGCTCAACGTACTTGTATTGTAGAAATAAAAAATTCATCTCCGCCATCTTAAGTTAATCTGTATATGCTCAACGTACTTGTATTGTAGAAATAAAAAAATCATCTCCGTCATCTTAAATTAATCTGTGTATGCTCAACGTACTTGTATTGTAGAAATAAAAAATTCATCTCCGCCATCTTAAATTAATCTGTGTATGCTCAACGTACTTGTATTGTAGAAATAAAAAAATCATCTCCGCCATCTTAAATTAATCTGTATATGCTCAACGTACTTGTATTGTAAAAATAAAAAATTCATCTCCGTCATCTTAAATTAATCTGTGTATGCTCAACGTACTTGTATTGTAGAAATAAAAAATTCATCTCCGCCATCTTAAATTAATCTGTGTATGCTCAACGTACTTGTATTGTAGAAATAAAAAATCATCTCCGTCATCTTAAATTAATCTGTGTATGCTCAACGTACTTGTATTGTAGAAATAAAAAATTCATCTCCGCCATCTTAAATTAATCTGTGTATGCTCAACGTACTTGTATTGTAGAAATAAAAAATTCATCTCCGTCATCTTAAATTAATCTGTGTATGCTCAACGTACTTGTATTGTAGAAATAAAAAATTCATCTCCGCCATCTTAAATTAATCTGTGTATGCTCAACGTACTTGTATTGTAGAAATAAAAAATTCATCTCCGCCATCTTAAATTAATCTGTGTATGCTCAACGTACTTGTATTGTAGAAATAAAAAAATCATCTTCGCCATCTTAAATTAATCTGTGTATGCTCAACGTACTTGTATTGTAAAAATAAAAAATTCATCTCCGTCATCTTAAATTAATCTGTGTATGCTCAACGTACTTGTATTGTAGAAATAAAAAATTCATCTCCGCCATCTTAAATTAATCTGTGTATGCTCAACGTACTTGTATTGTAGAAATAAAAAAATCATCTCCGCCATCTTAAATTAATCTGTATATGCTCAACGTACTTGTATTGTAAAAATAAAAAATTCATCTCCGTCATCTTAAATTAATCTGTGTATGCTCAACGTACTTGTATTGTAGAAATAAAAAATTCATCTCCGCCATCTTAAATTAATCTGTGTATGCTCAACGTACTTGTATTGTAGAAATAAAAAATCATCTCCGTCATCTTAAATTAATCTGTGTATGCTCAACGTACTTGTATTGTAGAAATAAAAAATTCATCTCCGCCATCTTAAATTAATCTGTGTATGCTCAACGTACTTGTATTGTAGAAATAAAAAATTCATCTCCGTCATCTTAAATTAATCTGTGTATGCTCAACGTACTTGTATTGTAGAAATAAAAAATTCATCTCCGCCATCTTAAATTAATCTGTGTATGCTCAACGTACTTGTATTGTAGAAATAAAAAATTCATCTCCGCCATCTTAAATTAATCTGTGTATGCTCAACGTACTTGTATTGTAAAAATAAAAAATTCATCTCCGTCATCTTAAATTAATCTGTGTATGCTCAACGTACTTGTATTGTAGAAATAAAAAATTCATCTCCGCCATCTTAAATTAATCTGTGTATGCTCAACGTACTTGTATTGTAGAAATAAAAAATTCATCTCCGTCATCTTAAATTAATCTGTGTATGCTCAACGTACTTGTATTGTAGAAATAAAAAATTCATCTCCGTCATCTTAAATTAATCTGTGTATGCTCAACGTACTTGTATTGTAGAAATAAAAAATTCATCTCCGCCATCTTAAATTAATCTGTGTATGCTCAACGTACTTGTATTGTAGAAATAAAAAATTCATCTCCGCCATCTTAAATTAATCTGTGTATGCTCAACGTACTTGTATTGTAGAAATAAAAAAATCATCTCCGCCATCTTAAATTAATCTGTGTATGCTCAACGTACTTGTATTGTAGAAATAAAAAAATCATCTCCGCCATCTTAAATTAATCTGTGTATGCTCAACGTACTTGTATTGTAGAAATAAAAGGGGCAGTGGTAATATGATGGATCTACTGATGAATATTTTATAACATGTAAGGCTTACTATATGTCAATTTTTATTAACAGTGTTGTCTCTTTGCTCAAGGAGCGTGATAATCTCAAATGTTGTATTTACAACGCACTCGTAGGGTGAGTTGATTCGTCTTGCACAACCAGTTGATACCCATCCATTCAGGTCATATTTTATTTTATCAGTTTTCTTTGATGATTTACATTCAAAATTACTTAAATATAAGAAAAAGAGATACTTCATAATATTGAAGTTTCCAGTTGATGTTGTTAACTAAGGACATAATCCGATTTAATCAAGTATGCAAGGGAACATTTAGCTTTGCCGTTTTAAGCATACTTTTTAATCACAACTGTATATGAATGGGATTGAGCAACGTGCAGCGGGTGCTTTCCCTTGTCCTCGACTTTCTAGCACCAATGAAGCAAATCTCTACAACATAACTCAAATATTTTTGAAAATGGCGTTAAAATAGAAATAGCAAACTATAAGGTTTAGATATTCAGTTTACTCAGATCACTCAATAACACAGCTGTTGTATCATCAGCTGTTTATGTTGCTCATTTTTGATAATATGTGGTCTTCGTGAATGGAAGCGAGTCTGTGCATGATTTTTTTCATTGTTAATTTATATCTGTATTGCCGTTGGATATATAATTATCAAAGGATGATGTAAGGATCCTATTAGCTGGTTTAATCCCGTCATAGTTTTATGCTTGCTTCAAGGCAGAACCGCGATTTCAGTCGGCAAATGCGGAGATTTATTTTGTGTTAATTGGTTTGAGATGAGAGGTAGTTATTTGTTTTGTCAACATTTATTTCCTGAATTGTCTGCATGTGCAGCTATTTTCTAATTCAATATTTTTATATCATTTTCAAGGAATTAGGCATAGATAACAACACCTCCAGTAATACCACATACAAACCTACTTCGTTCGACAAAGATGAAATCCTAGCTAACCACAGATCATTCATGACCTCTTTAAACATTCCCTCTGGTAAAGAGTCTTAAGATTTACCCTATTTATATTGGATACCTAAACTCCATAAGACACCATACAAAGAAAGGTACATAGCGGGATCATCAACTTGTTCGACGAAAGAATTGTCTATTCACCTGACAAAGATTCTGTCTGCAGTAAAAGGGGGACAACAGAAATATTGTGAAACTGTTTACTCGCGTAGTGGCATAAATCACATGTGGATTTTGAAAAACTCTAAAGATCTTTTGGATAACCTTAAATCAAGATCTTTCCCTCATGTATCTTCCATCAAAACTTTTGATTTTTCAACTCTATATACCACCCTACCGCATGACAAATTAAAAACCCGCTTAAAAGAAACAATTCACAAAGCTTTCAGTCATAGAAACTATGGCTCAAAATTTGTTGTGTTAGACTACAAGTCCACATATTTTTCAAACAAAATTCAAAAAGGTAAAACATGCTACTCCGAGGAACAAGTGATCAGTATGCTGGAGTTCCTCATCGATAACATATTTGTTTCCTTTGGAGGGACACTGTTTCAGGAGGTCGTCGGCATACCAATGGGTACGAATTATGCCCCTCTTTTAGCCGATTTATTTTTATACTCATATGAGTCAGAGTTTCTTCAAAAGCTTGTTAAAGATAAGAAGATTCATGAGGCTAGAGCCTTTAATTTCACATACAGGTATATTGATGACGTTTTATCTATCAATAATTCTAGATTTGTAGAATTTCTTCCATTGATATATCCTCCAGAGTTGGAAGTTAAAGAGACCACAGATACCGCTTCGTCTGCATCATTTATGAACTTATACCTCGAATTTGACGACAGTGGTCAAATCAGTACTAAAATTTATGATAAACGGGACGACTTCAAAAAGTTTATATTCCGATACCAAGATCTTGTCGCAATATATTCCGTCTCTGCAGAAAAGATTATAAACGATGGATTTTCATAAAGTGAAAATGTATAAAGATAAGGTGTTAACAAAATTGTCAAAAATATTTTTTTATCAATGTGTGACGTAAAAGTGTCCTTGACATTTACTTCACTGAGCTTGGTGCTGCTTTGACAACTGTTTTACCTGTTTTGTTCAAGTATTGTTATAAATAGTGTTATAGTGACAGCCGGAAACTTTGAACTGTAATGCAAGCGGGAGGTTTGGCGCTTTAAAATCTGATTCAATCCACCATTTCTTTAGAAATGCCTGTACCAAGTCAAGGTCATTACGGTTTTCACAGTTTTCCGGTTGTTGACTGATTTTGTCTGTTTATATAATTATGAGTTTTGACTTTCCCCTTGTAAGATTGTTCGGAGTTCGGTAATTTTGTTATTACCCTTATTTTATACAATTATATAATTTGATTGGCTATGCGTCGATATTTAAAGTAAATTTGCGACTGTAAAACAACAAATTGACGTCGTAGACAGAACTTTCAATGCAATGTAGTTATCTCCATGACTGTTCGACGACCACCTACATGATCTATATGCAGTGAATTTAAAATTCAAGATCCAACATACCGGTATACAAATGTACCAGTCTATCGGATTCATGTCTATGCTTATTTCTTGAAGGAGACAAAAATGGACAAGTTTAAAAATCTCTGACAAGCGCAATGAATTAAGTTTTCCCATCGTAAATCTTCCATGTTAAGTGACAATGCTCCTGACTTTCTCGCAATAATTGTTTACCTATCCCAGTTGTTATTGTAATCTAAATACACTTTAAATATATAAATTATATAAACTACATGTTCTTGATAAGAGATACCGATTACCTAATCTAACACCATAACTCAAGAAGATTGATGGTCATGACTTGGTCGGATATAACGGATGTCATATTTGTGAAGTTCGTGTTGTCCCACTCTTTGTACTATAAATAACTTTGATTATATTGTATTTGTTGTGGATTTCAATCTTTTTTATGCTTATACAGTGAACCCTGTCTAAATTGAACCTCATTAGAACAAACATTTGTGTTCGGAATAGACAGGGGTTCGGATTATACAGATTGAATTAACAAAGATTTCCTACATTGGGACTTTAATTAATGTTCGATTTAAACATGATTCTGATTTATTCAGAGTATGGTTTAGACAGGTTTCACCGTATTTGTGAAGTTTATCCCACTTTTTGTACTATTATTAACTTTTAAGGTGGTTTTAAAGTGCACTCATTTATTTATTAACAATTGGGTTATTTTTAGCTATTGTTTCTTCCAATTAATGAATTTTATTATATATTACATAAATTATATTATCAGTACGTGGTTGTAAAACTGACAATAAATTCTCTAGGGAATGTCATCATGCTATTTGACTTAGATGTTATGTAATGGTAAAGAAGTTCATATATCGACTGTGTTTGAAAATGAAAAAGGGGCAACCACGAAGAGACAATCCAGAGAAACTAGCAACATTGGGTACACAAGACACAGGACGAAGACCAACAAAACAAAAAAAACATGTCGTGTTTTCTTTTCTGTTTCTTTAGTAATGAATGGTTCAAGGTGACAGATTGTTTTCATGCATACATTTGTCGAATTGATCACCATTGCTTAAACCTTCATTTCATAATTAAGATTTGAGGTGTACTGGACACAAGCGTTTGAGGTTAGACAGGTTTTACAGTATATTGCAAAATAGTTGAAATATGTTTAAAGGTACTAAAGGTGTAACCAGAAACCGTCAATCGAAGAAAGACAGACAATGCAATGGCCAAGTGAAAAGGGAAAAAAGGACAAAGAATGGTCGACAAAACATTGCACAGAAAAGTAAACATTGGACAACACGAACCACAGTAAAAACATTATATCATAAAAATATACGTATTCCCGGTTTTTACCCAAAATAGTGAAGGTATGTTGTTTGGACATGGTAGGGGCCGTCATGGTCGTGGTCCTGGTTGTATGGTAGCTTGATTTACAACTACATATGCAATCAGTGTCTATCACCACTAACGTTGTGAGTTCGAATCCCGCTCATGGCGAGATGTACTCACCACCACAGTATGTGATAAAATTTGTTAATGACTTACGACAGGTCGGTTGTTTTCTCTGAGTACTCCGGTTTCCTTCACCAATAAAACTGACCATCACGATATAACTGAAATATTGTTCAAAATGGCGTAGAACACCCATAACCCTAACATTAACCCTACAATGCCATGCCTGGATTGAACATTTTACCTATATTAGAGTATGGTTGTGAACTGTGGGATGACTGTTGTATTCGTGATACCCAAAAATTAGGATGTTTGCAACTTGAAGCAGCAAGGATTGTAACGGGTCTACCTATTTATTCTAGTGCTGAAAGTTTATATTTTGAAACTGGGTGGTCTAAATTGGAAAGCTGTCGGAAGTCTAGGAAACTCAATTTATTTTTTAAAATTGAAAATAATATGGCTCCCACATACTTATCTGACTGTTTGCCAACTACTATTGGAGAAGCAGTAACATATAATCTCCGTAATAATGATGACTATCGCGCTCAGAGGTGTCGTCTGCAAACTAGTTTCAAGTCTTTCTTTCCTTCCACTATAAAGTTGTGGAATTCCTTACCTGATAGTGTGAAATCTCTACCCACTTTTTCCAAATTAAAAAAACCCATTCAGCCTGTCCAAATTCCAGTGGCTTCATTTTACAATATTGGCGATAAGAAAACTAACATAATACATGCTAAGCTAAGCCATAGATGTAGTGGCCTTAATGCCGATTTATATAGAGTAAATTTGAAGAATGATCCACGTTGTGTATGTGGTCATTTATTTTAGGATGCTATTCAATTTTATCTTGAATGTCCACTTTATCACCACGATAGAACTTCTCTGTTTAACTATTTTAATAACATTGTTCCCATCTCTATAGAATATAAACTCTTTGGATGTAACGAATAAGGGTAATAACAAAATTACCGAACTCCGAACAATCTTACAAAGGGAAAGTCAAAACTCATAATTATATAAACAGACAAAATCAGTCAACAACCGGAAAACTGTGAAAACCGTAATGACCCTGACTTGGTACAGGCATTTCTAAAGAAATGGTGGGTTGAATCAGATTTTAAGGCGCCAAACCTCCTGCTCTCATTATGGTTCAAAGGTTCCGGCTGTCACTATAACAGTATTTAAATACAGGAACAAAATAGGTAAAATAGTTGTCAAAGAAATTAGTGAAGGATTAAATACTTTATTGTTCAAATCAGTGCAAAAATTTATTCGACAAAGTGGTAGATTTAATAATTAATTATCCCCAACCGTGACATTATCTCAACACAATTTATTAGATTTACCCCCTCCTTTTTTTCTGTTAAATATTAAAATAATATTTAATATGTATGCTTAGTTTGACATGATTTTGCTTAATTTACTAATTATAATTGATATAGCCTGTATATTTGTTGTCATTTGATTTGTTTTGTTTATGCTATTAATGTATTTGTATGGAGAGGGAATAGTATGCTGTAAAAACTTGTTCCCAATCCAATTCTATATATATATATATATATTGACAATAAAATCATTATAAAGTAAAGTAACATGAGTCGAGAGATGTTACCGAAGGTTAGCTATTAAAATCTGTTATTCTAGAACACATATAGAGCAATATGGCGTTATATATCTCAGATTTCGTCGGAATGAATATTACGGTAAAGTTTATCAGACACATAAACAATAAAAGTATCCTTTAAAAATAAATATGTTTTCTTAATCATTTTTACAGCCATGAAACAGATACCATAGCTGTGTTAATACAGCTAACATCCATCATATTTTATTTAAAAAAAACCTTGTACTACATGTATGTATAGAAGAGTTTGAAGATACCAAAGAGGTAATCACAGTTCACGCCAATTTTGATTAGCGACTATGTAAGACTTGTGCATGGTACCAGTGGCGTAGCTACCATTGACGCAACAACGCACTTGCGTGCACAAACAAATCAGCCAAAACAAATATTGTTACATTTTGTAGTAAGACTAAAAATAAACCGTTTTATTAACTAATTGTACGAGCTTAATCAAATGGCTGAAATGCTGTAAATCTGTGCAGTCAAAAGGAAATGTTCTATTCAGTGGCTTAAAAAGGCTCCTTCAAAGGATGCTGTTTATCGCCCTTCTTGTGTTTTATTTGGCAGTACAAAACTTTTGAATCTGTCCCTTAAACGATTGGTCAAACATTCATAACTATATAAAACGTCACGAAGTACTGAGTTTTCATACAGTTAGTCAGCCACACATTTTCTTGATGTTAAGTCCAAAACGTCAAAGTCGGAGTTCATTTATTCAATGCTATCGTCTTCGCGAAAAGAGGATATTGCCAGAAACAGACATATTTTGAGGGATATAATCGATCTATTGATTATTTGCGGTCATCAAAATATTGTAATTATGAGGGGGCATACCTAAGACAAAAGTTATTCCATGCCAATTTTGCGTCATGTGTCCAAACACGATCAAATCCTACAGTCTCACCCGTATAACACAGAATCTAATTCGAGGATAAAATACACATCTCCAGATATCAAGATAATCAAAATTAGCAGTGAAATGGTAGGTGAGCTTGTAATGACTTTGAATACTTTGGTTTAATTGGCGATGAAGCAACTGGTGTTTCAACACATAAACAAGTCTCAGTGTGTGTAAGGTTTGTTGAATGTACTGGCGGTAAAGTCATACTTTGTGAGAAATTTCTTGGTTCTGTGAGTGCCAGCGAAACTATCGGTGAAAATCTTTATGAGCTGTTTTATCTAGTCTTGTGAATTTCGGCATATAATTTATTGATAATACGAGAGCATAAGGGTATGATGGAACAGCAAACATGTCGGGTATTCATAGAGGTGTTCAGGCCAGTATTAGGGAACGGATTCTAATAGCGCAATACGTTCATTCTAAAGCATATGTTTTAAGCTTAGCTATTGTACATTCCTCATCAGATGTATCAGTAAGGACCATGATGGCTACTATGCAAGTAATCGAATTCGCCTTCCAATAATCTTCTAAAAATGGATAAGAATTATGTGGCAACGACGGGGAAAGTAAACTGAACACCTCGTGTGAAACTGGTTGGTGTATTCGTGCAAATGCATTAGCAACTTTTAAAGCTACATTTCCAGTTATAGTTAGTAACCTAGAGTATATACAAACCAATGGTGACGCAAAATTTTGCGATTTTACTTTATTTTGCCACTAGTGGTTTACAGTCATATTTAGCACGCTGTTGTTTCGATAACAACAATGCTGCAGATGATCTCCTGTGATTTGATAGAGGCTTTGGGTGAATGTCAAACATTGATTCGACATTTTGAGACAGAGAAATGTCATTAGTGTTTACAACACTTAATATGATAAAGCTGTAGATTTAGCGGTGCAATTTGGTGTTGTCTCGTCTAAGCGCGGACAACCGGTAGACAACGAAATCGTGCCAATCCACAGGTAGCAGACACCAAGGATTACTGGTTCCTAGATCACTTTGTTAATCGAATTAAGGTGCCGTTTGGTGAAAAACGGAGATCAATTTCTGGCACAGTTATTGATACCGATCAATTTAAATAAACTAAAACGGGAGGATGAATTGAATATATATGATGCTTATAGTGCAGATTTACACTTGAAGTACAAAGATGGAAAGCAAGGTGGGAATTATATCCCACAGACCAGGTAAAACCAAGCCATCTTTGTGAGACGTTGGAACTTGTAGGCAAAAAATGGTATCCGCATCTCTATTGTATTTTGAAAATTTACCTTACAATATCAACCTCTACAGCAACAACCGAACGATCTTTCAGCGTTTTGAAACGTGTAAGGACATATTTACGCGCCACAATGTGACAGGAAAGATTATCAGCCTTGGCATTGCTGCATATTCACAGACATTCAACTCCCATTGAATGCAGTCGTATTTGATAATACCAGACAAAGAAATCTGCTTTCTGCGTGGTTGTTTGTAACCATCCATTACATTATTAAAATGATTAAAGGATATTAAAAGTAGCTTTTAATATATTTTCCTGCTCTCTATATATCAAACTTTTAAAATATACGGTACCCCTATACCTTGGAGGGAACAACCTCCAGTGCGTGCACTTTTAATAACCCCTTCCTACGCCACTGGGTACGAAGTGTTGTTTCTGTGGCATAAATCAAACGATAATTCAAGGTTAATCATCTATCGTGCTTACAACCACACACAGACTACAGCTGTGCAGGTGTTTGTTTAGAACTCTGTCGCCATCAGTTCAGATAAAGTCGCTCCCCATCACATTCTTTAATATAATTGTTTTAGCACTTGTTTGTATCATAATATAAGTCTGTATTATACGGTAATAAATAGTCTAGCTTATAACGTAGTTGAGTCAACACGCTCCCAAAACATGGTGGCCATATGAAAAATAAACATTGTTTTGGTGGATATGTGCAGTATCACTATGCTCTGTATAATAAGATATTATTAATAAATTTAAAAAAAACACATATATATTTAAACTTAGCGTGTACGATGCGTTTCAGGTACGTTCAAAGTAATATGATTGGGAAGCCAAATGTAATGTAATTTAATAGTCCCCTGGAGCAACGAAACAATAAGGTCTAAACAGGAAAGCCTAAATCAACTTTAGTGGTGATAGGCATTGATGGCACATATAGTTGTAAATCCAACTACCATACAATTACTACAACGACGATCTTGCTATTGTACTGTCCTTTTCTATGTTGTCATTCCATTCATGTTTATGATATTATGTGGTCTGTTCGAGTGGAAGTGATATTATGTGGTCTGTTCGAGTGGAAGTGATATTATGTGGTCTGTTCGAGTGGAAGTAATATTATGTGGTCTGTCCATATCTTTATCGTTTGTTTATATCTGTGTTTCCGTTAGGGGTCCAAATATCAAGTGGTGAAGGTTATGGTCCCTTTAGTAGGTTTAACCCCGCCACATGTTGTGTGCCTGTTCCCAACATGTATTTCCACCATCGTATGACGTGGTTCCTGTTTATGTTCATTGAAGTAGTTATTCATTTTGCTGATAATGGTGGAATTGTTGATCATCACTGTTTATACTTTCTTTTTAAAATAAATCTTATTATCATGTTGCCTTGGTTGTTATTTTGTGCAATGCTTCCCTGAACCAATACGAATCGATTGTTAGATGTACATTTATATACCTATTTACACATGGCACTATGTTTTTAAAGCCATATCTCAAAATAGCTAAAATACGTTTGAGGATTGCAAAGGGGAAATCAGAAGTCATAGATTGAAGGACATACGATACAATGGCTAAAAGAAACAAGACAAATAATAATCTACAAAAACATAATGATTGGGCAACACGAACCCCACTACATAACAATGGTAGCATATGCAGGATAGTCAGTACTTTGGCACCTGTATTATTTATTAGATGTATATTTGTTTGAAATTTACACTTCCTAAAATATATAATTTATCAAAACTAAGGTCAAACTCCCGAGGCATACCAAACCTTAGATTTAGATTAAACATATCTTATTGCTAAATATTATAACAATTGGATTGGACACAAATTTTAACAATTTACAAGGGTCCTCTATAATAAATATTTACAATAGTACATGCGTCAGCAATAGTAAAATACAATATACAACATTATAAATAAATTCTTGTCACTTATGAAAAATGAAAGAAGAAAAAAAAGAAACACAAAAAATACAAAACAAAAAGCATGAAATTATATAATACATGTATAAACATTGTTTTTATACCATACTTGTATGTGAAATGAAAGCAACGAAGAACTTATTGACTTAAACAAAACAAAACTTACTTACTCTGTTTTACTCTCTTGCTTAGGGAATTTACCTACTCCAAAAAACTATAAGATTATTTGGCTCTCCTCCAATCTATTGACCTTCAGCGTTTTTCTAGAAAATCATCCTGCGCGCTAAATTAGATGTTTACTCTTTTACTACATTGTTACTTTTAATTTAATCATATATAAATTTTAACTCACACAATTAAGCACAAATTTTAGGCGCGTAGAGTGTAAACGGAAGACATCGCTTGTTGCATATGTTCGTTATTATATACACGCTCCTACTTCCCACCAACTTTAATAGCAGTAAAAGATATATTAAATGAAATATATAAAATGGGAGTAAAACAATGCGATTTCTGTCTGATTGAAACTATTTTGGGAATCTTTTAATGACTGGCTATCAAATACATTCAACTTTGACCCCATAAACCTAAATGTTCAAAATGCTTTTATAGGAATGTTGAATAAGGAAGAAAATAAAGAAAATTCTTTGATCCCATTTCTGTTTCTTTTTGCCAGAAAATCTATACATTGATGCATGTGGTGTGGCAACAGACCATCCATACAGATTTTCTATTGCCAGAGAGACCGGTTCGTTGACTGGTGCAAGTTTTGAAACTGGTTTGGACTCTTGTGAATAACCCTAAGTGTTCGTGGTATTATATATGAAATTGCGTATAAGGGTTCGTGTCACTCGAACTCTCTATTTCTATGGAGGTTCTTATGTCTTGATTGTTACCAGTGAAGCACAGACTAACCCAGACTTCAAGTTATCGGCGGTTTGTTTCCTTTTTTCAGATCCTGTCTTCGTTATTAAACTATGACCGTATCTTCCATTTCACTTTTTCCTTGCCTTGACTTTGACCGTATTTATGTTTGTTTGCGCATAGTTGTGTCCTACATATTTTGTGCTGTGTTTTATGTGTGTTTGTCTTCGTCTTGTGTCTTGTGTATGATTGTGTCCAACACATATTGTGCTCTGCTGTTTTTGGTTTGTGTTTGTCTTCATCTTGTGTCTTGTGTATGATGATGTCCAACACATATTGTGCTCTGTTGTTTTTGGTTTGTTTTTGTCTTCATCTTGTGTCTTGTGTATGATAATGTCCAACACATATTGTGCTCTGTTGTTTTTGGTTTGTTTTTGTCTTCGTCTTGTGTCTTGTGTATGATAATGTCCAACACATATTGTGCTCTGTTGTTTTTGGTTTGTTTTTGTCTTCGTCTTGTGTCTTGTGTATGATGATGTCCAACACATATTGTGCTCTGTTGTTTTTGGTTTGTTTTTGTCTTCGTCTTGTGTCTTGTGTATGATAATGTCCAACACATATTGTGCTCTGTTGTTTTTGGTTTGTTTTTGTCTTCGTCTTGTGTCTTGTGTATGATAATGTCCAACACATATTGTGCTCTGTTGTTTTTGGTTTGTTTTTGTCTTCGTCTTGTGTCTTGTGTATGATGGTGTTCAACACATATTGTGCTCTGTTGTTTTTGGTTTGTTTTTGTCTTCGTCTTGTGTCTTGTGTATGATAATGTCCAACACATATTGTGCTCTGTTGTTTTTGGTTTGTTTTTGTCTTCGTCTTGTGTCTTGTGTATGATAATGTCCAACACATATTGTGCTCTGTTGTTTTTGGTTTGTTTTTGTCTTCGTCTTGTGTCTTGTGTATGATGGTGTTCAACACATATTGTGCTCTGTTGTTTTTGGTTTGTTTTTGTCTTCGTCTTGTGTCTTGTGTATGATGATGTCCAACACATATTGTGCTCTGTTGTTTTTGGTTTGTTTTTGTCTTCGTCTTGTGTCTTGTGTATGATGATGTCCAACACATATTGTGCTCTGTTGTTTTTGGTTTGTTTTTGTCTTTGTCTTGTGTCTTGTGTATGATGATGTCCAACACATATTGTGCTCTGTTGTTTTTTTTGTTTTTTGTCTTCGTCCTGTGTATTGTGTATCCAATGGTGCCAGTCCATTCTTGAATGCCTCTTCGGTTTCTCTAATGTTTACTAGACTATGAATCTTGCATTAATGTTCATATATACATATACCTACAATATCATTTTATATGTATATTTAGCATTCTTCATTTTCGCTAATATATCTTTTTCTTCAGTCCGAATAAATGTTGTTAATGTATCTCATGTTCATAAATCATGAGGCCTTGTAGAACTTATTTTTTTAAATATGAAGTGAATCATGGTTTTTAGCTCGACTTTTCGAAGAAAAAAAAGTCGAGCTATTGTCGTCACTCCGGCATCAGCGTCAGCGTCTGGGTCGGTTAAGTTTTTTGTCAGAGTCCATTTCTCAAAAACTATCAAAGGTATCCATTTGAAACTTGTTCACTATCAAAAGAGGAACCAATTACAACAAGGCAGTAATTTGCATATCCAGAGTTATCTGCCTTTGTTTCGACATAGTACATAGAAATTAGGGATATTTTTTTAGTATAATTAAAATTTCTCAATAACTATCAAAGCTATTAACTTGACACTCAATACACTTGTAGAAAGTGTTGACCCCAATCTGTTGACAAGAGAAGACAGCTCCATCCAGCATTTTGTTTGAGTTATTCCCCCTTTTTGACTTAGAATGTCTTAAAAAATACAATTTCTCAATAATTATGATAGGTATTGAAATGAAACTCAACATACCTGTTCACTATCAAATGGGGAACCCATTACAGCAAGGCAGGTGACCCTGGGATTTGCATATCCAGAGTTATCTGCCCTTGTTTCGGCATAGTACATAGAAATTTGGGATATTGTTTTCATACAATTAAAAATTTTCAATAACTATCAAAGTTATTAACTTGAAACTCAATACACTTGTAGAAAGTGTTGACCTCGTTCTGTTGACAAGAGAAGACAACTCTATCCAGCATTTTATTTGACTTATTTCCCTTTTTTTACTTGCATTTTTTTCTAAAAATACAATTTTCTCAATATAAACTATGATAGGCATTAAAATGAAACCCAACATACCTGTTCGCTATCAAAAGGGGGAACACATTACAGAAGGGTAACCCCCACTGCCATCATACAACCCCTACCGCTGCCCCTCCCCCAAATTTTATTTTTTATTTTTATTTCATATACACTAAAATAGTGTTACAAGAAAAGATTATACCCCTCTGATTATATTTACCAATCTTGCAAACATATTTGTTTATATGACCATCATAGTTAGAAGGATGTATAACTTTGTAAATTGCTTGCAGTTTAATATCAGATACGAAAAAGTCGAGCGTCCAGCAGCCGTGGGCGGTGCTCTTGTTTTTCTGTACGTTTCTACGTATATCTCTAAACAAATGTCAAATTCAAATGTCAGAAGTTATTATGACAGGTATATATATATATATATATACATATATATATAGGTGGTTGTCTATGTTTCCATTGATCCACTACACGTATCGGGTGACCTTCCTTGCTAATTGAGAAGAAAACATGCTACATTATGAAAGAGGATGGAATCTATGAGTTAGTTAAGCCAAAATGTGACCTACAACATTATACATTATATATCACTTTTCTTATAACTGTTTCTTATTACATTGATCAGAGCAACATGTACCCTCATTAATATGAGTTTTATTGGTGGAAGAAATCACAGACCTGTCGTAAGTCACTGACAAACTTGACCACATAATGTTGTATCGAGTACACCTCGCCTGACTGAGATTTGAACTCATTACGTTAGTGGTTATTGTCACTGACTGCACAGGTAGTTATAAATGCAACTACCATTCTATCACGACCACGGCTGCTCCTCGTAGAATGAAGCAAAGTCGATACCCCTATCACACAAATATATGATCACTTAGTGTCCTGGTTTGGCATATGCACTTCAATGATAAGTGGCGGGGCTAATCTAGTTTTATAGACCCAAACGTCACCTCTTAAAACAAAACAATAATTAAAGATACAGTTAAACTTCGCCAGGTCTATAGATTATCAAATGTTAATATATGCTGACACCTGCTCAAGGCTGGGGGTTTCCTCGTTTATTTCCTTATGCCTGTCCAAATATTCCACCCCCCTCCCCCACACCTCAATAAATCTGGTCGTCATGATATAGATGATACATTTTCGCAAATATCGATCAATACAAACGCACCCAAATGAGAGAGCAATACGGGAGTTAAAAGTTAGAAAGTCTTTTGTGAAGGAGGTAAAATAGTACTATTTATATTTCCCGCCGTTGGACGTTTATTCAAAATGGCGGGTTTTACTCTGTATTATGTTCCTTTGAATTGAACATTGATGCAGGGAAATATTAAAAAAATAATAGCCACAGCTATTTATGTATTCTTTCTAATATGACAAATAATAATTGGTTTGTCTGTATATTATGTTACTGTAAATCTAACATTGATACAGGGAAAATACCTTCGTATAAAAAAGAAGTATGTTTTTTTTTAATGTGACAACTAAAATCATAAAATGTCAATCATTTTCATTAAATATAGTATGCTCAATTTTATTTTTCATAAAACAGGTAATTTTACACCTGAAATGTTCAGTGTCAACTACGGTAACTAAAGTTGAACATTGTCATTACATCCGTTGCGGCGATACTGCACAATATAGCAAAGTTTCTTTATCTCCAGTTTCAGCTTCTGATGAATAATCCTAGTCTGGCCAGGCAATGATCAGTGATAACATAGAATATGAAATTAACACGCAACCACTGCCCAGTAAGGAATAAAAGGGAAAGTTTTTTTCTCTGCTGATAATGACAGCTATGTTGTAACAAAGAGCGGCAGCTATCTTAAAAAAGTGTCCGAAAATGATACCCGGATGTACACCTTATGCACTCTTAACGGCAAAGAGCTAAACACGGGACATAGCTCTTCCCCTATCTCCGAACTGTCGTATTACACAGACTATGACAATAATATTTACGATTCTGTTTCCTTTGGGGAAACACTTCACGTTTTATCTAAATATGTACAGATTTAAATGATGATGTAATTTTGTAATAATTTCTGATTTAATAAATAATAATGATATTTTAATGTTGTAACTTTCATAATAACTATTGTTGATATGAATATTTTTGTTATATTTAAATTGTTATGGAAAATACTTATTCTTTGATACCTTACAAATATTTTATCCCAGAAACGTGTCGTGTGCACAAAATTTGATATCTACGTTATTATTAGTAGTCATGCTTCGTAACTGACATGGTTTATGAGATATATGTAACATTGAAATTTAGAGATCCTGCAAAATGTGTAATTATCAATCAATCGAATGTTCTCCTTTCTAAGACATAGGTGAACTTAGCAAATTTTGGCTATCCTGTTAGACCTTTTGGTTTATTGCTCCCGAATATTTTTTGCCAATTTGTTTTGTCTTCCAATCTTTTGACTTTGATCGTACCTGATAATGGTTGTGATTGATTGATTGATTGATTTGATTGTTGGTGCTTAACGCCACTTTCAGTAATATTTCAGCTATATCATGGCGACATGCTTTAGTGGTGGAAGAAGCCGGAGAGAAACACCGACCATGGGCAAGCAACTGGTAAGCTTTATCACATGCGGCTGCGAGTCGAGTGCACCCTTTTTGTAATATACAAAGCCGGGGGCGAACTCACGCCGTATTGGTGATAGGCTTGTATGAGTTGTTAAGTAATCCAACTACATAGCTCATTGAGCCACCCGGGCCCTGATAATGGTTGTAGCTGCAATCGAACATATCATCCTCATCCTACCAATATATTTTTCTTACTCTGTAATGCTGCGTGTTTAGCAGGAAAGGAGCAAGTACAAATTTAAACATGCATGGTTAGATCCGATCGAGGATCAAATTCACTATTCATCACACCAGAGGCGAGTATGGTAACGATGCAGTTCATTTTAACTGCGAATAGTTATATGTATTGCAGGTACACTTTATTTCTTGTTCGTAAATCGAAGGGGGCAATCAAGAATGGGCAATCCAGAAACACTGGCAACATTTGGATACACAAGACACAGGACGAAGGCAAGCAAAACAAATAAACGTTAGTGAAAACCGAAGGGGTAATCAAGATGGACAATCCAGAACCACTGGCAACATTTGGATACACAAGACACAGGACGAAGGCAAACAAAACAAAAAACGTTAGTGAAAACGAAGGGGTAATCAAGATGGACAATCCAGAGACACTGGAAACATTGTGTACACAAGACACAAGACGAAGACAAACAAAAAAATAAACGTTAGAAAAAACCGAAGGAGGCATTCAAGAATGGACAATCCAGAGAAACTGGCAATATTGGGTACACAAGACACAGGACGAAGACAAACAAAACAAATAAACGTTAGAGAAAACCGAAGGAGCAATCAAGAATGGACAATCCAGAGATACTAGCAACATTTGGATACACAAGACCCAGGACGAAGGCAAACAAAACAAATAAACGTTAGAGAAAACCGAAGGGGCAATCAAGAATGGACAATCCAGAGATACTGGCAACATTTGGATACACAAGACACAAGACGAAGGCAAACAAAACTAATAAACGTTAGAGAAAACCGAAGGGGCAATCAAGAATGGACAATCCAGAACTACTGGCAGCATTATGTACACAAGACACAGGTCGAAGGAAAACAAAACAAATACACGTTAGAGAAAACAGAAGGGGCAATCAAGAATGAACAATCCAGAAACACTGGCAACATTGAGTACACGAGACACAAGACGAAGGCAAACAAAACAAATAAACGTTAGAGAAAACGGAAGGGGCAACTAAGAATGGACAATCCACAGACACTGGCAACATTAGATACTCAAGATACAAGACGAAGGCAAACAAAAGAAATAAACGTTAGAGAAAACCGACGGGGCAACTAAGAATGGACAATTCACAGACACTGGCAACATTAGATACTCAAGACAGAAGACGAAGGCAAACAAAACAAATAAACGTTAGATAAAACTGACGGGGCAACTAGGAATGGACAATCCACAGACACTGGCAACATTAGATAGTCAAGACACAAGACGAAGGCAAACAAAGCAAATAAACGTTAGAGAAAACCGACGGGGCAACTAAGAATGGACAATCCACAGACACTGGTAACATTAGATACTCAAGACAGAAGACGAAGGCAAACAAAACAAATAAACGTTAGAGAAAACCGACGGGGCAACTAAGAATGGACAATCCACAGACACTGGCAACATTAGATACTCAAGACAGAAGACGAAGGCAAACAAAACAAATAAACGTTAGAGAAAACCGACGGGGCAATTAAGAATGGACAATCCACAGACACTGGCAACATTAGATACTCAAGACAGAAGACGAAGGCAAACAAAACAAATAAACGTTAGAGAAAACCGAAGGGGCAATCAAGAATGGACAATCCAGAGATACTGGCAACATTTGGATACACAAGACACAAGACGAAGGCAAACAAAACTAATAAACGTTAGAGAAAACCGAAGGGGCAATCAAGAATGGACAATCCAGAACTACTGGCAGCATTATGTACACAAGACACAGGTCGAAGGAAAACAAAACAAATACACGTTAGAGAAAACAGAAGGGGCAATCAAGAATGAACAATCCAGAAACACTGGCAACATTGAGTACACGAGACACAAGACGAAGGCAAACAAAACAAATAAACGTTAGAGAAAACGGAAGGGGCAACTAAGAATGGACAATCCACAGACACTGGCAACATTAGATACTCAAGATACAAGACGAAGGCAAACAAAAGAAATAAACGTTAGAGAAAACCGACGGGGCAACTAAGAATGGACAATTCACAGACACTGGCAACATTAGATACTCAAGACAGAAGACGAAGGCAAACAAAACAAATAAACGTTAGATAAAACTGACGGGGCAACTAGGAATGGACAATCCACAGACACTGGCAACATTAGATAGTCAAGACACAAGACGAAGGCAAACAAAGCAAATAAACGTTAGAGAAAACCGACGGGGCAACTAAGAATGGACAATCCACAGACACTGGTAACATTAGATACTCAAGACAGAAGACGAAGGCAAACAAAACAAATAAACGTTAGAGAAAACCGACGGGGCAACTAAGAATGGACAATCCACAGACACTGGCAACATTAGATACTCAAGACAGAAGACGAAGGCAAACAAAACAAATAAACGTTAGAGAAAACCGACGGGGCAATTAAGAATGGACAATCCACAGACACTGGCAACATTAGATACTCAAGACACAAGAGGAAGGCATACAAAACAATAAACACAACACATTAAGTAAAGTAAGTATGGTAAAGAACAATTCACACTGCTGCATGAGATGAATCACATTTTGTTGATATAAAGGTCAGTGATTTGACAAAACTAAATATTATATAACATCTCGTTTATATTTGCGTCACAAAGAGATATAATACATAAATATTGAATTATTTTTGTTAATGAACATATTGTATAATATGCAAGCTACTAGAATATTAATATAATTGACATAATTGCAAAACAAATTTGTGACATATGGAATGAGGCCATAATGTTTGTACATTTTGTATATTAATCAGTACTTCGAGGTCACATTTTATTTAATTATTAAGTATATTGTATTTTAGAGATGTTACATAATTCATGCTTCGTGCACAAAGATCATCGAAACTGGGAGAAGAAAAGTCAAATAAACAAATACAAGCATGGACAACATTCAGTTCTGGGTATATGGTGCTAAGATGAGAATGGGATTATTGCTATGTTCGATAAATAGTGGTTCAGACCGAAAATCCAAAAGGGGAAATCAGATGGCACTTGTATATCACAAAATGATCAGATTGCTGATGCTTTTAATTACTTTTTCTGTAATATTGGACATAATTTAGGCAAAATTTTGATGATAAGCTACCAGATGTTGAACAGCTTATGCCATATGGTTCTTTTAAAATACCAAAAATGTCTGTAGATTTTGCTACAAAGCAAATTTCTGGAATGTCAACTGCTAAGGCAACTGGGTTAGATGATATATCTGTAATATTACTCAAATTAACATCATATGCAATTGTAGATATTTTAACATGTGTTTTGAATTTTTCTATAGAAACGAATAATTTTGAAAATGACTGGAAAAGGGCTAAAGTGTCATCTATCTTTAAGACTGGGGACGAACATATGGTAAACAATTAGAGACCAGTTTCAGTTTTACCAATTATAAGCAAAAACATCGAAAAACATGTTTTTAATTCATTTTATGAATATCTATCTGAAAATCATCTCATTACAAGTAGCCAATCGGGATTTAGGCCAATACATTCTTGCGAAACGGCTTTTAATTGTTTAATTGACAGATGACTCAAAAACATTGATCAAGGAAAGTTAACTAGTGTACTATTTATCGACCTGAGTAAGGCGTTCGATACTGTCAATCACAATGTTTTAATCCATAAATTGAAATCTTTTGGTATATGTCAAAATACTGTTTCATGGTTTAAATCATATTTATCTAGTAGAGAACAAAGTGTAGGATGGAAAGGTGTTATATCAAAACCTAACAATATTACTATTGGTGTACCACAAGGATCAATATTAGGTTCCTTGTTTTTTTATATTATTTGTAAACGATTCTCCTAAAAGTTTGAAATATTCTAATGTAACTATATACGCAGATGATACTTCACAAGACGTTACAGATAAATCTGTTGATATAATAGAAACGAAGTTAATATGTGATCTCAAAAGCAGTATGAACTGGATGAATGAAAACAAATTAACAATGAACTTGAAAAAAACACAGTGTATGTTGGTTGGAACAAAACAAAGATTGTCAAAATGTAGAAAAATTTATATTAGAATTGAAAATATTATATTAGAAACTGTAGAAGTATTTAAACTTTTAGGTGTTAATATTGATTATCACATATTTATAAGTAATAACGTCAATTTTACCCATACGTAAACACCGGAAGTGCCACAGCGATATCCGCCATCGGGGCAAAACTCGATAACACGATATCAATCCTCTCGTGAGCCCCATGACGTCACTTCCGCCCAACTGTCAATTGTCGTTTGGAAAATGTCGACGTACGGCGAGGAAAGATTTGTTGGCGATTCGGAAGCAGAACCCTCAACCGATATAGATCATTCATATCCCTCGACCGATATCGATCCTCGGGCTAAAGCCCTCTGGCCGATATCAGTCTCTCGGGATGATAGCAGTCTTGATATGGAAAAGGGAATGCATTAATCTATAATTGTTATCTTATATGGTCAAATCATTTAGAAATATTAGCGAATAAAATTTCTAAGAAACTTGGTGTTCTAAAACGTCTGAAACCATTTATGTCAGGTGATGCTTTGCTAAAAGTATATAGCTGTATTATATTTCCTCATTTCAATTACTGCTGCACTGTATGGTCAGGAGCAAAAAATTGCTCAAATAATGATAGACTGTTAAAGCTTCAAACAAGGGCCGCTCGTATAATTTTAAATGTTAGTGAAATTACGACACCGTCGTTTATTCTTTTTCAAAATTTGAAATGGATGCCCATAAATGACTATTTTGTTCATAGAAAATGTATTTTAACTTATAACGTGTTGAACAACTTAACACCAGAGTATTTGAATGTGTTTCAGTATGTTAGTCAAGTAAGTTCAAGAATAACTAGACTAATAAGTGTTAACAATTTACTTTTTGTACCAAAAGCTAAAACAGAATATTAAAGACGTTCTTTTGTTATATCGCCATGCAATCTTTGGAATAATATGTCAAATGAAATGAGAGAAAGTACATATTTAGAAATTTTTAAGACCAAATATTTAAAGGAATATTTCAATTGAAATATACTCATTATTTATTGTTTAACACAGTTTTTATATTGATTTTATAGTTTTATAATTTATTGTGTAAATACTGTATATAATGCAGGACCACATTGTAAGCTAGTTTGTGTAACTAAATGTGCTATTCATCCTGTTGAAATAAAAGCCATTATTATGATTATTATCATAGAAGACGTAAATCGAAAAAGGACAATAAAAAGGAACAAAAAGACAAACAATGAACCACGAAACGCCATTCGGAATACCAAAACACTGAACAACGTAACAAGAATCCCACAAAAATAGGAGAATCTTATTCTTTTCATTCGTTCGTGCACCACCATCTTTATTATTTTAGTCACGTGTAATGGTGCTGGTGTTTCTAACTGGATTTTTTATTTTTTATTATTTTTTTTATGGTATCGATCCTTCTGATTTACATTTTTACTCTGGGATGGAAATATTCGAGATGTGTAACATTATTTTATTGTCAATTTCAAAGTTATCAACGTATACACAGCGTTGAAAAGCCACTATGTTCCCTATGCATGTCTTGCTTTTATTTATTTGTTTATTTATTTATTTATTTATTTATTTAATCATTCTATATTATATTTTGCTTGATGAGTTGTTTTTCTGGTTGTTTAGTTTGTTTGTTTGCTTGTATTGTTACGTATTATTTTGTGCTTTATTTGTTCTTTTTTTGTTCTTTTTTGTTCTTTTTTTCTTTTAATTTAATGTTTGATTTGTTTGTTTTGTTTTGTTTTGTTTTTTGTTTTTGCCTCCTGTGAGAATAAGGTCATTCGAAGTATATTTCTTAGTACAAAATTTTACTTATAATTCACCAGATTTATTAAATGTCAAGGATTCGGTTTTGAGTTGATCATTTTTCAAATAAATACTCGACATTTATCATTTATTATAGACACTTTCTCATGTCATATATATTATGAATTCTGTAATTACTTTAAAAAGCGATGACTTCATAAGTTGTCAATCTCTCATTGCTAATCCATTTCATCCCTTGATGAATAAAATGTGCTTAAGCCAACATTTATTAAAATTTATTGCTTTTCTAATTATGCATTAAATATTTATGATTTTGGGACATAAATCTTCAATACCACTGTTATAGTAATGATTATGTAATATATTTGATATCATTGCTCATAACTTCTACCTCCTACGACATAGATGTGGATGTTCTTACAATCTTCATTACATATTTGACAAATTATGTTGCATTATGTTTTCTTAAGGAATCACTCATTTGCGATTTCACAGAGGATTTGTTCGTATTTCTGTTGCTGGTTATATAGCCAATTATTACTGTTAATCTTTACATATTTGATAAATTATGCAACATTATGTTTTTCTTAAGGAATCACTCATTTGAGATTTCACAGAGGATTTGTTCGTATTTCTGTTGTTGGTTATATAGCCAATTATTACTGCTAATCTTTACATATTTGACAAATTATGTAACATTATATTATATTTACATTAACCAGGAAAATAACAAAACAATTTGAAAAACAAATAGCACAACAAGTCAAAACAAACCCCAAGAAATTTTGGAAGTATGCCAGATCCAAGTCAAAAACGAAAAGTAGTATACCTGACTTATTTAAAGACAATAATAAGACTGAGTCCACTAACTCAGATAAGGAAAAAGCCAACGTACTAGCTGATTTTTCCACATCTGTATTTACTATCGAAGGTGATGAAGAAATGCCTGATATTGAGAAAGTTGATGTTCCGCCCTTCGAAACCATGATTATTATAAAAGACAAATTTAAGAAAAAACTTGATAAGTTGAACATTTCAAAATCACTAGGTCCAGATGGAATACATCCTCGAGCACTAAAAGAAGTAAGCATGTTACTATGTACCCCTTTAGCCAGAATTTTTGAAACTTCGATAAAAACTGGCCTATTACCAGAAGATTGGAAGTGTGCAAATATTTTCGCCATATTCAAGAAAGGAAATAAGAAAGTAGCTGGAAATTATAGACCAGTCAGCCTAACAAGCATTGTGTGTAAATTATTGGAGACACTTGTCCGAGAAGAAATAATAGAACATATGAAGCGAAACAAACTATTCAGTAAAACACAGTTTGGATTTATAAGTGGAAGATCAACGGTACTACAATTACTACAAGTTTTGGACAAATGGACGAAAATTTTGGATACAGGTGATTGTGTTGACATTATTTATTGCGACTTTATGAAGGCGTTCGATAAAGTCCCCCACCTAAGACTAATACACAAATTAGAAAAATATCAAATAACTGGGCAATTTAGTGGATGGATAAGATCATTCTTACTAGGAAGAAAACAAAGGGTCATAGAAAATGGTGAAAAATCAGAATGGAGCGATGTGACCAGTGGAATACTACAAGGGTCAGTACCTGGACCAATATTATTTGTCTTGTACATTAACGACATGCCAGAAGTCACCAGCGTAGGAACACATACATACTTATTTGTGGACGACACCAAAGCATTCAGGGGTATATTTCAACAATCCGACTGTGTAGGCCTACAAATGGACATACATGCATTACAAGAATTGTCTGATAAATGGCCCTTGTGCTTCCATCCAGTAAAATGTAAAGCAATGAGAATAGGAAAATCACGGATAAATAAGATGGATTACACCTTGCAAGATGGATTACCACCAATGGAGTATGTAGAATCAGAGAAGGATATCGGGGTTGTAATAGACGACAAATTAACATTCAACCAACATATTTCCGAAAAGATCAACAAGGCTAATTCGATAATGGGAGTCCTTCGTAGAACTATGGAATACATGGATTGTACAACATTCAAACTATTATACACAGCTTTAGTAAGGCCACATTTAGAATATGCCAACCAAGTATGGTGTCCATTTCTTAAGAAACATATATTGAGGCTATAGAGAATGTACAAAGAAGAGCTAGCAAACAAATATCGGGGCTATCATCACTATCCTATGAAGATCGACTTAGGAAATTGAAATTACCAACTTTAGCGTACAGAAGATCAAGCGGTGACATGATAGAACTCTATAAGATTCTAACCGGTAAATACGATGAAAATGTATTTAACCTCCTACGCACAAGAGATGAATCAACAACAAGAGGCCGTCAATACAAACTGTATAATAAGGGTAATAACAAAATTACTGAACTCCGAACAATCTTACAAAGGGAAAGTCAAAACTCATAAGTATATAAACAGACAAAATCAGTCAACAATCGGAAAATTGTGAAACCCCTAATGACCCTGACTTGGTACAGGCATTTCTAAAGAAATGGTGGGTTGAATCAGATTTTAAAGCGCCAAATCTCCCGCTTTCATTACGGTTCAAAGTGTCCGGCTGTCACTATAACAGTATTTATAACAATACTTGAACAAAATAGGTAAAATAGTTGTCAAAACAGCACCAAACTCAGTGAAGTAAATGTCAAAGACACTTTTACGTCACACATTGATCACAATCAGGACTAGACATTAGAAAATACTAATTCACACAAAGAACTGTTGAAATATGGAAAAATTTACCATCTAAAGTTGTCACAGCACCATCCATCATGTCATTTGAATCACGACTAGACAAATTCTGAGAAAATCAGCCAAGAAAATACAACTACAGCCATGAAATTGTGATAAACACGACCGGACACGACCTAAATATAACTAGTTTAGACGAGGAGCTGACAGAAGAGGCCTCCTGCGGAGACCTACAGTCAGAAGAGGATCTGTGAGTATCTGTGAGTATTATGTTTTTTTAAAGGATCACTCATTTGAGATTTCACAGAGGATTTGTTCGTATTTCTGTTGTTGGTTATATAGCCAATTATTACTGCTAATCTTTACATATTTGATAAATTATGTCTTAATATGTTTTTTTAAGGGATCACTCATTTGAGATTTCACAGAAGATATGTTCGTATTGTTGTTGTTATTTATATAGTCGAGTATTAATGCTAATCTTTACACGTTTCAATTATGTTCACATATTTCCATTGGAAAGTTTACAGAGAAGGTTTTGAGATCTTACTGGAATTAACCTGTTTCTCCTTGGGCCCACAACACTAGTCTAACCCCGTCACTTTTTATTGAAGTGCTTGTAATTAGCCAGGAAAGTTAGAGGTCATGTATATATGTGCAAGGGGTATCGATTTTGCCTCTTCCTGCGGTTTTTGATTGTATTTTAGAACAGTTCCGACAGTGTTGTATTTTTTTTCATTATTACTGCTAAGGATTATGTTTTTTTATATTTTTCAATTATTTTCACATATTTACACTGAAGATTTTGATAGCATACATAACAGTGAAAATGTCTTGTAGTGAGAAAGGATATATGAGCAGGTGCTTTTTTTATATGATGCTAATATAAACGTAGATATCAAAATTAATGCATACGACGGGTTTCTGAATAAACCTTCCATCAGTTACAGATTGGAAAGCCAAATAATTTAATGTTTTGGGAGCAATAAAACAAAAGGCCCTAATGATGTATCGTCCAACGTTTGCAGTATCCAATACAGACCATATTTGATTATGATTAATTATTATTGCTTAACGTCAACCTAGCATATATTTTTTTGCTATATACAGGACGAGAACATGAAAGGTTTCAAGATATCAAAGGGGTAATTCAGAAGCCAAATTCAAAGGACGGATAAAACAATGGCTAAAATAAAAAGGACAAAAGGACAAACAATGTTCTACAAAATATTATACAGAAAACTCAAGATATCACAGTAACTCTGACGCCCAGTTTATCATGTAGATAGTTGTATTGAATTAACTTCGCTATGGACAGGAATCGAAGTCCCAAAACTTAACTGTTGACAGGGTCTGATTGTATAAGGGTAATAACAAAATTACCGAACTCCGAACAATCTTACAAAGGGAAAGTCAAAACTCATAAGTATATAAACAGACAAAATCAGTCAACAATCGGAAAATTGTGAAACCCGTAATGACCCTGACTTGGTACAGGCATTTCTAAAGAAATGGTGGGTTGAATCAGATTTTAAAACGTCAAATGTCCCGCTTTCATTACGGTTCAAAGTGTCCGGCTGTCACTATAACAGTATTTATAACAATACTTGAACAAAATAGGTAAAATAGTTGTCAAAACAGCACCAAACTCAGTGAAGTAAATGTCAAAGACACTTTTACGTCACAAATTGATCACACTCAGGACTAGACATTAGAAAATACTAATTCACACAAAGAACTGTTGAAATATGGAACAATTTACCATCTAAAGTTGTCACAGCACCAACCATCATGTCATTTGAATCACGACTAGACAAATTCTGGGAAAATCAGCCAAGAAAATACAACTACAGCCATGAAATTATGATAAACACGACTGGACACGACCTAAATATAACTAGTTTAGACGAGGAGCTGACAGAAGAGGCCTCCTGCGGAGATCTACAGTCAGAAGAGGATCTGTGAGTATCTGTGAGTATTATGTTTTTTTAAAGGATCACTCATTTGAGATTTCACAGAGGATTTGTTCGTATTTCTGTTGTTGGTTATATAGCCAATTATTACTGCTAATCTTTACATATTTGATAAATTATGTCTTAATATGTTTTTTTAAGGGATCACTCATTTGAGATTTCACAGAAGATATGTTCGTATTGTTGTTGTTATTTATATAGTCGAGTATTAATGCTAATCTTTACACGTTTCAATTATGTTCACATATTTCCATTGGAAAGTTTACAGAGAAGATTTTGAGATCTTACTGGAATTAACCTGTTTCTCCTTGGGCCCACAACACTAGTCTAACCCCGTCACTTTTTTTTGAAGTGCTAGTAATTAGCCAGGAAAGTTAGAGGTCATGTATATATGTGCAAGGAGTATCGATTTTGCCTCTTCCTACGGTTTTTGATTGTATTTTAGAACAGTTCCGACAGTGTTGTATTTTTTTTTCATTATTACTGCTAAGCATTATATTTTTTATATTTTTCAATTATTTTCACATATTTACACTGAAGATTTTGATAGCATACATAACAGTGAAAATGTCTTGTAGTGAGAAAGGATATGAGCAAGTGCTTTTTTTTATATGATGCTAATATAAACGTAGATATCAAATTTAGTGCACACGACGGGTTTCTGAATAAACCTTCCATCAGTTACAGATTGGAAAGCCAAATAATTTAATGTTTTGGGAGCAATAAAACAAAAGGCCCTAATGATGCATCGTCCAACGTTTGCAGTATCCAATACAGACCATATTTGATTATGATTAATTATTATTGCTTAACGTCAACCTAGCATATATTTTTTGCTATATACAGGACGAGAACATGAAAGGTTTCAAGATATCAAAGGGGTAATTCAGAAGCTAAATTCAAAGGACGGATTAAACAATGGCTAAAATAAAAAGGACAAAAGGACAAACAATGTTCTACAAAATATTATACAGAAAACTCAAGATATCACAGTAACTCTGACGCCCAGTTTATCATGTAGATAGTTGTATTGAATTAACTTCGCTATGGACAGGAATCGAAGTCCCAAAACTTAACTGTTGACAGGGTCTGATTGTATAAGGGTAATAACAAAATTACCGAACTCCGAACAATCTTACAAAGGGAAAGTCAAAACTCATAAGTATATAAACAGACAAAATCAGTCAACAATCGGAAAATTGTGAAACCCGTAATAACCCTGACTTGGTACAGGCATTTCTAAAGAAATGGTGGGTTGAATCAGATTTTAAAACGTCAAATCTCTCGCTTTCATTACGGTTCAAAGTGTCCGGCTGTCACTATAACAGTATTTATAACAATACTTGAACAAAATAGGTAAAATAGTAGTCAAAGCAGTAAATGTCAAAGACACTTTTACGTCACACATTGATAAAAAATATTTATTTGTACAAGTAGAGATAATCTCAACGACCATACTTTTAGAATAATCTTTTACTCAATTTTCATATAATTTTAAGCTTTAAAAGCAGAAATCAATCTAGTTTGATCCTTTTATAATATAATCGTATTTCAACTTTACCTAAGAATATGATTTTGAATGTGTTAATGCGGAATATGAATTTAATTAACTTGTTCAATGAGTAGCCTTGGACATTATTTTATTCATGAATTATTTATAAAGAAAATATATTTTGATATTAGTACATAATTAAAAAAAAAAATCAATTCATGAATCAACCAGACTAGCTGGAGAAAACAATCCCGACATTCTATAAATCACTGACTAGTACATTTTAAGTCGATTTATGTATATTTACCTAATTTACATAATGTTTATCATAATATTTGTAATTTGTTATTGACATTGATAAACCACAAACAATCAATCTTCTTATCAGTATGATCATGTTGTTATATAGTTTGTGTAGTAAAATGTAAAAAAAACACATATTTTATAAATCTTGTTTACTTTTTAAGAAAAGTTTGAAGATACCAGAGGGGTAATCAGAATTCGTACTTCGAAGGACGGGGGATACAAACGGGAAAAAAAAGACAAAGAATGATTTCTCAATTGATCCGATATTCCAGAGCTTGTGGTTCCTACCATCATTTCCCTGATAGAGCGTGGCTACTAAGAAGAAGGCTACTACACCAAGGGTTAAGTTGAAGTCATTACCTCGAAAGTTTTACGGTCGCCACCATGACTTGGTTAACCGTTACGGAATATCTGTGTCACAAATGAACACGGATATGTTCCGTTTGTCGTAATCACAATCCTGCTCATTCCTGAATTATCACCAGGTTTGTAACAAGAGTAATACGACGGGTGCCACATGTCGAGCAGGAACTAGGGCCGTCTTAACAAAAATAACAGGCCCCGGGCAAAGCAGTGCACCGGAGCCCATACCTACACAACCACTCACAGGAATAAAACTGTAAATGTCGATAAAATTAAACATATATTTATTGTATTGATACATCCAACAAAATCAGTGTTTAAACGTTAAAAAATATGTCGTACACAACATGCATAGATTAGTATGGGGCACCTATGTTCGTAGGGCCCCCGGGCAACTGCCCTGCGTGCCCATGCGTTAAGACGGCACTGGCATGAACTGTTTACCCCTCCGGAGCACCTGTGTAATGTTTTGTAGATCGTTGTTTGTTCTTTTCCTTTGGTCATTGTGTTGTCTGTCCTTCGGCGGCTTACGACTTCTGATCACCCCTTTGCATCTTCAAAGTTTTCCTACAAAACACAGAATTTCAGAATAGGGAAGATAAACTTATGACGTTATCATAAATTAACATACGAATATATCGATACATTTCTGTCAGTTTCAAGAAACTGATCCAAAACGGAATAGATATATTTATCACTTATAAACTATTTCAATACAAAAAAAGAAAACTTGTATGACCGGCTAATGTGATGTATGATAATTTTGTGAAACACCCGTGATAAATAAATAATAATAGGCTTAGGTTTATGGTACTTAACGCCACTTTCAACAATATTTCAGTTATATCATAGTGGTCAGTTTTATTGGTGGAAACCGGAGTACCCGGAGAAAATCACCGACCTGTCGCAAGTCACTGACAAAAAACTGTATCACATAATCTTGTATCGCCTGAGTGGGATTCGAACTCGCAACGTTAGTGGTGATAGGTACTGATTGCATAGATAGTTGTAAATCCATCTACTATTCGATCACGACCACCACGACCCCTAAATAATAATAAATATTATCTGATGTTCTCGTGGCAAGTAGAATTTTGATTGGCTAAAAGGGTACTTTTAAAACTTCAGGGAAGCCGTGTGGTGACAGAAAATCAATAATCGCTCTCACCTATGTGCTGCCATTTACATTGTGCACAGCAGACGAAACACATTTCACAAGATGACAAAAATCAATGATCGCTCACTGTGATCTTTGTCCAAAGATACACGTATTTATGTTTTTCCTATAATAAGGACATACTTATTAATGTTGGAACATTCAGATACAAATGTTATCAGTCTCTAGATGTTATATATCCCGTTTTAAAGGGAAGTGGTTTTGTCAAAAGGTTCGGCTGACGCCTCACCTTTTAACAAAACCACTGCCCTTTAAAACGGAATATGTAACATCTCGAGACTGATAACGTATATAATCTTCAGTGACTAATATATTTAAGCACTTTTACTAGTTCATTTTTCAGGAAAAGTAATGTAAAAACATTATACCGTACTTCTAATTTAACTTCCGTGCACCAATCAGTCTTTCGTCTACCTTTAACCTTCCAATCAACACGATAAGATGTTTTTTTTTGTCTTGTTTATTACTAATATTATTTACCAAACATGTGTGGTAAAGGAAACACGCATTAGAATATTAATCATTTTTTACGATATACAAATATTTTCAGACCAATTGTAGATATGAAATTTATTAATTATTGAAAACCGCGGAAATACATTTCTGGCCAATCTGGGACGTTTGCTTGACATTATTTTATAGAAATACCTTTCCTTCCCCTTTATACAAGCCAATAGTGTATAAATCTAGTGAAAAGCGTTCTTAAAATAAAACCGCAAATATTCCTAATTATAATGATGATGATATGAATATGTTCATGTGGGCAATAAAAAAAAACACACTAAAAAAAGATTTTCCAAATCAGTAAAGTTAAATTTGTTCAACCTATAGCCGTAGGCTGATTGATAAAGTTAGAACAATTTGCGATTGATGCACATTTTAAAATTTTTAATTGCTACATGCACTGCACGCTGCTAACCTTGTGTCAGTAAATAAAACGAATGCATGGAACATTTTTAACAGCCTCCATTGTTTGATAAACGGTGAGTTTAACATCTGTCTTAAGCGTATCAGGAAATGATTAGCGCAATTTGCATGCAAATATTTAATTTCATAAATATTAATTATTTCTAATTAATTTTATATTGATCCGTCCTGAATATTGATCTCCTTGTCTCCCACTTTGTTCTTTGTGACGTATATATATTGACAAATCGTGCATTGAAGCTTAATGAGATGCACATTATAAGGCATGTGCACACAAATTTTATTTTATCTTTGCTTTTAATTTTCAATAAGTTCAAACTACATTATCTTTTTCCGTGCATTTTTTCCATGAAATAATTAGGAGTATTTATTTGTTCTGTTAGTAACATATTTCTAGAAGGTAGGATTCGTATGTTTACAAATATTACAATGATAGTTTTTGATTTATTGAGCCCATGAAACCAGTTTAATCACACCACTTGTTATTGGAGTGTTTAGTTTAAGCATATTTTATTTGCCAATTAAGTAAACAAAATGGATTAGACACACGATAAGCAAACTTATGAAGTCTTCTCCAAAGCCACGAAAGTGAACCGTCATATATTTGTGTGTTAGGGGGAACAATTTGTACCATTTGTTACGTTTTTTCTGTTGGATTGTGGGGCTGTTTCAACAGTGTGTATTTGTTGTTTTTCACTATCTTGTTTTATTTGTTGTTTGTGTTAGTTTGCCGTATAGTGGTGTCCAACATTCTGTCTTATTTACATCTTTACGTTCTTAGTTCCGAGTTGTGGTGTTCGCTACAATGTCCGCATAATTTTTGGTTCGTATCTACGCTAGTTGTTTGTAGCATGGCTGATGTCTTATTTATGTTTGCTAGCGTAATGTAGTGTCCAACACGTTTTGACTATGAGTGACATGGCGGGTGTCTTATAAGAGAACTGTTTATCCTTCACGGGTACCGGGGTTTACCCCCGTTCTTCTTTTTATATTTCATTTTTTTTCGGTGGGTTCGTGTTAGTGATCTTTTTAGTTTCCTGTGTTGTGCCTTTTTGTTTTGTTTGTCTTCATCCTGTGTCTTGTGTATCCAATGTTTCCAGTTTCTCTGGATTGTCCATTCTTGATTACCGCTTCTGTTTTCTCTAATGTTTATTTGTTTTGTTTTCCTTCGTCCTGTGTCTTGTGTACTCAATGTTGTCAGTGTCTCTAGTTTGCCCATTCTTGATTTCCCCTTCGGTTTTCTCTAAAATTTATTGATAAATTGATTGATTAATTTATTGATTAATCGATAGATTAATTTAATTGATTGGTTTATTAATTTATTGATTGATTGCATAACGTCAACTGAATAGCAGTTTAACTATGTTCATAACCAGAATAATTGTACAAACAATAAGTCATTAAGGTAACACCCAGTAACACGATGGGTACCACTAGTGGAGTAGGAACGGCTTACCTTTCTGGAGCACCTGAATTCACACACCCACCCCGTTTTAGAGGAGTTCGTGTAGATTAATTAAGAAATAAATCATGGAAGCCAGAATGTGTTTTGAGTTTTAACATGGATTGTCGATTCTGATATGTCTAAGAGTACAAATATAGTGCATATGATTTTAACCTGTATATAAAAGGCAACTGCTCATAAAGGCCACATTTAAAGTTACCTTTAGTGGCTTTAATATACAGGTTAGACCGTATTTGAATTGACATATATTTTATACATAAGTCTGAAAATTCAACCCAACAGTGTTAATGATGTTTTAAAATAATTGACAATTTAATTCAGTTTTATTTTCTTACACTTACTTGACACCATCAATCTTTTGTGTACTAATTTGACCACTTAATAAGATTTTAGTGACAGCCCTCTATTCTTCTATAAGTCTTGTAACCATCAGTTATATTGCCACAGTGATCAATACTCTATGCCACATGAGTGGGTTTGAGTTTTTTATTGGCATTTATAGCCCCTTTCAGAATTTATTTAGCTACATCGTGACTGCCAAACTTATTATGGCACGAAAATCTGGATATAACGTACTGATCGATGAAACCTCTGGTCACGTGTAGGTGTCTAGAAATGGTAACACTTTAGAGGAGTACTTGGACTCGAATTCATGTCAGTGTTGATAAGCAAGTGATCAGTAGTAAATGACCTTAGCTACCTGATCCCAAGAGATCTTAATCTATATGCTTAAATTGGGATGAAGTAGAGGAAGGCATTCATTTCTTTTTCCAATGTTGACAAAGCTCAAATTTAATATCAAACCCTTTTTTCAAAATATACAAATGGTTTATGAATATTTTGATGACTCTGGATTCTGGAATATTCAATGAGATAATAAAGCCTAAGTTAATTAATTACTCGATCTTTAGTTTTATGTGTATGTTTTGTAGATCTTTGTTTGTCCTTTTGTACTTTTTACTCTTGGTCATTGTGTTGTCTGTTCTTCTTCGATATACGGAGTCTGATTACTCCTTTGTTATCTTCAAACTCTTCTTTTTGCTTAAAGGTATAGTGTCCTTTATAAGACAGTTATTAGAATTGACTAATAGGAGATTATTCAGTAAAGTATACCACTTGATAATTGAGAACGAAAAACCAAACTGTTTACGACATTAAAAAAAAAATACGCTGTTTCCTTTATCTATCTTGGTGCAATGCGCATGGCAATACAAACATTTACAAACAACGATAATTGATCCTGACTCCGCTTGTCATAGATGCATAAGGCAATACACTATATACAAAACCACGACTGTTCAATTACTAGTTAAAGTACAAGCACTTTACGATCCAACATCACATAATCCATCTTTATAAAATCGTGCTAAATTATTACCTACATTTTGGGTTTTCAACGTCGACCAACAAACTTATTATTATTCATCTCACAACAATTATCAACAAAAATATTCAAACAATGCTATTGGATTTATTTTATATATCGACATAATTCACAATTTACATGTTTCGTTTTATAGGTATGACATCTTCACGAATATCATTGTAGGACCGGATAATAGACATACCGAATGGACAATCTAGGATATATTATAATGTCCGAGGATACCGATAGCGAAAATGAGGGTTCATTCGAAATTCGACCAATGAAACATAAAGACAGTATAGTATCATGTGCCTCATTTGAACGAGATAGTTTCCTTAATTTGCTTGGGAGAGCAGAAAACGATGTAAGAAAAGACAGGAGTTTTTCATTCCAAGAGGAATATCTTCTAGACAATTATAGATTTAAAACATGTTTACATAATAGATTTGGACATAACGGATCCGAAAAGGGACAGATACGTAATGGATCCGGAATTTATCATATTTACAATGGTACTGTTGTAGTAACGGATGTTCTAAATAGTTGTTTATTTATTTATGGTGCTAGTGGACGTATGATCAAATGCATTGACATTCCGAAAGGATCCGAGCCTTGGACTACTGCAGCGACACCAAGCGGAGTCTTTGCTGTTGCATTAAGCAGGGAAAAATGTGTTTCGATTTTGTCATGCGCAGGAGTAGAAAAGTTCCGAATAGGAAATGATGTACTTGATTATCCGAGTGGAATCATAGTTGATAGAAGAAATAGATACATAGTGACAGACATTAAACAAAATAAAATACACATATTTTCAGACAGTGGTAAATTAATACGCTCGATTCCAGACAATGAACAAGGTGTTTCATTAAAAACCCCACGCCATGTAACACTGTCTCATTCAGGTGATATCATTGTGTCGGACTCCGGAAATCATTGCGTAAAATTATTCGATCGTCATGGTGATCACGTTAAAACATTCGGTAAATACGGAGTCAATGACGGAGAATTAAAATTTCCGCACGGTATTTGTACGGACAGTCAAGACAATATTATCGTTGCAGATTATTATAATAACCGTGTGTCTATGTTCTCTAAACAAGGAAAGTTTTTGCAACATCTTGTTACAGCCACCATTGGATTAAATAGACCACAAGGTGTGGCAATACGTAATCACCCGTCACACTTTATATTATATATAACATATGGAGACATGAAAGCCAATAAAGTTGTCGCATATAGAATAGTTGACTCAGAAAATGAGAAAAAGGTAGTGATTAGTGCCACTGTGTGATTGGACTAAAACATAGGGCAACATTTAAATTATATATTTTTATACCAAGCAAAATGAATAATTTTTGATGAATCATATCTTCATATATTTTATCATAATTGTCTTAATCAGTCAAATTATAAGGACGTGACAGATTAAAATGTGAAAATATTATGAATATGTGTTATATTCAAATATATCATATTAAATATATGCAATAGACAAAGTTTGGCTTTAAGTGCAAGGATATGCACACAGACAACACGATAATAGGGCATGCAAACGTGAGAAGATGCATCAATAATGTCAAAAATAGCTATTAAGATATGCAGTTAAAATGAAATTATGTACATATCATATTTTATATATCAATTTATTTGATGAAATGTTTATATAAATATACTATTACAAACACGAATCATCATATTTTATCATTGCTTTCTTTTATTCCGCAATGTTTTGTCGACAATTACTATTGGCCATTGTACTGTCTTCCCTTTTTCGATTTACGGCTTATGGTTACCTATTTGGTATCTTCAAACATTTCTTTGTCTCTTTTCTATAAGCCATTGTATTGTCTGCCCTTCTTCGATTGGCGGTTTATGGTTATCCATTTGGTATCTTCTTATTTTTCTGACCAACTTTACTTATTGCGATGGTCATATTAAGTGGTGGTTGATATAACGGTTAAAATTTATAACTGTGGAAAGCAATTATTATATTTTTAATGAATATTGTGTTCTCATTAATTTGTTGATTTTCAATTTGTTCAATTAAATAGATATTTATTTGTCGTTAACAAGAGTACTAATAATAAAATAAAAGGAATGGTTTCATTAAATATATAAATATAGTTGCTGTAAATGTTCTTTGACGTCATATTGTTTTTGTTTTGAAATTCATAGGTTAAAGGTCAGGAATATAAATACTACAGCAGCACATGATAACAGCATTTAGTCGAAGAAAGGTATAGTTAGTACCTGCAATACATACAAGTCCGGATTATGACCTTTTGGGACCACTAGACTATATGAACAAAATGGGGCCCCCTCAGACGGAGCCACCCTATAACTCGACCGCACCCGTCTTGAATATGTTGAACTCGTGATATATTTTAGCGACATTTACATAGCTTGAGGTAACGCATTGCAAATTCTTTAAATAAACTAGCTTGAGGTCAACAGGCTTGATGGGCCCTATGCTACTGTCTATACTAGCCTATAGGACAATCCGGCTCTGAATATATGGGTTATTGTTTCGAACCACAAATTGCAAGAGGTAGTTTAAATACTTAAATATTTCTTTTTATCTGAGTACGTTTATATGTAATACGAACGTAGGTATGTAATTCAGGGCGCAGCTTCTGGAATAACCTTCACCAAGCAAACTCAAAGTAAGCAATCTTCGTAAGCTGTTTAGAATTAGAATTTTGGTGTTTTAACGCCACTTTCAACAATATTTCAGCTATATCATGGCGACCAGTTTTAGTGGTGGAAGAAGCCGGAGTGCCCGGAGAGAACCACCGACCATGGGCAAGCAACTGGTAAACTTTATCACTTGCGGCTGCGAGTCGATTGCACCCTTTTTGTAATCTATAAAGCCGGGCGCGAACCCATACTGTATTGAGTTGTTAGGTAAATCCAACTACCTCACTCTTTGAGCCACCCGGGCCCTATGCAAGCTGTTTACTAACACCTTATCTCATTATGCTAGTAGTTACTAATGTGTCTTTGTGGCCCCCATCACATACTTCACGTAAAATAGTAGTCGTACCGTTCCTTCAGTCTTAGCGTAGATCATACCTAATTTACGGCACACGAAACATTTTTGAATCATCATCAGAAAATTCGCTCATGATCAAAAAATTGGAGAGCCAAAGATATTAAAAGTTTTTGGGAGCAAGAAAACCATAGGGCCTAAATCAGATAGCCAAATTCGCCTATGGACATATATGTCTGAGGGAGGAGAACCTTAGTTTTAATAATTACATTGTTTTTGATAGCAAATATATACTACTGGGCGGATGATACCCTTTTTTATTCAATCTAATTAGAGTATCCATCTTTTCTTTCAGAAGAATTGATTAATAAATTAAGTACACTGGGCGTGAATCTTAGAATGGATCAATGTTAGAAGGGTTGTGAGTTCAAACATAACCATTGTCATGTTTATTCGAAACAAATTTTAAGCTAATTGCATGGGGTCGGTGATTTAACGTGGCTACCAGTGAAACTGACCGCCATTGAAGTGTTATTTAAATTGACGTTAGCTATTCGTGAAATCTAACTTGTTGAAAGCTTAATTTCCACAATTGTTATATTTTACAATTAATAATTTCCATCTAATAATAATTCTAACATGACATCCTTCTTTCGCTTTGTAGACAAACGAGCGATTTATCGATGGTATAATCTCATTCGCACATGCGCCGGTGAACGTGACTGACTTTTCCATTGGCAGCATAAATTGTGTGCGACATTTTCCGCAAAGGTAAATATAAATTACCGTCTTCCAATCATCATATACTACCGTATTTGTGCTCTAAGACATATCAGAATCGAAATAAATCATGGAAGCCAGAATGTGTTTTGAGTTTTAACATGGGTTGGCGGATATTAATAAATTTTATCCGCCAATCCATATTAAAACTCCAAACACATTCTGGCTTCCATAATTTTTTCTTAATTTTACTATTTTGAGTGATTGTTTTCGGTGAATTTTTTTACACGAAGCTAACGTGGGTTTCTGTACTGGTACCCACCACAAATGTTATTAGTTTAATCACACACATACACAAGGATGACTCGTTCACTGTTATACCTGTTATACTTGCTCCTTTTGAAGTGATGATACAACTGAAAATTTGCTAAATGTATCGAATAACCCAACTCAACCAGAATTGGGATTCCAATTTCTGCTAGTAGATATTGGAATACTTATTTATGCTAACTTTAATCCAGTACAGATATTAATTCCAATATCTACTTGTAGAAATGGGGATATCGAGATATGTACTAGGAGGATCCAGAATTGTGCTATGTATATATTATTTTTGAACAGTACACTTGACAACGGGTGATTATACCTAGCGACGGGGACTATGCCAGTTTCAAACGATTTCCAGAGGGGACTATACCTGTGGCATAGATTTTCCCGCGTAATTATTATATATTTTTGTCAAGATTGATCTCCCTTAAAATAGACTCGCGCTGTCAACATGGACAGGTTTGGCAATACAAATATAATGTTACATTGTACATTTTATTATTATTATTATTATATTGAATTTGAGTGTGCTTTTCTTTTATGTCTGGAATGGGATGTTATGTATTAAATATATTATTGTCTTCTCCCTCGAGAACAGTTTTCCTATAATAGTGTTGTCTGGTGAGATATAGTGCCCTCGTCGTTGGCTCAAGCACTATACCTCATCAGACAACACTATAGGAGAACAGTTCCCTCAGGAGTAGACAATAATATAATAATAGTTCACACTACTAATCACTTTGTTGAGAAATAACATAGTCCCTGGTTGTAGTTTTTCAACATGGTATATTTCATTACTTTGCTGTCTAAAACATTTAAATAATGTGTTGATGGATTAACCCTAATTGCACCAGTGATTATATATCAATCATGATTTGTTGCTTTCAGAAATGAATATTGATAATAAAATATACTGAAACATTGCCAACGTTAATGAATTTGTAGGTACAAAACTATTAAAACAAAATTTATTTCATGGTAAAATAGATCTACAGGTAATAAGGCGTTTTGTTACGAAAGAGGAACGAGTTGTTTTGTTTTTGTTTTTTCAACATTTTTACGGTTTTATTTTGTTATGCGCTTTGCGTAATAACCTTACTTTAAAATTAATTTTAGTTCCCCTTCCACACTTTCAGCTGCATCAAGTTACCATCTTTTCTAATACACTTGATCGCCTAAAATTCAAATAAAGA
Organism: Bathymodiolus septemdierum; assembly: GCA_963383655.1. Taxonomy (NCBI): domain Eukaryota; kingdom Metazoa; phylum Mollusca; class Bivalvia; order Mytilida; family Modiolidae; genus Bathymodiolus; species Bathymodiolus septemdierum. The sequence continues at coordinate 32,642,502 of OY726529.1, read as the reverse complement.
GTTTATAAACGTTATATATTTTTGGTGAAGCTATTAAATGTCTGAGTGTAAATTTGAGCACTCCAGTTATCATAATAAAAGTCTATCTTTTTGTCCGTTACGATTTCCGCATAAAAACGATTTTCAGTTCGTCTGTACTTCCAATTGTTTGTTGGAGGGCTCATGTCTTATATACGTTACTTGTGTTTTGTTTTTGCGCATAGTAGTGTCAAACATATAGTTAATTACATGACTAACATGACGGGTGTCTCATACGAGTCAGGAACTGCTTGCTCTTTGCGGGTACCTTGGTTAACTCTGGTTTTTGGTGAAGTCCGTGTTGCTGTTTTCTGTGTTGTGTATTTGTGTTTTGTTTGTCTTCGTCCGTGTCTTGTGTGCCAAGTGTTGCCAAGTTTTTCTGGATCGTCCATTCTTGGTTGCCCTTTCGGTTTTCGCTAACGTTTATTTTATATCGGTTTCAGATTGCATTGTTCAAATACATAAATAGCGTGGGAGATCGTGGGTTCGAACCTCATTCAGGTTAAACAATAGAGTATACAATTGGCGTTTGCTGCTTCTCCACTAAACATTCAGTATTAAGGAGCAAGAACAAATACTGGTTGACTCGGAATCAGAATAATGTGTCTGAAAGGTGCGACATGTCCACACTGTTGTTTCGGTGAGCTAGCACTATTAAAATCCAACATAGCGTATTGGTATAACACAAATCCAACACAATCATCGAATGCAACTTGTGCTCCACATGATACAGCTTGCTCACAATTGTTCATTTGTCGTTAAACAACAATCACTCACTTACTATAAAATATATAGAAAATCTTTAAATTTTATTCAATGTTGTCCGTAACTATATATTATTGATATACGGTTCCTATTAAGAAGAGCACTACTGAATCAAGAGTTCCTAGTAGTTAAGTTAAGATCAAGACTTCTAATGTTTTACGGTCGCCATCGTTATGGAATATCTGTATCGGAGATGACCACCGATATGTTCCGTCTGTCGTAGTCAAAGTACTCCTTTCCTCTTTCATGATTTATCGTCGCATTTTTAACACGAGTAACTGGGTCTATCACTATCAGTTATGAATTCATTGGCATTTCAGGAGAGGCGGGATGTCATAGAAACTTAGTGATAAAATATGGGTGGACTCGTTTGTTCCAACTTGAATAGCAACAATCTGTTGAAAACTCCTTCCAATCTTCTTCCAAATACAGGACTAGACTCAAAGGTTTGAGTGTGCAAATTTGTTATAAATTTGAGGAATAAACTTTAAAAAGACATCTAAAAATTAATTAAAAATAATGAATGTCTACCATATCTGGAAAATATGGAGCAAATGATGTAAATTACCTTGTGGGAATACATAAAACAAAGTCGATTAGTAAGAGTGGACAGCTTGTTCTACGGTTGTTTCGAATCATGTCAATTGTCTTGACCTCTGAACAAATCGGCAGGCGACTTCCGGTGTTTACGCTATTACTGTGACAACGTCAGCATATCATAGTCGTAGATGCGGTAGATTATAAGTAATTGTAATATAGAGACGCCAAGGAAACCACTAAATAAATACTGGTGTTCGGTACCTCACTATCTGTCTGATATCAGAAATATATACATAAAGGCAGATCGTTTTCCTTTGATGATTCTGACAGCCGCAAATAAAGAAAGAAAACAAATTTAATTTTAAAGAAGTATTTGTCTCTGCATTGAAGTCTTTGATACAAATAAAATAATTTAATTGATATCTGTCTTTTAGAGAAAATGTTAAGATTTGTTTAAGTTGAGGAGCGAACGTTAAAACGACACATGTCGATTGAAGTTTTTGTTGTGTATATTGACACCGGAAGTTCAATGCCGATTAGTTCATCGAAATCACGTGATCTGGCGGACGAAAATAACAATTTTTTTACGGAATGGAAATGATTCGAATCAACGTATTGGAATATAAACAGTTTAAAAAAATCCCCATTAAAATATCAAAATTAATTTAAAAAAAAACATATATTGGTTTTAAGCATCAAAGGGAAAATAAACAAAATAGCGATAAATAAATATATAAAGTTTATTTGGATGTAAAAGAAGTATCATACATAGATCACACGAAGAAGGTAAAGCATACACTATGTTTTATGTGAAAACTATTAACATAAGAAAACAATAATATAAAACAGTTTTATATCGAAGGCAAAGAGTATTCTAGATATTAGAAACAATATACCTTATATTCTTAGATCCTTAAACATACACTATGTTTTATGTGATTCAATTAAAACTATTAACACACGAAAACAATAATATAAAACAGTTTTATATCGAAGGCAAATGAGTATATAGATATTAGAAACAATATAGCTTTGTACGTCTTAGATCCTTAAAGAGTAGCAAATAACTCCTCCATGTTAACGTTATATTTTATATTATCATCCTCTAAAGAGCTACCATCCTGGGTTAAGCTGCAAGTATAAATCTTTTGTAAGGCAAGCCGCAGGCGCACCTTACAAAAGATTTCCACTTGCAGCTTAACCCACGATGTTAGCTCTTTTCAGGATGATAATGTTTTTGTCTTCTGTGTAACGTTTTTTTTTAGTGTTCGTGTTCTATATTGTCGTTTGCATAGCGATCTTAGTGCATCTGCTGTATAATAAATGACCCATTTCCATGTGACATTTACCAGTGTTTTAAATAACACGTCACAGCTTGTGTTGATGTGAGTGTTCTAAAAATAACCATCCAATAGCCATAGGTGACTTAATACCACTGCTCTTATAGTCCAGTTCAGATATCTTGCATAATATATCACACTGCACACATGATACACGTTACATTTTCTTTTGAAATAAGTAATCCTTCAAAATAGCTGCAGCTGCTTTATTTTGTTTTTTTTTTGTTCTTTCGGCATTTAATTTTAAAAGTTTTTCTTCAATTTCAGCTTCTGTTGTTGTAGCAAATCTTTTACAACCTTTACGCTCCATTGTTTATACCTTTATTGATTATAAATGCACTCAATACACAGCATGACCTAATTCTTGTGCTTGGTCATCCTGTCAATCAGGAAGAGGCGTGTCTTTGATGAAAATTCATTGATAGAACCCACGTGGTTGCGTTTTTGTAAGTAGATATACGGGGTATAAATAATTTCGCGTGCAAACATCGGAGTTTGTCTCCGCTTCATACACCAATCACCGTTTAGAAAAAACGCTACGCATAAGAAAAATATATATAGATGCCTATTAACGTGATCACAGAAAGCAATTGTCTTGAACAAAAATGTTCTTACCAGACGTCTCTTGTGTTCCATCAGCAGACATTAGAGAAAGATTATATGGGGTCCGTTGTTGATCTTGTGAATAAACTAATCATATGATTAGCCCTAATTACAATTTTGATTCCTAATCACATACTTAACTAATGCAATGATTAAATTCTAATCATATTTAATCATTGCATTAGCTAATTATGTGACTAGGAATTACAAATGTAGCTAGGGCTAATCATATGATTAACTTAATCACAAGTTCAACAACGGACCCCAGGTTTATTAATCCAAATCTGTAGAGTAGTTAAATAACCGGTTACTTTAACCGAAGCCGTCTCATGTTCATAAGATGATTTAGTTCCAATCTTTGACATAAATACAGATGTAGATTCAGTGAATGATCATAGTTAACTGATTTCTTATTAAGAAGGCAGCATATGTTGATCATAGACCAATACTAAAAACTGATAAACTACAATTGCGTTTTCTAATATGTTTTAGTGGGGATACCTGTTGCTCAGTCTGTAGTTTTCTGTGTGATGTTTTGTAGATCATTGTTTGGCTTTTTGTCCTTTTTCGTTTCGGCCATTGTAGTGTTTGTTCTTCGATCTACGACTTCTGATTACCACTTTCGTATCTTCACACTTTTCGTACTGTTCTGTATAGTGTTTTGTAGATCATTGTTTGGCTTTTTGTCCTTTTTCGTTTCGGCCATTGTAGTGTTTGTTCTTCGACCTACGACTTCTGATTACCACTTTCGTATCTTCACACTTTTCGTACTGTTCTGTATAGTGTTTTGTAGATCATTGTTTGGCTTTTTGCCCTTTTTCGTTTCGGCCATTGTAGTGTTTTTTCTTCGACCTACGACTTCTGATTACCACTTTCGTATCTTCACACTTTTCGTACTGTTCTGTATAGTGTTTTGTAGATTATTGTTTGGCTTTTTGTCCTTTTTCGTTTCGGCCATTGTAGTGTTTGTTCTTCGACCTACGACTTCTGATTACCACTTTCGTATCTTCACACTTTTCGTACTGTTCTGTATAGTGTTTTGTAGATCATTGTTTGTTTTTTTGTCCTTTTTCGTTTCGGCCATTGTAGTGTTTGTTCTTCGACCTACGACTTCTGATTACCACTTTCGTATCTTCACACTTTTCGTACTGTTCTGTATAGTGTTTTGTAGATCATTGTTTGTTTTTTTGTCCTTTTTCGTTTCGGCCATTGTAGTGTTTGTTCTTCGACCTACGACTTCTGATTACCACTTTCGTATCTTCACACTTTTCGTACTGTTCTGTATAGTGTTTTGTAAATCATTGTTTGTCTTTTTGTCATTTATCTTTTTTTGGTCATTGTAGTGTCTGTCCATCTTCGATTTACGACTTTTGATTACTATAGTGACGTCTTCAAACTTTTCTTAAGATCATTTAGTTATAAATGCTTTAGCTTAGACATATTAATTGTCTGTATGAGATCCAGACGTATAATATCCACCTCAAGTGTTAAGGTTTCCAGACACATATACACATGACCTGACCAGAAATGTTGTCAGTTCGTTATAGCAGTCATGTATTTCCTCTCCCATTTGGTTCAGCATCCTCGATAGAGCTGTCCACTTGCTAAAAGTGACAATAAACTCAAATGACACTAAGACCAACTCTTACAGAACGATTTACGTATATGATTTATCTACGTAGGACCAGTACACTCCAATGTTATAGGCAGTGCCGGACATAGGACAAATGAGACCATGTGCTAGTTATGTTATGAGGCTCCTTACTTTGGCCTCTGAAGGAGGTAGACCCGGTAGGCCTATACAGGCAGTCAACTCTATCATTATGTTTGCAATCGCTCCGAAACGCCTTCAAATTTAAAATTGCACCACATAAGCAAAAATCAATCGTAAAAGAAAATTGGCAGGAAGATGGGGCCTTCTGGCAAACGGGACCCTGTGCTTAAGCACACCTAAGCACAATGGTAAATCCGGCACTGGTTATAGGGATGGCATTTCGTAGGTAGTGGAGAATATACGTCCTTGTTCAATATCCCAGTGTCATTTGTAGCAATAGAAAGATATTAACGTGATCTTAAATGAAACGATTGACATGGACACAACATGCAGAAACAAGGACATAATTACAACGAAACGTTCCACTTAAATGTTGGAAGAAAAGTTTGAAGACACCACAAACGGGTGATCAGAAGCCGCAAATCAAAGAAGGGCAAACAATACAATTACCAAAAGAAAAAGGACAAACATTGATCTGCAAAACACAGAAGTATCCACAAATAAAAACATAGATGTCGAGCGAACGTATCAACTTATCAAATGGATTAGTCCTCAAATCTTTGTGATTACGAGATGCTAGCATTTATCCCAAATTCCAATGGAAGTCTAACTATGTTTGGCTTAAGCATATTTTATTAGCTAGAATATGCAAAAAGAATAAGGCAAACGTTAAACAATTTATGAAGTATTCTCTTATATTCAATAAGTTACAACAATATTTGATAGAGCATGCATGTATATCAATATTTCTTTCATCAATTATGTGTAACTTCAACAAGAAAAGAGAATGAAGAAAGAAATAAGAGAGAGGGTTGGTGGTGGTGGTGTGTGTGGTTCTTCTCTTGGTGAACTACTTAGACAACAAGAAACCTTTCAGACCTCTTTATATATTCAAGCAAATGTCTAAAACATTATTTCGTATTTATTTAACTTTAAAGCATGTTACATTGCGCAATTTGCTGTTTCCAGAATCTTTAGAGTTTTAATAAAACCGTGGACATCTAATTTTCTACAATAATCTTCATCATGTACGCTGATAGTTGTTTGTAATGGTGTCAAATGCTATATTGTCACATACTTAAGCACATATATAAATGTCATTTTACCTTGGGTCAAAGATACGACACGCCATTAAAATGATCATTAACCTCCATATATTCTGATATAAAATGTCATGAAACATTGGACAGGTCGTTCAAATCAAAATAAAATGTCACTATATTGGATACATATAGTAAATGGTGTCGTGCAATGACCGAAAGCCAACATCATAATAATTGAAATATATTTACACTGTAGTAATGAAATTTTATTTTTACCAGACATATGACCACTGTCAATATTGCAGCTCTTAATTAAAAAAATCGTATTCTTTGTAAATTTCTAATATCACCTTGTTATTCCATTGTTTTTGTTTACTACTATTAATTGTTTCCTGGTATATTTATATGTCATTTGTTTACTTATTGTCAACATGAAATTGTATGGCTTATTAAAACGGTCGATGTTCGCAAATAAGGATAATGATACAAGGAAATGGTTGACCATCACTGTTTATACTTTCTTCACATAAAGTATTAGCAACATCTGCAGCGATCGAAAAAAGGGCTAGGCGTTAGGGTTGTGGTGCTTAGCGCCACTTTCAACAATATTTCAGCTATATCATGGCGGTCAGTTTTATTGGTGGAGGAAATCCGGAGAAAACAACCAATCTGCCGGAAGTCACTGACAAACTTTATCGCATAACGTTGTATCGAATACACCTCGCCATCAGTGGGATTCGAACTCACAACTTTAGCCGCAAAAAAGAATATGAATTTAGATTGCCTATGCTCTCAAAACATGGCATAGCATTTTAAATAAAATTATGAAGGGTGGTTATTTCGTGATTAGAAAGAATGAAATGGAAAACAAATAATACCACACTATCGCAAACGATTCAAAATCCTATCAAGAAATCATAGAAACAGAAGAAAATCGATACCTCTAACACATGTATATATGAACGCTCACTTTTTGTTTTGATTACTCCTTTGGTATCTTCAGACTCCTCTTATTTATATTTGAATAGAATCGACTACAACAACCTAGGGTTATTTGTCGTTTCTTTGAAACATTCGAGGATGCTGTATCCACTATCACATACTAGTTTATATGAAACATGTAAGTATTTGTTTTCCTCTTCAATTGTGCTGTGCAACTTCTGACATAATCTTCAACTTGTTACAGGCGATCAGTATTTGGTAGAAGTAGATGTGGATTGCTCCGTTAAATATACTAACCAAACTTACTGGATCTCCGTCTGAAAATACTCGATACAACATTACGTGATCAAGTTCGTTAGTGACTTGCGACAGGTCTGTGGTTTTCTTCAGGTACTCCGGTTTCCTCCAACAATAAAACTAACCGCCACGTTATAGCTGAAATATTGTTGAAAGTGGTGTTATACCCTAACGCGTAACGCCCGTCTAGATAAAACTTCCAATGTCAGGATATAGAAAGCAGCCTTGTACATGCATGTCGATAGAAATGAACACAAATGAATGCCATTGATGTGTTTTTTGTAATCGACATCGACATCTGACTATAAATGAGCGCGTGTTGAAACTCAGCATCATTTCAAATAATTTCCCAAACTAGAATTATATTCACTCATAATATCATAACAATGATGTATTAAAGAGAAACACAATTTTTTTAAATTAAAATAAAAGTACAACATATTTATGTATTTACATTAATGCAATTTTGACAACTTTCAACCAAATTCAGACACGAATTCTGTTAATTTCAACTGCTAAATACATCGTAACATGCAATCATATTTGAAAATCCAGTTTTATATTGGTCGTCTGCTAGATTCGTAGTAATCTAATTATAATGTATTTTTAAATGTCAAGGTGAAAAGTTTTTTTTAAGAAATAGGGATTAATATGAATATTGAAAAAAGGCAAAATGAGCGAAGTGCAACCTTTGAATTATAAAGTACTATATTTTTGTCGATTATAGTATAATTATGTCTGTGATACACAATTTGTGTCTGACTTATTATTTATGTTTCTTCTCATGTATGCGGAAGCAAGTTAATTTTCAATGAGATGATGATGAGGTCAGCTTTGTTCTAGACCAACACCCTTAGTTGGATTTTTATGGCGCTAGCTCACCGAAACAACAGTCCGTGGATAGACATGTCGTCTCACTCGGACACATTATCCTAATTCCGAGCCAACCAGTATTCGCTCTTTATCCCAAATGCTGCGTGTTTTGCGGAGAAGCAACAAATACAAATTTCATAGTCTTTGGTTTGACCCGATGGGGGCTTGAATCTTAGATCTACAGCGATCGAGGCAAGCACGCTAACCATTACACCACCGATGCGGTTGACTGATAGCATAATGCGTAATTAAAGAACCGGGATAGCATCTTTTCTAAGAATAAAAAGGGTAAATCGCCAACCAGAGGAGCACCGATGGTACACATACGAATGCCGACCGTCTCTTAACAAATACGTCAACTAAGCCAAAAAAACTTATCATTATGCTTCATGACAAACCTTCTTTATTCTTTAATAATACAAAAAAACTTTTTACATTAAAAGTGATCTACCGATACAGTTGAAAAACTTGAGAAATCAAGTTTATGTTAAAAACATAAATGTTTGATCATTTTGTTCATCGATTTTATCACTGATACATTAAAAACTATCGAACCAGCTAATAGAACACACCAATTCTCTTACTAATCGAATGTACCTTATGTTTTGAGATCATCCGACCAGTCAGTGTTTCGGAACTGAAATTGCTCATAAAATACATGTAAATTTAGTATTGACATTTACATTTCCCAACTAAGATAATTATACTCGGGCATAGGTGACCTTAGGGGATTTTAGCTAGCTCTTGGGGTTTATTGGTCCCAAATACCTTTAATTTATTGGCTTCCCAATCTTTTGACTTAACAGGTGGTACCATACACTACAGGGAGATAACTCTTTAAAATCAGTTGAACGTTTTGATCATATGATATTTGTATGCAGATTTCAAGCATCTCGGTGATCAAAACCACAGAGAGAAAAGCTGCTATGTGGCTAGTGAATTTATAGCTCTGAGTCTGTTGGTTGGAATTAGTTAAAATTTTGATATTTATTACAGTGGATATATTCAAACACACTGCCAAAAAAATAAGAAAATTAAACGAGCAGATCAAATTTTACCTGAAGTGTATAGTACCACCTTAAAGTACATTTGATGAAGATCATTCTAGAAACGCATTGTGTGCACTAAATTAAATATCTACGAACTACTACTATCACTGGGTCAATACCTCTGCTGATGGACTATTAGTCCCGATAGTATCATGCACCCAGTAATTAATGTTTATGCACTGACATGGTTTATAAGATACATCTATTATTGAAAATTACAGCTTAAAAATGTAATTATGAATACAACTAAGGTTCATCTACTTAGTTACAGGCAACTTCAGCCGATCTTGGTCATCATTCTGTTTAGGTCATTTTGTTTTTTGCTTCTTTTAATTTCGACTTTATTTTGCTTTCCACTCTTCTAACGTTGGATCATTGGGTATTGTAATGCTAGTATCGCAGAAGAACCATTTTACGCCTTCGTGTGCTTTGTCAACAAACGTGGTCAGCAACTGATAGCACATGTTCTAAGAGACAAAGTGAAACAATAGTGCATCTAGACTTTGTAGTACAACTAAGTGACTTATGTAGCAAGATTTTAACGACTAAGCTGTTTAGCAAACCCCATGGTAACACTATACGTACAAATCACTTAAAGCTATATACATTTTTTTCTAAAATAGTTATTCCTAGTATCTTTCCGTGGGAGATCTTCTGTGAAATGATTTTTATAATTCTGTAATATTCTTGATTTAGGAGAAAAATTTAATTGGCTCATAGCAAAAAACGTTACAAATTTGGATTTCTAATCCGACCACAGACAACATTAAAAATTTTAATCCATTAAAATGTATCTTGCCGGCTAGATGATTAGTTATTGGATAAGAATTGTGATGCTCAAGGCCTCTTTAACCGCTATTTCGGTGGATGTCAGTTATATTGGTAAATGAATCCGAAATATACGGAGAATACCCACCGACACATCGTGCATTGTAGTATCGAGTACACCTATCCATAGGCGGGAGTCAACTATTATTGATGATAGACCCTTATGTAGACCACCCATCATCCGCACGATCGGAGGCACCTGCCTAGATTTTGATGTGCCAGGAACTGCTACTCTTCCGGAGCACCTGAGTTTACCCCTGGATTTTAGTTGGATTCATGTTACTCGATCTCTAGTTTGATGTGTATGTTTTGTTGATAGTTGTGTGTCCTTTTGTCCTTTTTGGCCATTGTGTTGTCTGTTCTTCGATTTACGGATTCTGATTACCCCTTTGGTATCTTCAAGCTCTTCTTATATTTTATTCTCACTACCTGTTCTAATTTTATTTTTCAGGAACTCTATGTATATTAGCTATATAATGTAGCAACATTGAACGAGATTTACAGCCTATTTCATTATATTGTTGATAGAATAAGCGTAAAGGAAATAAATAATTGACAAGCTAAAGACACAGGCAACACTGAGCTCAAAGCATAGGACGAAGACAAATATTACAGAAGACTTTTATTTTTTTAATGGGCAATGCACCCACACGAAACAAATAGGGATGAGCCCATGTGCTCGCCAATGGTAAGTAGTTCCTTTTTCAGATGGGATGCCCGTTGCGCTACTTAGTAATGCTCAGTGAAGAAGACATCTATGTAACAGGGTAAGACCAATAGTGACATTTCAGAAATGAATATTTCTTAATGGTCAACCAATTCATAATGACGACTATAATCTGTTTTAACTTTCACGAAAAGAGTATGATATGTCAAATTTGTACTAATCGTGTGTTGTTTCAGAAAAACTGTTGCCTCAGAATAAATAAATAAATACATATGCTAGGCACCTTCAGCCGATCTTGGTCATCATTCTGTTTAGGTCATTTTGTTTTTTGTTTTTTGTTTCTTTTAATTTCTACTTTATTTTGCTTTCCACTCTTCTAACGTTGGACCATTGGGTATTGTAATACTAGTATCGCAGAAGAACCATTTTACGCCTTCATGTGCTTTGTCAACACACGTGGTCAGCAACTGACAGCACATGTTCTAAGAGACAAAGTGAAACAATAGTGCATCTAGAATTTGTAGTACAACTAAATGACTTATGTAGCAAGATTTTAACGACTAAGCTGTTTAGCAAATCCCATGGTAACACTATACTTACAAATCACTTAAAACTATATACATTTTTTTCTAAAATAGTTATTCCTAGTATCTTTCCGTGGGAGATCTTCTGTGACATGATTTTTATAATTCTGTAATATTCTTGATTTAGGAGAAAAGTTTAATTGGCTCATAGCAAAAAACGTTACAAATTTGGATTTCTAATCCGACCACAGACAACATTAAAAGTTTTAATCCATTAAAATGTATCTTGCCGGCTAGATGATTAGTTATTGGATAGGAATTGTGATGCTCAAGGCCACTTTAACCGCTATTTCGGTGGATGTCAGTTATATTGGTAAATGAATCCGGAATATACGGAGAATACCCACCGAAACATCGTGCATTGTAGTATCAAGTACACCTATCCATGGGCGGGAGTCAACTATTATTGATGATAGACCCTTATGTAGATCACCCATCATCCGCACGATCGGAGGCACCTTCCTATATTTTGATGTGCCAGGAACTGCTACTCTTCCGGAGCACCTGAGTTTACCCCTGGATTTTAGTTGGATTCATGTTACTCGATCTCTAGTTTGATGTGTATGTTTTGTTGATAGTTGTGTGTCCTTTTGTCCTTTTTGGCCATTGTGTTGTCTGTTCTTCGATTTACGGATTCTGATTACCCCTTTGGTATCTTCAAGCTCTTCTTATATTTTATTCTCACTACCTGTTCTAATTTTATTTTTCAGGAACTCTATGTATATTAGCTATATAATGTAGCAACATTGAACGAGATTTACAGCCTATTTCATTATATTGTTGATAGAATAAGCGTAAAGGAAATAAATAATTGACAAGCTAAAGACACAGGCAACACTGAGCTCAAAGCATAGGACGAAGACAAATATTACAGAAGACTTTTATTTTTTTAATGGGCAATGCACCCACACGAAACAAATAGGGATGAGCCCATGTGCTCGCCAATGGTAAGTAGTTCCTTTTTCAGATGGGATGCCCGTTGCGCTACTTAGTAATGCTCAGTGAAGAAGACATCTATGTAACAGGGTAAGACCAATAGTGACATTTCAGAAATGAATATTTCTTAATGGTCAACCAATTCATAATGACGACTATAATCTGTTTTAACTTTCACGAAAAGAGTATGATATGTCAAATTTGTACTAATCGTGTGTTGTTTCAGAAAAACTGTTGCCTCAGAATAAATAAATAAATACATATGCTAGGCACCTTCAGCCGATCTTGGTCATCATTCTGTTTAGGTCATTTTGTTTTTTGTTTTTTGTTTCTTTTAATTTCTACTTTATTTTGCTTTCCACTCTTCTAACGTTGGACCATTGGGTATTGTAATACTAGTATCGCAGAAGAACCATTTTACGCCTTCATGTGCTTTGTCAACACACGTGGTCAGCAACTGACAGCACATGTTCTAAGAGACAAAGTGAAACAATAGTGCATCTAGAATTTGTAGTACAACTAAATGACTTATGTAGCAAGATTTTAACGACTAAGCTGTTTAGCAAATCCCATGGTAACACTATACTTACAAATCACTTAAAACTATATACATTTTTTTCTAAAATAGTTATTCCTAGTATCTTTCCGTGGGAGATCTTCTGTGACATGATTTTTATAATTCTGTAATATTCTTGATTTAGGAGAAAAGTTTAATTGGCTCATAACAAAAAACGTTACAAATTTGGATTTCTAATCCGACCACAGACAACATTAAAAGTTTTAATCCATTAAAATGTATCTTGCCGGCTAGATGATTAGTTATTGGATAGGAATTGTGATGCTCAAGGCCACTTTAACCGCTATTTCGGTGGATGTCAGTTATATTGGTAAATGAATCCGGAATATACGGAGAATACCCACCGAAACATCGTGCATTGTAGTATCAAGTACACCTATCCATGGGCGGGAGTCAACTATTATTGATGATAGACCCTTATGTAGATCACCCATCATCCGCACGATCGGAGGCACCTTCCTATATTTTGATGTGCCAGGAACTGCTACTCTTCCGGAGCACCTGAGTTTACCCCTGGATTTTAGTTGGATTCATGTTACTCGATCTCTAGTTTGATGTGTATGCATTGTTGATAGTTGTGTGTCCTTTTGTCCTTTTTGGCCATTGTGTTGTCTGTTCTTCGATTTACGGATTCTGATTACCCCTTTGGTATCTTCAAGCTCTTCTTATATTTTATTCTCACTACCTGTTCTAATTTTATTTTTCAGGAACTCTATGTATATTAGCTATATAATGTAACAACATTGAACGAGATTTACAGCCTAATTCATTATATTGTTGATAGAATAAGCGTAAAGGGAATAATAATTGACAAGCTAAAAACACAGGCAACACTGAGCTCAAAGCATAGGACGAAGACAAATATTACAGAAGACTTTTATTTTTTTAATGGGCAATGCACCCACACGAAAAAAATAGGGATGAGCCCATGTGCTCGCCAATGGTAAGTAGTTCCTTTTTCAGATGGGATGCCCGTTGCGCTACTTAGTAATGCTCAGTGAAGAAGACATCTATGTAACAGGGTAAGACCAATAGTGACATTTCAGAAATGAATATTTCTTAATGGTCAACCAATTCATAATGACGACTATAATCTGTTTTAACTTTCACAAAAAGAGTATGATATGTCAAATTTGTACTAATCGTGTGTTGTTTCAGAAATACTGTTGCCTCAGAATAAATAAATAAATACATATGATATATAATCATCTTATTCACATATTGTGAAAACAGTTACACAACCAGGGCCCGGGTGGCTCAATGAGCTAGGTAGTTGGATTACCTAGCAACTCATACAAGCCTATCACCAATACTGCATGGGTTCGCGCCCGGCTTTGTAAATTACAAAAAGGGTGCACTCGCCTCGCAGCTGCAAGTGATAAAGTTTACCAGTTGCTTGCCTATGGTCGGTGGTTCTTTCGGGTACTCCGGCTTCTTCCACCACTAAAACTGGTCGCCATGTATAGCTGAAATATTGCTTAAAGTGGCGTTAAACACCAAAAATCAATCAATCAATCAATCCAAATTGGCTTACAGCACGTTTAAATGTTTTACTGTTAATTCATTTGTAATCCTTGAATACCAATTTTTATGGTTATCTTTGGTACTATTAAATGCTCATATAACTAGAGACATTATTAGCAAGTATTGGGGCCGTCATGGTCGTGATCGTATAGTAGTTGGATTTACAACTACCTGTGCAATCAGTGTTTATCACCACAAAAGTTGTGAGTTCGAATCTTGCTCATGGCGACGTGTACTCGATACAACAATATGTGATAAAGTTTGTCAGTGACATGCGACAGGTCGGTGGTTTCCTCAACCAATAAAACTGTAGTTTGCTTAAATATGGAAACTTAGACACGAAAACAAATAAAATATTTAATAGTGTAGGAGTGGGCTGCCTATTATGGCAGGTTTTTAGTTACTCATAAGTGTGGATATATGAAGAGGGCCAATCAAAAATTACTCTTTTAGTGGTTCCATAAGGGTTCTGTGTGTCTTAGTAGTTTAATTCTCACAAATTCCACAAATTTATGATGAGAAAAGGTTTAAATCCATACATTTTATCTGCAAAACGTCAACCACCTCTCACCTAAAAGCATTAAACACCAAAGACACCACCACATATATTACTATATTCTGAATTGTTCAATGATCATGTCATTGCACAATATCCAATATTACCTAGTAACCGAATTGCTATTAAATTTCAGATTAAATGAGATTTGTTTATTCCAGAAACGTGTCGTGTGCACAAAATTACATCTCTACATTTTTATTAATAAAGCAAATGTCAAATCATTAAGACAATTATATTTGTTGTAAGTTTTACATAGCATATTTAGAGGATTAGGGGTTAGGGTTATGGTGTTTAACGACACTTTCAATAATATTTCAGCTATATCGTGTCAGTCAGTTTTATTGGTGGAGAAAACCGAAGTCCCGGGAGTGAAACCACAGATCCGCCGCAAGCCACTGACAAACTTTAACACATAATGTTGCATCGAGTACACACCACCTGAGCGGGATTCGACTTCCCAATTTAGTGGTGATATGCACTGATTGCATAGGTAGTTGTAAATCCAACTGCTATGCGATCACGACCACGACGCGTACGGCCACTTGCATGCTTAGATATATATACATATATGGGTCTATCTCCATAAGGGATATAACTTTAGTTTTATTTGGTTATCCTGAGTGTTGGCTTTTTTTTGGCTATAGCTTTATTTTCTAAGGCATATATAGCATAATACTTGGATGCAGTGTTGGTTTGCTGTATCTATAGTTTTATTTCCGAACGCACATATAACATTACTTTGAATTGGCTGTAGCGTACCTTTGGTTTGGTTTAGCTATAGACTTATTTCCTATTTCCTAAGGTTTATATAGCATTACACTGGCTTGGTTGTAGCGTTGGTCTGATATAGCTATAGACTTATTTCCTATTTCCTAAGGTTTATATAACATTAAACTGGCTTTGCTCTAGCGTTGGTTTGGTTTAGCTATTGACTTATTTCATATTTCCTAAGGAATATATACCATTACACTGGCTTTGCTGTAGCGTTGGTTTGGTTTAGCTATTGACTTATTTCCTATTTCCTAAGATATATATAACATTACACTGGCTTTGCTGTAGCGTTGGTTTGGTTTAGCTATAGACTTATTTCCTATTTCCTAAGGTTTATATAGCATTACACTGGCTTTGCTGTAGCGTTGGTTTGGTTTAGCTATAGACTTATTTCCTATTTCCTAAGGTATATTTACCATTACACTGAATTTGCTGTAGCGTTGGTTTGGTTTAGCTATAGACTTATTTCCTTTTTCCTAAGGTTTATATTGCATTACACTGGCTTTGCTGTAGCGTTGGTCTGGTTTAGCTATAGACTTATTTCCTAATTTCTAAGGAATATATATCATTACACTGGTTTTGCTGTAGCGTTGGTCTGGTTTAACTATTGACTTATTTCCTATTTCCTAAGGTATATATAGCATTAAACTGGCTTTGCTGAAGCGTTGGATTGGTTTAGCTACAGACTTATTTCATATTTCCTAAAGAATATATACCATTACACTGGCTTTGCTGTAGCGTTGGTTTGGTTTAGCTATAGACTTATTTCATATTT
The DNA here is from genome assembly GCA_963383655.1 of Bathymodiolus septemdierum. Taxonomy (NCBI): domain Eukaryota; kingdom Metazoa; phylum Mollusca; class Bivalvia; order Mytilida; family Modiolidae; genus Bathymodiolus; species Bathymodiolus septemdierum. The sequence goes on along the minus strand of OY726529.1, from coordinate 32,626,037 downwards.
CCTAAGGTATATATACCATTACACTGGCTTTGCTGTAGCGTTGGTTTGGTTTTGCTATTGACTTATTTCCTATTTCCTAAGGTATGTATAGCATTACACTGGCTTTGCTGTACGTTGGATTGGTTTAGCTACAGACTTATTTCCTATTTCCTAAGGTATATATACCATTACACTGGCTTTGCTGTAGCGTTGGTTTGGCTTAGCTATTGACTTATTTCCTATTTCCTAAGGTATACATAGCACTACACTGAATTTGCTGTAGCATTGGTTTGGTTTAGCTATATAATTATTTCCTATTTCCTAAGGTTTATATAGCATTACACCGGCTTTGCTGTAGCGTTGGCTTGCTTTAGCAATAGACATATTTCCTATTTCCTAAGGTTTATATAGCATTACACTGGCTTCGTTGTAGCGTTGGTCTGGATTAGCTATAGACTTATTTCCTATTTCCTAAGGTTTATATAGCATTACACTGGCCTTGCTATAGCGTTGGTTTGGCTTAGCTATAGACATATTTCCTATTTCCTAAGGTTTATATAGCATTACACTGGCTTGGTTGTAGCATTGGTCTGGATTAGCTATAAATTTATTTCCTATTTCCTAAGGTTTATATAGCATTACACTGGCTTTGCTGTAGCGTTGGTTTGGTTTAGCTATAGACATATTTCCTATTTCCTAAGGTTTATATAGCATTACACTGGCTTGGTTGTAGCGTTGGTCTGGATTAGCTATAGACTTATTTCCTATTTCCTAAGGTTTATATAACATTACACTGGCTTTGCTGTAGCATTGGATTGGTTTAGCTACAGACTTATTTCATATTTCCTAAGGAATATATACCATTACACTGGCTTTGCTCTAGCGTTGGTTTGGTTTAGATATTGACTTATTTCCTATTTCCTAAGATATATATAGCATTACACTGAATTTGCTGTAGCGTTGGTTTGGTTTAGCTATAGGCTTATTTCCTATTTCCTAAGGTTTATATAGCATTACATTGCCTTTGCTGTAGCGTTGGTTTGGTTTAGCTATAGACATATTTCCTATTTCCTAAGATTTATATAGCATTACACTGGCTTGGTTGTAGCGCTGGTCTGGATTAGCTATAGACTTATTTCCTATTTCCTAAGGTTGATATAGCATTACACTGGCTTTGCTGTAGCGTTGGCTTGGTTTAGCTATTGACTTATTTCATATTTCCTAAGGAATATATAACATTACACTGGCTTTGCTGTAGCGTTGGTTTGGTTTAGCTATAGACTTATTTCCTATTTCCTAAGGTATATATAGCATTACACTGGCTTTGCTGTAGCGTTGGTTTGGTTTAGCTATAGACTTATTTCCTATTTCCTAAGGTATATATACCATTACACTGGCTTGGTTGTAGCCTTGGTCTGGTTTAGATATAGACTTATTTCCTAATTCCTAAGGAATATATACCATTACACTGGCTTTGCTGTAGCGTTGGTTTGGTTTAGTTATAGACTTATTTCCTATTTCCTAAGGTTTATTTTGCATTACACTGGCTTTGCTGTAGCGTTGGTCTTGTTTAGCTATAGACTTATTCCCTAATTTCTAAGGAATATATACCATTACACTGGCTTTTCTGTAGCTTTGGCTTGGTTTAGCGACAGACTTATTTCATATTTCCTAAGGAATATATACCATTACACTGGCTTTGCTGTAGCTTTGGCTTGGTTTAGCTATTAACTTATTTCCTATTTACTAAGGTATATATAACATTACACTGAATTTGCTGTAGCGTTGGTTTGGTTTTCCTATAGCCTTATTTCCTATTTCCTAAGGTTTATATAGCATTACACTCGCTTTGCTGTAGCGTTGGTTTGGTTTAGCTATAGACATATTTCCTATTTCCTAAGGTTCATATAGCATTACACTGGCCTCGTTATAGCGTTGATCTGGATTAACTATAGACTTATTTCCTATTTACTAAGGTTTATATAGCATTACACTGGCTTTGCTGTAGCGTTGGTTTGGTTTAGCTATAGACATATTTCCTATTTCCTAAGGTTCATATAGCATTACACTGGCCTCGTTATAGCGTTGATCTGGATTAACTATAGACTTATTTCCTATTTCGTAAGGTTTATATAACATTACACTGGCTTTGCTCTAGCGTTGGTTTGGTTTAGCTATTGACTTATTTCATATTTCCTAAGGAATATATACCATTACACTGGCGTTGCTGTAGAGTTCGTTCGGTTTAGCTATTGACTTATTTAAAATTTCTAAGGAATATATAGCATTACACTGGCTTTGCTGTAGCGTTCGTTTGCTTTATCTATTGACTTATTTCCTATTTCCTAAGGTTTATATTGCATTACACTGACTTTGCTGTAGCGTTGGTCTGGTTTAGCTATAGACTTATTTCCTAATTTCTAAGGAATATATACCATTACACCGGCTTTGCTGTAGCGTTGGTTTGGTTTAGTTATAGACTTATTTCATATTACCTAAAGTATATATTGCATTACACTGGCTTTGCTGTAGCGTTGGATTTGTTTAGCAACCGACTTATTTCATATTTCCTAAGGAATATATACCATTACACTGGCTTTGCTGTGGCGTTGGTTTGGTTTAGCTATTGACTTATTTCATATTTCCTAAGGTATATATTGCATTACACTGGCTTGGTTGTAGGGTTGGTCTGGTTTAGCTATAGACTTATTTCCTATTTCCTAAGGTTTATGTAGCATTACACTGGCTTTGCTGTAGCGTAGGATTGGTTTAGCTACAGACTTATTTCCTATTTCCTTAGGAATATATACCATTACACTGGCTTTGCTGTAGCGTTGGTTTGGTTTAGCAATAGAATTATTTCCTATTTCCTAAGGTATATATTGCATTACACTGAATTTCCTGTAGCGTTGGTTTGGTTTAGCTATTGACTTATTTCCTACCTCCTAAGGCTTATATAGCATTACACTGGCTTTTCTGTAGCATTGGTTTGGTTTAGCTATTGACTTATTTCCTATTTCCTAAGGTATATATACCATTACACTGGCTTGGTTGTAGCTTTGGTCTGGTTTAGCTGTAGACTTATTTCCTATTTCCTAAGGTTTGAATAGCATTACACTGGCTTTGCGGTAGCGTTGGATTGGTTTAGCTACAGACTTATTTCATATTTCCTAAGGAATAGATACCATTAAACTGGCTTTGTTGTAGCTTTGGTTTGGTTTAGCTATTGACTTATTTCCTATTTCCTAAGGTTTATATTGCATTACACTGGCTTTGCTGTAGGTTGGTCTTGTTTAGCTATAGACTTATTTCCTAATTTCTAAGGAATATATACCATTACACTGGCTTTGCTGTAGCGTTGGTTTGGTTTAGCTATAGACTTATTTCCTATTTCCTAAGGTATATATACCATTACACTGGCTTGGTTGTAGCCTTGGTCTGGTTTAGATATAGACTTATTTCCTAATTCCTAAGGAATATATACCATTACACTGGCTTTGCTGTAGCGTTGGTTTGGTTTAGTTATAGACTTATTTCCTATTTCCTAAGGTTTATTTTGCATTACACTGGCTTTGCTGTAGCGTTGGTCTTGTTTAGCTATAGACTTATTCCCTAATTTCTAAGGAATATATACCATTACACTGGCTTTGCTGTAGCTTTGGCTTGGTTTAGCGACAGACTTATTTCATATTTCCTAAGGAATATATACCATTACACTGGCTTTGCTGTAGCTTTGGCTTGGTTTAGCTATTGACTTATTTCCTATTTCCTAAGGTATATATAACATTACACTGAATTTGCTGTAGCGTTGGTTTGGTTTTCCTATAGCCTTATTTCCTATTTCCTAAGGTTTATATAGCATTACACTCGCTTTGCTGTAGCGTTGGTTTGGTTTAGCTATAGACATATTTCCTATTTCCTAAGGTTCATATAGCATTACACTGGCCTCGTTATAGCGTTGATCTGGATTAACTATAGACTTATTTCCTATTTACTAAGGTTTATATAGCATTACACTGGCTTTGCTGTAGCGTTGGTTTGGTTTAGCTATAGACATATTTCCTATTTCCTAAGGTTCATATAGCATTACACTGGCCTCGTTATAGCGTTGATCTGGATTAACTATAGACTTATTTCCTATTTCGTAAGGTTTATATAACATTACACTGGCTTTGCTCTAGCGTTGGTTTGGTTTAGCTATTGACTTATTTCATATTTCCTAAGGAATATATACCATTACACTGGCGTTGCTGTAGAGTTCGTTCGGTTTAGCTATTGACTTATTTAAAATTTCTAAGGAATATATAGCATTACACTGGCTTTGCTGTAGCGTTCGTTTGCTTTAACTATTGACTTATTTCCTATTTCCTAAGGTTTATATTGCATTACACTGACTTTGCTGTAGCGTTGGTCTGGTTTAGCTATAGACTTATTTCCTAATTTCTAAGGAATATATACCATTACACCGGCTTTGCTGTAGCGTTGGTTTGGTTTAGTTATAGACTTATTTCCTATTACCTAAAGTATATATTGCATTACACTGGCTTTGCTGTAGCGTTGGATTTGTTTAGCAACCGACTTATTTCATATTTCCTAAGGAATATATACCATTACACTGGCTTTGCTGTGGCGTTGGTTTGGTTTAGCTATTGACTTATTTCATATTTCCTAAGGTATATATTGCATTACACTGGCTTGGTTGTAGGGTTGGTCTGGTTTAGCTATAGACTTATTTCCTATTTCCTAAGGTTTATGTAGCATTACACTGGCTTTGCTGTAGCGTTGGATTGGTTTAGCTACAGACTTATTTCCTATTTCCTTAGGAATATATACCATTACACTGGCTTTGCTGTAGCGTTGGTTTGGTTTAGCAATAGAATTATTTCCTATTTCCTAAGGTATATATTGCATTACACTGAATTTCCTGTAGCGTTGGTTTGGTTTAGCTATTGACTTATTTCCTACCTCCTAAGGTTTATATAGCATTACACTGGCTTTTCTGTAGCATTGGTTTGGTTTAGCTATTGACTTATTTCCTATTTCCTAAGGTATATATACCATTACACTGGCTTGGTTGTAGCTTTGGTCTGGTTTAGCTGTAGACTTATTTCCTATTTCCTAAGGTTTGAATAGCATTACACTGGCTTTGCGGTAGCGTTGGATTGGTTTAGCTACAGACTTATTTCATATTTCCTAAGGAATATATACCATTAAACTGGCTTTGTTGTAGCTTTGGTTTGGTTTAGCTATTGACTTATTTCCTATTTCCTAAGGTTTATATTGCATTACACTGGCTTTGCTGTAGGTTGGTCTTGTTTAGCTATAGACTTATTTCCTAATTTCTAAGGAATATATACCATTACACTGGCTTTGCTGTAGCGGTGGTTTGGTTTAGCTATAGACTTATTCCCTATTACCTAAGGTATATATAGCATTACACTGGCTTTGCTGTAGCGTTGGATTGGTTTAGCTACAGACTTATCTCAATATTTCCTAAGGAATATATACCATTAGACTGGCTTTGCTGTAGCGTTGGTTTGGTTTAGCTATTGACTTATTTCCTATTTCCTAAGGTATATATAGCATTACACTGGCTTTGCTCTAGCGTTGGTTTGGTTTAATTATAGACTTATTTCCTATTTCCTAAGGTTTATATTGCATTACACTGGCTTTGCTGTAGCGTTGGTCTTGTTTAGCTATAGACTTATTCCCTATTACCTAAGGTATATATAGCATTACACTGGCTTTGCTGTAGCGTTGGATTGGTTTAGCTACAGACTTATCTCAATATTTCCTAAGGAATATATACCATTAGACTGGCTTTGCTGTAGCGTTGGTTTGGTTTAGCTATTGACTTATTTCCTATTTCCTAAGGTATATATAGCATTACACTGAATTTGCTGTAGCGTTGGTTTGGTTTAGTTATAGACTTATTTCCTATTTCCGAAGGTTTATATAGCATTACACTGGCCTGGTTATAGCGTTGGTCTGGATTAACTATAGACTTATTTCCTATTTCCTAGGGTTTATATAGCATTACAATGGCGTTGCTGTAGCGTTGGTTTGGCTTAGCTATTGACTTATTTCATATTTCCTAAGGAATATATACCATTACACTGGCTTTAATGTAGCGTTGGTTTGGTTTAGCTATTGACTTATTTCCTATTTCCTAAGGTATATATTGCATTACACTGGCTTTGCTGTAGCGTTGGATTTGTTTAGCTACAGATTTATTTCATATTTCCTAAGGAATATATACCATTACACTGGCTTTGCTGTAGCGTTGGTCTGGTTTAGCTATGGACTTATTTCCTATTTCCTAAGGTTTATGTAGCATTACACTGGCTTTGCTCTAGCGTTGGATTCGTTTAGTTACAGACTTATTTCATATTTCCTAAGGAATATATACCATTACACTGGCTTTGCTCTAGCGTTGGTTTGGTTTAGCTATAGACTTATTCCCTATTTCCTATGGTATATATAGCATTACACAGGCTTTACTGTAGGGTTGGATTTGTTTTGCTACAGACTTATTTCATATTTCCTAAAGAATATATACCATTAGACTGGCTTTGCTGTAGCGTTGGTTTGGTTTAGCTATTGACTTATTTTCTATTTCCTAAGGTATATATTGCATTACACTGGTTTGGTTGTAGGGTTGGTCTGGTTTAGCTATAGACTTATTTCCTATTTCCTAAGGTTTATGTAGCATTACACTGGCTTTGCTGTAGCGTTGGTCTCGTTTAGATATAGACTTATTTCCTAATTCCTAAGGAATATATACCATTACACTGGCTTTGCTGTAGCGTTGGTTTGGTTTAGCTATTGACTTATTTCCTATTTCCTAAGGTATACATAGCATTACACTGGCTTTGCTGTAGTGTTGGTTTGGTTTATCTATAGACTTATTACCTATTTCCAAAGGTTTATATAGCATTACACTGGCTTGGTTGTAGCGTTGGTCTGGATTAGCTATAGACTTATTTCCTATTTCCTAAGGTTTATATAGCATTACACTGGCTTTGCTCTAGCGTTGGTTTGGATTAGCTATAGACTTATTTCATATTTCCTAAGGAATATATACCATTACACTGGCTTTGCTGTAGCGTTGGTTTGGTTTAGTTATAGACTTATTTCCTATTTCCTAAGGTTTATATTGCATTTCACTGGCTTTGCTGTAGCGTTGGTCTTGTTTAGCTATATACTTATTTCCTAATTTCTAAGGAATATATACCATTACACTGGCTTTGCTGTAGCGTTGGTTTGGTTTAGCTATAGACTTATTTCCTATTACCTAAGGTATACAAAGCATCACACTGGCTTTGCTGTAGCGTTGGATTGATTTAGCTACAGACTTATTTCATATTTCCTAAGGAATATATACCATTACACTGTCTTTGCTGTAGCGTTGGTTTGGTTTAGCTATTGACTTATTTCCTATTTCCTAAGGTATATATAGCATTACACTGAATTTGCTGTAGCGTTGGATTGGTTTAGCTATAGACTTATTTCCTATTTCCTAAGGTTTATATAGCATTACACTGGCTTTGCGGTAGCGTTGGTTTGGTTTAGCTATAGACATATTTCCTATTTCTTAAGGTTCATATAGCATTACAGTGGCCTAGTTATAGCGTTGGTCTGGATTAACTATAGACTTATTTCCTATTTCCTAAGGTTTATATAGCATTACACTGGCTTTGCTGTAGAGTTGGTTTGGTTTAGCTATTGACTTATTTCCTATTTCCTAAAGTATATATAGCATTACACTGGCTTTGCTGTAGCGTTGGTTTGGTTTAGCTATTGTCTTATTTCCTATTTCCTAAGGTATATATACCATTACAATGGCTTGGTTGTAGCGTTCGTTTGGTTTCGCTATTGACTTATTTCCTATTTCCTAAGGTTTATATAGCATTACACTGACTTTGTTGTAGCGTTGGTCTGGTTTAGCTATAGACTTATTTCCTAATTTCTAAGGAATATATACCATTACACTGGCTTTGCTGTAGCGTTGGTTTGGATTAGCTATAGACTTATTTCCTATTTCCTAAGGTTTATATTGCATTACACTGGCTTTGCTGTAGCGTTGGATTTGTTTAGCTACCGACTTATTTCATATTTCCTAAGGAATATATACAATTACACTGACTTTGCTGTAGCGTTGGTTTGGTTTAGCTATTGACTTATTTCCTATTTCCTAAGGAATATATTGCATTACACTGGCTTGGTTGTAGGGTTGATCTGGTTTAGCTATAGACTTATTTCCTATTTCCTAAGGTATATATACCATTACACTGGCTTGGTTGTAGCCTTGGTCTGGTTTGCTACAGACTTATTTAAAATTTCTAAGGTATATATTGCATTACACTGGCTTTGCTGTAGCGTTCGTTTGCTTTAGCTATTGACTTATTTCCTATTTCCTAAGGTTTATATAGCATTACACTGACTTTGCTGTAGCGTTGGATTGGTTTAGCTACAGACTTATTTCATATTTCCTAAGGAATATATACCATTACACTGGCTTTGCTGTAGCGTTGGTTTGGTTTGTTATTGACTTATTTCCTATTTGCTAAGGTATATATACCATTACACTGGCTTTGCGGTAGCGTTGGTTTGGTTTAGCTATAGACATATTTCCTATTTCCTAATGTTCATATAGCATTACAGTGGCCTGGTTATAGCGTTGGTCTGGATTAACTATAGACTTATTTCCTATTTCCTAAGGTTTATATAGCATTACACTGGCTTTGCTGTAGAGTTGGTTTGGTTTAGCTATTGACTTATTTCCTATTTCCTAAGGTATATATAGCATTACACTGGCTTTGCTGTAGCGTTGGTTTGGTTTAGCTATAGACTTATTTCCTATTTCCTAAGGTATATATACCATTACAATGGCTTGGTTGTAGCGTTCGTTTGGTTTAGCTATTGACTTATTTCCTATTTCCTAAGGTATATATAGCAGTACACTGACTTTGTTGTAGCGTTGGTCTGGTTTAGCTATAGACTTATTTCCTAATTTCTAAGGAATATATACCATTACACTGGCTTTGCTGTAGCGTTGGTTTGGATTAGCTATAGTCTTATTTCCTATTTCCTAAGGTTTATATTGCATTACACTGGCTTTGCTGTAGCGTTGGATTTGTTTAGCTACCGACCTATTTCATATTTCTTAAGGAATATATACAATTACACTGGCTTGGTTGTAGCCTTGGTCTGGTTTAGATTTAGACTTATTTCCTATTTCGTAAGGTTTATATAGCATTACACTGGCTTTGCTGTAGCGTTGAATTGGTTTAGCTACAGACTTATTTCATATTTCCTAAGGAATATATACCATTACACTGGCTTTGCTGTAGCGTTGGTTTGGTTTAGCTATTGACTTATTTCCTATTTCCTAAGGTTTATATAGCATTACACTGGCTTTGCTGTAGCGTTGGTTTGGTTTAGCTATTGACTTATTTCCTATTTCCTATGGTATATATAGCATTACACTGGCTTTGCTCTAGCGTTGGTTTGGTTTAGCTATTGACTTATTTCATATTTCCTAAGGAATATATACCATTACACTGGCGTTGCTGTAGAGTTGGTTCGGTTTAGCTATTGACTTATTTAAAATTTCTAAGGTATATATAGCATTACACTGGCTTTGCTGTAGCGTTCGTTTGCTTTAGCTATTGACTTATTTCCTATTTCCTAAGGTTTATATAGCATTACACTGATTTTGCTGTAGCGTTGGTCTGGTTTAGTTATAGACGTATTTCCTAATTTCTAAGGAATATATACCATTACACCGGCTTTGCTGTAGCGTTGGTTTGGTTTAGTTATAGATTTATTTCCTATTTCCTAAGGTATATATTGCATTACACTGGCTTTGCTGTAGCGTTGGATTTGTTTAGCAACCGCCTTATTTCCTATTTCCTAAGGAATATATACCATTACACTGGCTTTGCTGTAGCGTTGGTTTGGTTTACCTATAGACTTATTTCCTATTTCCTAAGGTATATATACCATTACACTGAATTTGCTGTGGCGTTGGTTTGGTTTAGCTATAGACTTATTTCCTATTTCCTAAGGTTTATATAGCATTACACTGGATTTTCTGTAGCATTGGTTTGGTTTAGCTATTGACTCATATCCTATTTCCTAAGGTTTATATAGCATTACACTGGCTTGGTTGTAGCGTTGGTTTGGTTTACCTATAGACTTATTTCCTATTTCCTTAGGTATATATACCACTACATTGGCTTGGTTGTAGCTTTGGTCTGGTTTAGCTATAGACTTATTTCCTATTTCCTAAGGTTTGTACAGCATTACACTGGCTTTGCTGTACCGTTGGTCTGGATTAGCTACAGACTTATTTACTAATTCCTAAGGAATATATACCATTACACTGGCTTTAATGTAGCGTTGGTCTGGATTAGCTATAGACTTATTTCATATTTCCTAAGGTTTATATAGCATTACACTGGCTTTGCTGTAGCGTTGAATTGGTTTAGCTACAGACTTATTTCATATTTCCTAAGGAATATATACCATTACACTGGCTTTGCTGTAGCGTTGGTTTGGTTTAGCTATTGACTTATTTCCTATTTCCTAAGGTATATATAGCATTACACTGGCTTTGCTGTAGCGTTGGTTTGGTTTAGCTATAGATTTATTTCCTATTACCTAAGGTATATATAGCATTACACTGGCTTTGCTGAGAGCGTTGGATTGGTTTAGCTACAGACTTATTTCCTATTTCCTAAGGTTTATGTAGCATTACACTAGCTTTGCTGTAGCGTTGGTTTGGTTTAGCAATAGAAATATTTCCTATTTCCTCACGTTCATATAGCATTACACTGGCCTGGTTATAGCGTTGGTCTGGATTAACTATAGACTTATTTCCTATTTCCTAGGGTTTATATAGCATTACAATGGCTTTGCTGTAGCGTTGGTTTGGCCTAGCTATTGACTTATTTCATATTTCCTAAGGAATATACACCATTACGCTGGCTTTGGTGTAGCGTTGGTCTAGTTTAGATTTAGACTTATTTCCTATTTCCAAAGGTATATATAGCATTACACTGGCTTTGCTGTAGCGTTGGTTTGGTTTAGCCATTGACTTATTTCCTATTTCCTAAGGTATATATACCATTACACTTGCTTGGTTGTAGCTTTGGTCTGGTTTACCTATAGACTTATTTCCTAATTCCTAAGGAATATATACCATTACACTGGATTTGCTGTAACGTTGGTTTGGTTTAGCTATTGACTTATTTCCTAATTCCTAAGGTATATATACCATTACACTGGATTTGCTGTAGCGTTGGTTTGGTTTAGCTATTGACTTATTTCCTATTTCCTAAGGTTTATATAGCATTACACTGGCTTTGCTGTAGCGTTGGTTTGGTTTAGCTATAGACATATTTCCTATTCCCTAAGGTTTATATAGCATTACACTGGCTTGGTTGTAGCGTTGGTCTGGATTAACTATAGACTTATTTCCTATTTCCTAAGGTTTATATAACATTACATTGGCTTTGCTGTAACGTTGGTCTTGTTTAGCTATAGACTTATTTCCTAATTTCTAAGGAATATATACCATTACACTGGCTTTGCTGTAGCGTTGGATTGGTTTAGCTATAGACTTATTTCATATTTCCTAAGGAATATATACCATTACACCGGCTTTGCTGTAGCGTTCGTTTGGTTTTGCAATTGATTTATTTCCTATTTGCTAAGGTATATATAGCATTACACTGAATTTGCTGTAGCGTTGGTTTGGTTTAGCTATAGACTTATTTCCTATTTCCTAAGGTTCATATAGCATTACACTGGCCTGGTTATAGCGTTGGTCTGGATTAACTATAGACTTATTTCCTATTTCCTAAGGTTTATATAACATTACATTGGCTTTGCTGTAGCGTTGGTTTGGTTTAGCTATTGACTTATTTCATATTTCCTAAGGTATATATAGCATTACAATGGCTTTGCTGTAGCGTTGGTTTGGTTTAGCTATAGACATATTTCCTATTCCCTAAGGTTTATATAGCATTACACTGGCTTGGTTGTAGCGTTGGTCTGGATTAACTATAGACTTATTTCCTACTTCCTAAGGTTTATATTGCATTACACTGGCTTTGCTGTAGCGTTGGATTGGCTTAGCTACAGACTTATTTCATATTTCCTAAGGAATATATACCATTACACTGGCTTTGCTGTAGCGTTGGTTTGGTTTTGCTATTGATTTATTTCCTATTTGCTAAGGTATATATAGCATTACACTGAATTTGCTGTAGCGTTGGTTTGGTTTTGCTATAGACTTATTTCCTATTTCCTAAGGTTCATATAGCATTACACTGGCCTGGTTATAGCGTTGGTCTGGATTAACTATAGACTTATTTCCTATTTCCTAAGGTTTATATAACATTACATTGGCTTTGCTGTAACGTTGGTCTTGTTTAGCTATAGAGTTATTTCCTAATTTCTAAGGAATATATAGCATTACACTGGCTTTGCTTTATCGTTGGATTGGTTTAGCTACAGACTTATTTTATATTTCCTAAGGAATATATACCATTATACTGGCTTTGCTGTAGCGTTCGTTTGGTTTTGCAATTGATTTATTTCCTATTTGCTAAGGTATATATAGCATAACACTGAATTTGCTGTAGCGTTGGTTTGGTTTAGCTATAGACTTATTTCCTATTTCCTAAGGTTCATATAGCATTACACTGGCCTGGTTATAGCGTTGGTCTGGATTAACTATAGACTTATTTCCTATTTCCTAAGGTTTATATAACATTACATTGGCTTTGCTGTAGCGTTGGCTTGGTTTAGCTATAGACTTATTTCCTATTTCCTAAGGTTTATATATCATTACACTGACTTTGCTGTAGCGTTGGTCTGGTTTAGCTATAGAGTTATTTCCTAATTTCTAAGGAATATATACCATTACACTGGCTTTGCTGTAGCGTTGGTTTGGTTTAGCTATAGACTTATTCCCTATTTCCTATGGTATATATAGCATTACACTGGCTTTGCTGTAGGGTTGGATTTGTTTAGCTACAGACTTATTTCCTATTTCCTAAGGAATATATACCATTACACTGGCTTTGCTGTAGCGTTGGTTTGGTTTAGCTATTGACTTATTTCCTATTTCCTAAGGTATATATAGCATTACACTGGCTTTGCTGTAGCGGTGGTCTGGTTTAGCTATAGATTTATTTCCTATTTCCTAAGGTTTATGTAGCATTACACTGGCTTTGCTGTAGCGTTGGATTGGTTTAGCTACGACTTATTTCATATTTCCTTAGGAATATATACCATTACACTGGCTTTGCTGTAGCGTTGGTTTGGTTTAGCTATAGACTTATTTCCTATTTCCTAAGGTATATATACCATTACACTGGCTTGGTTGTAGCTTTGGTCTGGTTTAGCTATAGACTTATTTCCTATTTCCTAAGGTTTGTATAGCATTACACTGGCTTGGCTGTACCGGTGGTCTGGATTAGCTATAGACATATTTCCTAATTCCTAAGGAATATATACCATTACACTGGATTTGCTGTAGCGTTGGTTTGGTTTAGCTATTGACTTATTTCCTATTTCCTAAGGTTTATATAGCATTACACTGGGTTGGCTGTAGCGTTGGTTTGGTTTAACTATAGACTTATTTCCTATTTCCTAAGGTTTATATAGCATTACACTGGCTTTGCTGTAGCGTTGGTCTGGATTAGCTATAGACTTATTTCCTACTTCCTAAGGTTTATATTGCATTACACTGGCTTTGCTGTAACGTTGGTCTTGTTTAGCCATAGACTTATTTCCTAATTTCTAAGGAATATATACCATTACACTGGCTTTGCTGTAGCGTTGGTCTGGATTAGATTTAGACTTATTTCATATTTCCTAAGGAATATATACCATTACACTAGCTTTGCTGTAGCGTTGGATTTGTTTAGCTACAGATTTATTTCATATTTCCTAAGGAATATATACCATTACACTGGCTTTGCTGTAGCGGTGGTTTGGTTTAGCTATAGACTTATTTCCTATTACCTAAGATATATATAGCATTACACTGGCTTTGTTGTAGCGTTCGATTGGTAAAGCTACAGACTTATTTCATATTTCCTAAGGAATATATACCATTACACTGGCTTTGCTGTAGCGTTGGTTTGGTTTAGCTATTGATTTATTTCCTATTTCCTAAGGTATATATAGCATTACACTGAATTTCCTGTAGCGTTGGTTTGGTTTAGCTATAGACTTATTTCCTATTTCCTAAGGTTCATATAGCATTACACTGGCCTGGTTATACCGTTGGTCTGGATTAACTATAGACTTATTTCCTATTTCCTAAGGTTTATATAGCATTACACTGGCTTGGTTGTAGCGTTGGTTTGGTTTACCTATAGACTTATTTCCTAGTTCCTAAGGTATATATACCATTACACTGGCTTGGTTGTAGCTTTGGTGTGGTTTAGCTATAGACTTATTTCCTATTTCCCAAGGTTTATATACCATTACACTGGATTTGCTGTAGCGTTGGTTTGGTTTAGCTATTGACTTATTTCCTATTTACTAAGGAATATATACCATTACACTGGCTTTGCTGTAAGGTTGGTTTGGTTTAGCTATTGACTTATTTCCTATTACCTAAGGTTCATATAGCATTACACTGGCCTGGTTATAGCGTTGGTCTGGATTAACTATAGACTTATTTCCTATTTCCTAAGGTTTATATAGCATTACATTGGCTTTGCTGTAGCGTTGGTTTGGTTTAGCTATTGACTTATTTCCTATTTCCTAAGGAATATATACCATTACACTGGCTTTGCTGTAACGTTGGTTTGGTTTAGCTATAGACTTATTTCCTATTACCTAAGGTTCATATAGCATTACACTGGCCTGGTTATAGCGTTGGTCTGGAATAACTATAGACTTATTTCCTATTTCCTAAGGTTTATATAGCATTACATTGGCTTTGCTGTAGCGTTGGTTTGGTTTAGCTATAGACTTATTTCCTATTTCCTAAGGTTTATATAGCCCTTCACTGGCTTTGCTGTAGCGTTGGATTGGTGTAGCTACTGACTTATTTCATATTTCCAAAGGAATATATACCATTACACTGGCTTTGCTGTAGCGTTGGTTTGGTTTAGCTATTGACTTATTTCCTATTTCCTAAGGTATATAGAGCATTGCACTGAATTTGCTGTAGCGTTGGTTTGGTTTAGCTATAGACTTATTTCCTATTTCCTAAGGTTTATATTGCATTACACTGGCTTTGCTGTAGCGTTGGTTTTGTGTAGCTATAGACATATTTCTTATTTCCTAAGGTTTATATAGCATTACACTGGCTTGGTTGTAGCATTGGTCTGGATTAGCTATAGATTTATTTCCTATTTCCTAAGGTTTATATTGCATTACACTGGCTTTGCTGTAGCGTTGGTCTGGTTTAGCTATAGACTTATTTCCTAATTTCTAAGGAATATATACCATTACACTGGCTTTGCTGTAGCGTTGGTTTGGTTTAGCTATTGACTTATTTCCTATTTCCTAAGGTATATATTGCATTACACTGGTTTGGTTGTAGGGTTGCTCTGGTTTAGCTATAGACTTATTTCCTATTTCCTAAGGTTTATGTAGCATTACACTGGCTTTGCTGTAGCGTTGGATTGGTATAGCTACAGACTTATTTCATATTTCCTTTGGAATATATACCATTACACTGGCTTTGCTGTAGCGTTGGTTTGGTTTAGCTATACACTTATTTCCTATTTCCTAAGGTATATATAGCATTACAGTGAATTTGCTGTAGCGTTGGTTTGGTTTTGCTACAGACTTATTTCCTATTTCCTAAGGTTTATATAGCATTCCACTGGCTTTACTGTAGCATTGGTTTGGATTAGCTATTAACTTATTTCCTATTTCCTAAGGTATATATACCATTACACTGGCTTGTTTGGAGCTTTGGTCTGGTTTAGCTATAGACTTATTTCCTATTTCCTAAGGTTTATATAGCCCTACACTGGCTTTGCTGTAGCGTTGGATTGGTGTAGCTACAGACTTATTTCATATTTCCAAAGGAATATATACCATTACACTGGCTTTGCTGTCGCGTTGGTTTGGTTTAGCTATTGACTTATTTCCTATTTCCAAAGGTATATAGAGCATTGCACTGAATTTGCTGTAGCGTTGGTTTGGTTTAGCTATAGACTTATTTCCTATTTCCTAAGGTTTATATAGCATTACACTGGCTTTGCTGTAGCGTTGGTTTGGTGTAGCTATAGACATATTTCCTATTTCCTAAGGTTTATATAACATTACACTGGCTTGGTTGTAGCATTGGTCTGGATTAGCTATGGATTTATTTCCTATTTCCTAAGGTTTATATTGCATTACACTGGCTTTGCTGTAGCGTTGGTTTGGTTTTGCTATTGACTTATTTCATATTTCCTAAGGAATATATACCATTACACTGGCTTTGCTGTAGCGTTGGTTTGGTTTAGCTATAGACTTATTTTTTATTTCCAAAGATATATATAGCATTACACTGGCTTTTCTGTAGCGTTGGTTTGGTTTAGCTATTGACTTATTTCCTATTTCCTAAGGTTTATATAGCATTACACTGGGTTGGCTGTAGCGTTGGTTTGGTTTAACTATAGACTTATTTGCTATTTCCTAAGGTTTACATAGCATTACACTGGCTTTGCTGTAGCGTTGGTCTGGATTAGCTATAGACTTATTTCCTACTTCCTAAGGTTTATATTGCATTACACTGGCTTTGCTGTAACGTTGGTCTTGTTTAGCCATAGACTTATTTCCTAATTTCTAAGGAATATATACCATTACACTGGCTTTGCTGTAGCGTTGGTCTGGTTTAGATTTAGACTTATTTCCTATTTCCTAAGGAATATATACCATTACACTAGCTTTGCTGTAGCGTTGGATTTGCTTAGCTACAGATTTATTTCATATTTCCTAAGGAATATATACCATTACACTGGCTTTGCTGTAGCGGTGGTTTGGTTTAGCTATACACTTATTTCCTATTTCCTAAGGTATATATAGCATTACAGTGAATTTGCTGTAGCGTTGGTTTGGTTTTGCTACAGACTTATTTCCTATTTCCTAAGGTTTATATAGCATTCCACTGGCTTTACTGTAGCATTGGTTTGGATTAGCTATTAACTTATTTCCTATTTCCTAAGGTTTATATAGCATTACACTGGCTTTGCTGTAGCGTTGGTTTGGTGTAGCTATAACATTACACTGGCTTGGTTGTAGCATTGGTCTGGATTAGCTATGGATTTATTTCCTATTTCCTAAGGTTTATATTGCATTACACTGGCTTTGCTGTAGCGTTGGTTTGGTTTTGCTATTGACTTATTTCATATTTCCTAAGGAATATATACCATTACACTGGCTTTGCTGTAGCGTTGGTTTGGTTTAGCTATAGACTTATTTTTTATTTCCAAAGATATATATAGCATTACACTGGCTTTTCTGTAGCGTTGGTTTGGTTTAGCTATTGACTTATTTCCTATTTCCTAAGGTTTATATAGCATTACACTGGGTTGGCTGTAGCGTTGGTTTGGTTTAACTATAGACTTATTTGCTATTTCCTAAGGTTTACATAGCATTACACTGGCTTTGCTGTAGCGTTGGTCTGGATTAGCTATAGACTTATTTCCTACTTCCTAAGGTTTATATTGCATTACACTGGCTTTGCTGTAACGTTGGTCTTGTTTAGCCATAGACTTATTTCCTAATTTCTAAGGAATATATACCATTACACTGGCTTTGCTGTAGCGTTGGTCTGGTTTAGATTTAGACTTATTTCCTATTTCCTAAGGAATATATACCATTACACTAGCTTTGCTGTAGCGTTGGATTTGCTTAGCTACAGATTTATTTCATATTTCCTAAGGAATATATACCATTACACTGGCTTTGCTGTAGCGGTGGTTTGGTTTAGCTATAGACTTATTTCCTATTACCTAAGGTATACATAGCATTACACTGGCTTTGTTGTAGCGTTCGATTGGTATAGCTACAGACTTATTTCATATTTCCTAAGGAATATATACCATTACACTGGCTTTGCTGTAGCGTTGGTTTGGTTTAGCTATTGATTTATTTCCTATTTCCTAAGGTATATATAGCATTACACTGAATTTCCTGTAGTGTTGGTTTGGTTTAGCTATAGACTTATTTCCTATTTCCTAAGGTTCATATAGCATTACACTGGCCTGGTTATAGCGTTGGTCTGGATTAACTATAGACTTATTTCCTATTTCCTAAGGTTTATATAGCATTACACTGGCTTGGTTGTAGCGTTGGTTTGGTTTACCTATAGACTTATTTCCTAGTTCCTAAGGTATATATACCATTACACTGGCTTGGTTGTAGCTTTGGTCTGGTTTAGCTATAGACTTATTTCCTATTTCCTAAGGTTTATATACCATTACACTGGATTTGCTGTAGCGTTGGTTTGGTTTAGCTATTGACTTATTTCCTATTTCCTAAGGAATATATACCATTACACTGGCTTTGCTGTAACGTTGGTTTGGTTTAGCTATAGACTTATTTCCTATTACCTAAGGTTCATATAGCATTACACTGGCCTGGTTATAGCGTTGGTCTGGATTAACTATAGACTTATTTCCTATTTCCTAAGGTTTATATAGCATTACATTGGCTTTGCTGTAGCGTTGGTTTGGTTTAGCTATTGACTTATTTCATATTTCCTAAGGAATATATACCATTACACTGGCGTTGCTGTAGCGTTGGTTTGGTTTAGCTATAAACTTATTTCCTATTTCCTAAGGTATATATAGCATTACACTGTCTTTGCTGTAGCGTTGGTCTGGTTTAGCTATAGACTTATTTCCTAATTTCTAAGGAATATATACCATTACACTGGCTTTGCTGTAGCGTTGGTTTGGTTTAGCTATAGACTTATTCCCTATTTCCTATGGTATATATAGCATTACACTGGCTTTGCTGTAGGGTTGGATTTGTTTAGCTACAGACTTATTTCATATTTCCTAAGGAATATATACCATTACACTGGCTTTGCTGTAGCGTTGGTTTGGTTTAGCTATTGACTTATTTCATATTTCCTAAGGTATATATTGCATTACACTGGTTTGGTTGTAGGGTTGGTCTGGTTTAGCTATAGACTTATTTCCTATTTCCTAAGGTTTATGTAGCATTACACTGGCTTTGCTGTAGCGTTGGATTGGTATAGCTACAGACTTATTTCATATTTCCTTTGGAATATATACCATTACACTGGCTTTGCTGTAGCGTTGGTTTGGTTTTGGCTATACACTTATTTCCTATTTCCTAAGGTATATATAGCATTACACTGGCTTTGCTGTAGCGTTGGTTTGGTGTAGCTATAGACTTATTTCCTATTTCCTAAGGTTTATATAGCATTACACTGGCTTTGCTGTAGCGTTGGTTTCGTTTAGCTATAGACTTATTTCCTATTTCCTAAGGTTTATATAGCATTACACTGGCTTTGCTGTAGCGTTGGTTTGGTGTAGCTATAGACATATTTCCTATTTCCTAAGGTTTATATAGCATTACACTGGCTTGGTTGTAGCATTGGTCTGGATTAGCTATAGATTTATTTCCTATTTCCTAAGGTTTATATTGCATTACACTGGCTTTGCTGTAGCGTTGGTCTGGTTTAGCTATAGATTTATTTCCTAATTTCTAAGGAATATATACCATTACACTGGCTTTGCTGTAGCGTTGGTTTGGTTTAGCTATAGACTTAATCCCTATTTCCTATGGTATATATAGCATTACACTGGCTTTGCTGTAGGGTTGGATTTGTTTAGCTACAGACTTATTTCATATTTCCTAAGGAATATATACCATTACACTGGCTTTGCTGTAGAGTTGGTTTGGTTTAGCTATTGACTTATTTCCTATTTCCTAAGGTTTATGTAGCATTACACTGGCTTTGCTGTAGCGTGGGATTGGTATAGCTACAGACTTATTTCATATTTCCTTTGGAATATATACCATTACACTGGCTTTGCTGTAGCGTTGGTTTGGTTTAGCTATACACTTATTTCCTATTTCCTAAGGTATATATAGCATTACACTGAATTTGCTGTAGCGTTGGTTTGGTTTTGCTACAGACTTATTTCCTATTTCCTAAGGTTTATATAGCATTCCACTGGCTTTACTGTAGCATTGGTTTGGTTTAGCTATTGACTTATTTCCTATTTCCTAAGGTTTATATAGCATTACACTGGCTTGGTTGTAGCGTTGGTTTGGTTTACCTATAGACTTATTTCCTATTTCCTAAGGTATATATACCATTACACTGGCTTGTTTGGAGCTTTGGTCTGGTTTAGCTATAGACTTATTTCCACTGGCTTTACTGTAGCATTGGTTTGGTTTAGCTATTGACTTATTTCCTATTTCCTAAGGTTTATATAGCCCTACACTGGCTTTGCTGTAGCGTTGGATTGGTGTAGCTACAGACTTATTTCATATTTCCAAAGGAATATATACCATTACACTGGCTTTGCTGTCGCGTTGGTTTGGTTTAGCTATTGACTTATTTCCTATTTCCTAAGGTATATAGAGCATTGCACTGAATTTGCTGTAGCGTTGGTTTCGTTTAGCTATAGACTTATTTCCTATTTCCTAAGGTTTATATAGCATTACACTGGCTTTGCTGTAGCGTTGGTTTGGTGTAGCTATAGACATATTTCCTATTTCCTAAGGTTTATATAACATTACACTGGCTTGGTTGTAGCATTGGTCTGGATTAGCTATGGATTTATTTCCTATTTCCTAAGGTTTATATTGCATTACACTGGCTTTGCTGTAGCGTTGGGTTGGTTTAGCTATTGACTTATTTCATATTTCCTAAGGAATATATACCATTACACTGGCTTTGCTGTAGCGTTGGTTTGGTTTAGCTATAGACTTATTTCCTATTTCCTAAGATATATATAGCATTACACTGGCTTTTCTGTAGCGTTGGTTTGGTTTAGCTATAGATTTATTTCCTATTTCCTAAGGTATATATACCATTACACTGGCTTGGTTGTAGCGTTGGTCTGGTTTAGCTATAGACTTATTTCCTATTTCCTAAGGTTTATATAGTATTACACTGGCTTTGCTGTAGCGTTGGTCTGGTTTAGATATAGACTTATTTCCTAATTCCTAAGGAATATATACCATTACACTGGCTTTGCTGTAGCGTTGGTTTGGTTTAGCTATTGACTTATTTCCTATTTCCTAAGGTATATATAGCATTACACTGGCTTTACTGTAGCGTTGGATTGGTTTAGCTACAGACTTATTTCCTATTTCCTAAGGAATATATACCATTACACTGGCTTTACTGTAGCGTTGGTTTGGTTTTGCTATACACTTATTTCCTATTTCCTAATGTATATATAGCATTACACTGAATTTGCTGTAGCGTTGGTTTGGTTTATCTATAGACTTATTTCCTATTTCCTAAGGTTTATATAGCATTACACTGGCTTTACTGTAGCATTGGTTTGGTTTAGCTATTGACTTATTTCCTATTTCCTAAGGTTTATATAGCATTACACTGGCTTGGTTGTAGCATTGGTTTGGTTTAGCTATAGACTTATTTCCTATTTCCTAAGGTTTATATAGCATTACACTGGCTTTGCTGTAGCGTCCGTTTGGTTTAGCTATAGATTTATTTCCTATTTCCTAAGGTTTATATGGCATTACACTGGCTTGGTTGTAGCGTTAGTTTGGCTTACCTATAGACTTATTTCCTATTTCCTTAGGTATATATACCATTACACTGGTTTGTTTGTAGCTTTCGTGTGGTTTAGCTATAGACTTATTTCCTATTTCCTAAGGTTTGTATAGCATTACACTGGCTTTGCTGTACCGTTGGTCTGGATTAGCTATAGACTTATTTCCTAATTCCTAAGGAATATATACCATTACACTGGATTTGCTGTAACGTTGGTTTGGTGTAGCTATTGACTTATTTCCTATTTCCTAAGGTTTATATAGCATTACACTGGCTTTGCTGTAGCGTTGGTTTGGTTTAGCTATTGACTTATTTCCTATTTCCTAAGGTATATAGAGCATTACACTGAATTTGCTGTAGCGTTGGTTTGGTTTAGCTATTGACTTATTTCATATTTCCTAAGGAATATATACCATTACACTGGCTTTGCTGTAGCGTTGGTTTGGTTTTGCTATTGACTTATTTCCTATTTCCTGAGGTATATATTGCATTACACTGGTTTAGTTGTAGGGTTGGTCTGGTTTAGCTATTGACTTATTTCCTATTTCCTAAGGTTTATATTGCATTACACTGGCTTTGCTGTAGCGTTGGATTGGTTTAGCTACAGACTTATTTCAAATTTACTTAGGAATATATACCATTACACTGGCTTTGCTGTAGCGTTGGGTTGGTTTAGTTATACACTTATTTCCTATTTCCTAAGGTATATATAACTTTACACTGGCTTTACTGTAGCATTGGTTTGGTTTAGCCATTGACTTATTTCCTATTTCCGAAGGTTTATATAGCATTACACTGGCTTGGTAGTAGCGTTGGTTTGGTTTACCTATAGACTTATTTCCTATTTCCTAAGGTATATATACCATTACACTGGCTTGTTTGTAGCTTTGGTCTGGTTTAGCTATAGACTTATTTCCTATTTCCTAAGGTTTATATAGCACTACACTGGCTTTGCTGTAGCGTTGGATTGGTTTAGCTACAGACTTATTTCATATTTCCAAAGGAATATATACCATTACACTGGCTTGGTTGTAGCGTTGGTCTGGATTAGCTATAGATTTATTTCCTATTTCCTAAGGTTTATATTGCATTACACTGGCTTTGCTGTAGCGTTGGTTTGGTTTAGCTATTGACTTATTTCATATTTCCTAAGGTATATATAGCATTACACTGGCTTTTCTGCAGCGTTGGTTTCGTTTAGCTATAGACTTATTTCCTATTTCCTAAGGTATATATAGCATTACACTGGCTTTTCTGTTGCGTTGGTTTGATCTAGCTATAGATTTATTTCCTATTTCCTAAGGTATATATACCATTACATTGGCTTGGTTGTAGCGTTGGTCTGGTTTAACTATTGACTTATTTACTATTTCCTAAGGTTTATGTAGCATTACATTGGCTTTGCTGTAGCATTGGTCTGGTTTAGATATAGACTTATTTCCTAATTCCTAACGAATATATACCATTACACTGGCTTTGCTGTAGGGTTGGTCTGGTTTAGCTATTGACTTATTTCCTATTTCCTAAGGTTTATATAGCATTACACTGGTTTTGCTGTAGCGTTGGATTGGTTTAGCTACAGACTTATTTCATATTTCCTTAGGAATATATACCATTACACTGGCTTTACTGTAGCGTTGGTTTGGTTTAGCTATACACTTATTACCTATTTCCTAAGGTATATATAGCATTACACTGAATTTGCTGTAGCGTTGGTTTGGTTTAGCTATAGACTTATTTCCTATTTCCTAAGGTTTATATTGCATTACACTGGCTTAACTGTAGCATTGGTTTGGTTTAGCTATTGACTTATTTCCTATTTCCTAAGGTATATATACCATTACACTGGCTTGGTTGTAGCGTTGGTTTGGTTTACCTATAGACTTATTTCCTATTTCCTAAGGTATATATACCATTACACTGGCTTGTTTGTAGCTTTGGTCTGGTTTAGCTATAGACCTATTTCCTATTTCCTCAGGTTTATATAGCACTACACTGGCTTTGCTGTAGCGTTGGATTGGTTTAGCTACAGACTTATTTCATATTTCCTTAGGAATATATACCATTACACTGGCTTGGTTGTAGCGTTGGTCTGGATTAGCTATAGATTTATTTCCTATTTCCTAAGGTTTATATTGCATTACACTGGCTTTGCTGTAGCGTTGGTTTGGTTTAGCTATTGACTTATTTCATATTTCCTAAGGAATATATACCATTACACTGGCTTTGCTGTAGCGTTGGTTTGGTTTAGCTATAGACTTATTTCGTATTTCCTAAGGTATATATAGCATTACACTGGCTTTTCTGTAGCGTTGGTTTGGTTTAGATATAGACTTATTTCCTAATTCCTAAGGTTTATATAGCATTACACTGGCTTTGCTGTAGCGTTGGTCTGGTTTAGATATAGACTTATTTCCTAATTCCTAAGGAATATATACCATTACACTGGCTTTGCTGTAGCGTTGGTGTGGTTTAACTACAGACTTATTTCCTATTTCCTAAGGTATATATTGCATTACACTGGCTTTTCTGTAGCGTTTGATTGGTTTACCTATAGACTTATTTCCTATTTCCTAAGGTATATATACCATTACACTGGCTTGTTTGTAGCTTTGGTTTGGTTTAGCTATAGACTTATTTCCTATTTCCTAAGGTTTATATAGCACTACACTAGCTTTGCTGTAGCGTTGGATTGGTGTAGCTACAGACTTATTTCATATTTCCAAAGGAATATATACCATTACACTGACTTGGTTGTAGCATCGGTCTGCATTAGCTATAGATTTATTTCCTATTTCCTAAGGTTTATATTGCATTACACTGGCTTTGCTGTAGCGTTGGTTTGGTTTAGCTATTGACTTATTTCATATTTCCTAAGGAATATATACCATTACACTGGCTTTGCTGTAGCGTTGGTTTGGTTTTGCTATAGACTTATTTCGTATTTCCTAAGGTATATATAGCATTACACTGGCTTTTCTGTAGCGTTGGTTTGGTTTAGCTATAGATTTATTTCCTATTTCCTAAGGTATATATACCATTACATTGGCTTGGTTGTAGCGTTGGTCTGGTTTAGCTATTGACTTATTTCCTATTTCCTAAGGTTTATATAGCATTACACTGGCTTTGCTGTAGCGTTGGTCTGGTTTAGATATAGACTTATTTCCTATTTCCTAAGGTATATATACCATTACACTGGTTTAGTTGTAGGGTTGGTATGGTTTAGCTATAGACTTATTTCCTATTTCCTAAGGTTTATATAGCATTACACTGGCTTTGCTGTAGCGTTGGTTTGGTTTAGCTATACACGTATTTCCTATTTCCTAAGGTATATATAGCATTTACACTGAATTTGTTGTAGCGTTGGTTTGGTTTAGCTATAGACTTATTTCCTATTTCCTAAGGTTTATATAGCATTACACTGGCTTTACTGTAGCATTGGCTTGGTTTAGCTATAGACTTATTTCCTATTTCCTAAGGTTTATAAAGCATTACACTGGCTTGGTTGTAGCGTTGGTTTGGTTTACCTATAGACTTATTTCCTATTTCCTAAGATATATATACCATTACACTGGCTTGTTTGTAGCTTTGGTCTGGTTTAGCTATTGACTTATTTCCTATTTCCTAAGGTTTATATAGCACTACACTGGCTTTGCTGTAGCGTTGGATTGGTGTAGCTACAGACTTATTTCATATTTCCAAAGGAATATATACCATTACACTGGCTTGGTTGTAGCGTTGGTCTGGATTAGCAATAGACTTATTTCCTATTTCCTAAGGTTTATATTGCATTACACTGGCTTTGCTGTAGCGTTGGTTTGGTTTAGCTATTGACTTATTTCATATTTCCTAAGGAATATATACCATTACATTGGCTTTGCTGTAGCGTTGGTTTGGTTTTGCTATGGACTTATTTCCTATTTCCTAAGGTATATATAGCATTACACTGGCTTTTCTGTAGCGTTGGTTTGGTTTAGCTATAGATTTATTTCCTATTTCCTAAGGTATATATACCATTACATTGGCTTGGTTGTAGCGTTGGTCTGGTTTAGCTATAGACTTATTTCCTATTTCCTAAGGTTTATATAGCATTACACTGGCTTTGCTGTAGCGTTGGTCTGGTTTAGATATAGACTTATTTCCTAATTCCTAAGGAATATATACCATTACACTGGCTTTGCTGTAGCGTTGGTTTGGTTTAGCTATTGACTTATTGCCTATTTCCTAAGGTATATATACCATTACACTGGCTTGTTTGTAGCTTTGGTCTGGTTTAGCTATAGACTTATTTCTTATTTCCTAAGGTTTATATAGCATTACACTGGCTTTACTGTAGCATTGGTTTGGTTTAGCTATTGACTTATTTCCTATTTCCTAAGGTTTATATTGCATTACACTTCCTTGGTTGTAGCGTTGGTTTGGTTTACCTATAGACTTATTTCCTATTTCCTAAGATATATATACCATTACACTGGCTTGTTTGTAGCTTTGGTCTGGTTTAGCTATAGACTTATTTCCTATTTCCTAAGGTTTGTATAGCATTACACTGGTTTTGCTGTACCGTTGGTCTGGATTAGCTATAGACTTATTTCCTAATTCCTAAGGAATATATACCATTACACTCGATTTGCTGTAGCGTTGGGTTGGTTTAGCTATTAACTTATTTCCTATTTCCTATGGTTTATATAGCATTACACTGGCTTTGCTGTAGCGTTGGTTTGGTTTAACTATTGACTTATTTGCTATTTTCTAAGGTATATATACCATTACACTGGCTTTGCTGTAGCGTTGGTTTGGTTTAGCTATTGACTTATTTCCTATTTCCTAAGGTATATAGAGCATTACACTGAATTTGCTGTAGCGTTGGTTTGGTTTAGCTATAGACTTATTTCCTATTTCCTAAGGTTTATATTGCATTACACTGGCTTTGCTGTAGCGTTGGATTGGTTTAGCTACAGACTTATTTCATATTTCCTAAGGAATATATACCATTACACTGGCTTTGCTGTAGCGTTGGTTTGGTTTAGCTATAGACTTATTTCCTATTTCCTAAGGTATATATAGCATTACACTGGCTTTTCTGTAGCTTTGGTTTGTTTTTGCTATAGATTTATTTCTTATTTCCTAAGGTATATATACCATTACACTGGGTTGGTTGTAGCGTTGGTCTGGTTTAGCTATAGACTTATTTCCTATTTCCTAAGGTTTAAATAGCATTACACTGGCTTAACTGTAGCATTGCTTTGGTTTAGCCATTGACTTATTTCCTATTTCCTAAGATATATATACCATTACACTGGCTTGGTTGTAACGTTGGTTTGGTTTACCTATAGACTTATTTCCTATTTCCTAAGGTATATATACCATTACACTGGCTTGTTTGTAGCTTTGGTCTGGTTTAGCTATAGACTTATTTCCTATTTCCTAAGGTTTATATAGCACTACATTGGCTTTGCTGTAGCGTTGGATTGGTGTAGCTACAGACTTATTTCATATTTCCAAAAGAAGATATACCATTACACTGGCTTGGTTGTAGCGTTGGTCTGGATTAGCAATAGATTTATTTCCTATTTCCTAAGGTTTATATTGCATTACACTGGCTTTGCTGTAGCGTTGGTTTGGTTTAGCTATTGACTTATTTCATATTTCCTAAGGAATATATACCATTACACTGGCTTTGCTGTAGCGTTGGTTTGGTTTAGCTATAGAGTTATTTCCTATTTCCTAAGGTATATATAGCATTACACTGGCTTTTCTGTAGCGTTGGTTTGGTTTAGCAATAGATTTATTTCCTATTTCCTAAGGTATATATACCATTACATTGGCTTGGTTATAGCGTTGGTCTGGTTTAGCTATAGACTTATTTCCTATTTCCTTAGGTTTATATAGCATTACACTGGCTTTGCTGTAGCGTTGGTCTGGTTTAGATATAGACTTATTTCGTAATTCCTAAGGAATATATACCATTACACTAGCTTTGCTGTAGCGTTGGTTTGGTTTAGCTATTGACTTATTGCCTATTTCCTAAGGTATATATACCATTACACTGGCTTGTTTGTAGCTTTGGTCTGGTTTAGCTATAGACTTATTTCTTATTTCCTAAGGTTTATATAGCATTACACTGGCTTTTCTGTAGCATTGGTTTGGTTTAGCTATTGACTTATTTCCTATTTCCTAAGGTTTATATAGCATTACTCTGGCTTGGTTGTAGCGTTGGTTTGGTTTACCTATAGACTTATTTCCTATTTCCTAAGGTATATATACCATTACACTGGCTTGTTTGTAGCTTTGGTCTGGTTTAGCTATAGACTTATTTCCTATTTCCTAAGGTTTGTATAGCATTACACTGGTTTTGCTGTACCGTTGGTCTGGATTAGCTATAGACTTATTTCCTAATTCCTAAGGAATATATACCATTACACTCGATTTGCTGTAGCGTTGGGTTGGTTTAGCTATTGACTTATTTCCTATTTCCTAAGGTTTATATAGCATTACACTGGCTTTGCTGTAGCGTTGGTTTGGTTTAACTATTGACTTATTTCCTATTTCCTAAGGTGTATATACCATTACACTGGCTTTGCTGTAGCGTTGGTTTGGTTTAGCTATTGACTTGTTTCCTATTTCCTAAGGTACATAGAGCATTACACTGAATTTGCTGTAGCGTTGGTTTGGTTTAGCTATAGACTTATTTCCTATTTCCTAAGGTTTATATTGCATTACACTGGCTTTGCTGTAGCGTTGGATTGGTTTAGCTACAGACTTATTTCATATTTCCTAAGGAATATATAGCATTACACTGGCTTTGCTGTAGCGTTGGTTTGGTTTAGCTATAGACTTATTTCCTATTTCCTAAGGTAATATAGCATTACACTGGCTTTTCTGTAGCTTTGCTTGTTTTTGCTATAGATTTATTTCCTATTTCCTAAGGTATATATACCATTACACTGGGTTGGTTGTAGCGTTGGTCTGGTTTAGCTATACACTTATTTCCTATTTCCTAAGGTTTATATAGCATTACATTGGCTTAACTGTAGCATTGGTTTGGTTTAGCCATTGACTTATTTCCTATTTCCTAAGGTATATATACCATTACACTGGCTTGGTTGTAGCGTTGGTTTGGTTTACCTATAGACTTATTTCCTATTTCCTAAGGTATATATTCCATTACACTGGCTTGTTTGTAGCTTTGGTCTGGTTTAGCTATAGACTTATTTCCTATTTCCTAAGGTTTATATAGCACTACACTGGCTTTGCTGTAGCGTTGGATTGGTGTAGCTACAGACTTATTTCATATTTCCAAAGGAATATATACAATTACACTGGCTTTGCTGTAGCGTTGGTCTGGATTAGCAATAGATTTATTTCCTATTTCCTAAGGTTTATATTGCATTACACTGGCTTTGCTGTAGCGTTGGTTTGGTTTAGCTATTGACTTATTTCATATTTCCTAAGGAATATATACCATTACACTGGCTTTTCTGTAGCGTTGGTTTCGTTTAGCTATAGACTTATTTCCTATTTCCTAAGGTATATATAGCATTACACTGGCTTTGCTGTAGCGTTGGTTTGGTTTAGCTATAGATTTATTTCCTATTTCCTAAGGTATATATACCATTACATTGGGTTGGTTGTAGCGTTGGTCTGGTTTAGCTATAGACTTATTTCCTATTTCCTAAGGTTTATATAGCATTACACTGGCTTTGCTGTAGCGTTGGTCTGGTTTAGATATAGACTTATTTCCTAATTCCTAAGGAATATATACCATTACACTGGCTTTGCTGTAGCGTTGGTTTGGTTTAGCTATAGACTTATTTCCTATTTCCTAAGGTATATATAGCATTAGACTTGCTTTTCTGTAGCGTTGGATTGGTTTACCTATAGACTTATTTCCTATTTCCTAAGGTATATATACCATTACACTGGCTTGTTTGTAGCTTTGGTCTGGTTTAGCTATAGACTTATTTCCTATTTCCTAAGGTTTATATAGCACTACACTGGCTTTGCTGTAGCGTTGGATTGGTGTAGCTACAGACTTATTTCATATTTCCAAAGGAATATATACCATTACACTGGCTTGGTTGTAGCGTTGGTCTGGATTAGCTATAGACTTATTTCCTATTTCCTAAGGTATATATAGCATTACACTGGCTTTTCTGTAGCGTTGGTTTGGTTTAGTTATATATTTATTTCCTATTTCCTAAGGTATATATACCATTACATTGGCTTGGTTGTAGCGTTGGTCTGGTTTAGCTATAGACTTATTTAATATTTCCTAAGGTTTATATAGCATTACACTGGCTTTGCTGTAGCGTTGGATTGGTTTAGCTACAGACTTATTTCATATTTCCTTAGGAATATATACCATTACACTGGCTTTGCTGTAGCGTTGGTTTGGTTTAGCTATACACGTATTTCCTATTTCCTAAGGTATATATAGCATTACACTGAATTTGTTGTAGCGTTGGTTTGGTTTAGCTATAGACTTATTTCCTATTTCCTAAGGTTTATATAGCATTACACTGGCTTTACTGTAGCATTGGCTTGGTTTAGCTATAGACTTGTTTCCTATTTCCTAAGGTTTATATAGCATTACACTGGCTTGGTTGTAGCGTTGGTTTGGTTTACCTATAGACTTATTTCCTATTTCCTAAGATATATATACCATTACACTGGCTTGTTTGTAGCTTTGGTCTGGTTTAGCTATAGACTTATTTCCTATTTCCTAAGGTTTATATAGTATTACACTGGCTTTGTTGTAGCGTTGGCTTGGTTTAGCTACAGACTTATTTCATATTTCCAAAGGAATATATACCATTACACTGGCTTGGTTGTAGCGTTGGTCTGGATTAGCTATAGATTTATTTCCTATTTCCTAAGGTTTATATTGCATTACACTGGCTTTGCTGTAGCGTTGGTTTGGTTTAGCTATTGACTTATTTCCTATTTCCTAAGGTTTATATTGCATTACACTGGCTTTGCTGTAGCGTTGGTTTGGTTTAGCTATTGACTTATTTCATATTTCCTAAGGAATATATACCATTACACTGGCTTTGCTGTAGCGTTGGTTTGGTTTAGCTATAGACTTATTTCCTATTTCCTAAGGTATATATAGCATTACACTGGCTTTTCTGTAGCGTTGGTTTGGTTTAGCTATAGATTATTTCCTATTTCCTAAGGTATATATACCATTACATTGGCTTGGTTGTAGCGTTGGTCTGGTTTAGCTATAGACTTATTTCCTATTTCTTAAGGTTTATATAGCATTACACTGGCTTTGCTGTAGCGTTGGTTTGGTTTAGCTATTGACTTATTTCCTATTTCCTAAGGTATATAGAGCATTACACTGAATTTGCTGTAGCGTTGATTTGGTTTTGCTATAGACTTATTTCCTATTTCCTAAGGTTTATATTGCATTACACTGGCTTTGCTGTAGCGTTGGATTGGTTTAGCTACAGACTTATTTCATATTTCCTAAGGAATATATACCATTACACTGGCTTTGCTGTAGCGTTGGTTTGGTTTAGCTATAGACTTATTTCCTATTTCCTAAGGTATATATAGCATTACACTGGCTTTTCTGTAGCTTTGGTTTGTTTTTGCTATAGATTTATTTCCTATTTCCTAAGGTATATATACCATTACACTGGCTTGGTTGTAGCGTTGGTCTGGTTTAGCTATAGACTTATTTCCTATTTCCTAAGGTTTATATAGCATTACAATGGCTTAACTGTAGCATTGGTTTGGTTTAGCTATTGACTTATTTCCTATTTCCTAAGGTATATATACCATTACACTGGCTTGGTTGTAGCGTTGGTTTGGTTTACCTATAGACTTATTTCCTATTTCCTAAGGTATATATACCATTACACTGGCTTGTTTGTAGCCTTGGTCTGGTTTAGCTATAGACTTATTTCCTATTTCCTAAGGTTTATATAGCACTACACTGGCTTTGCTGTAGCGTTGGATTGGTGTAGCTACAGACTTATTTCATATTTCCAAAGAAATATATACCATTACACTGGCTTTGCTGTAGCGTTGGATTGGTTTAGCTACAGACTTATTTCCTATTTCCTAAGGTATATATTGCATTACACTGGTTTAGTTGTAGGGTTGGTCTGGTTTAGCTATTGACTTATTTCCTATTTCCTAAGGTTTATATAGCATTCCACTGGCTTTGCTGTAGCGTTGGATTGGTTTATCTACAGACTTATTTCATATTTCCTTAGGAATATATACCATTACACTGGCTTTGCTGTAGCGTTGGTTTGGTTTAGCTATACACGTATTTCCTATTTCCTGTGGTATATATAGCATTACAATGAATTTGTTGTAGCGTTGGTTTGGTTTAGCTATAGACTTATTTCCTATTTCCTAAGGTTTATATAGCATTACACTGGCTTTACTGTAGCATTGGCTTGGTTTAGCTATAGACTTATTTCCTATTTCCTAAGGTTTATATAGCATTACACTGGCTTGGTTGTAGCGTTGGTTTGGTTTACCTATAGACTTATTTCCTATTTCCTAAGATATATATACCATTACACTGGCTTGTTTGTAGCTTTGGTCTGGTTTAGCTATAGACTTATTTCCTATTTCCTAAGGTTTATATAGCACTACACTGGCTTTGCTGTAGCGTTGGATTGGTGTAGCTACAGACTTATTTCATATTTCCAAAGGAATATATACCATTACACTGGCTTGGTTGTAGCGTTGGTCTGGATTAGCTATAGATGTATTTCCTATTTCCTAAGGTTTATATTGCATTACACTGGCTTTGCTGTAGCGTTGGTTTGGTTTAGCTATTGACTTATTTCATATTTCCTAAGGAATATATACCATTACACTGGCTTTGCTGTAGCGTTGGTTTGGTTTAGCTATAGACTTATTTCCTATTTCCTAAGGTATATATAGCATTACACTGGCTTTTCTGTAGCGTTGGTTTCGTTTTGCTAAAGATTTATTTCTTATTTCCTAAGGTATATATACCATTACATTGGCTTGGTTATAGCGTTGGTCTGGTTTAGCTATAGACTTATTTCCTATTTCCTAAGGTTTATATAAGATTACACTGGCTTTGCTGTAGCGTTGGTCTGGTTTAGATATAGACTTATTTCCTATTTCCTAAGGAATATATACCATTACACTGGCTTTGCTGTAGCGTTGGTTTGGTTTAGCTATTGACTTATTTCCTATTTCCTAAGGTATATATACCATTACACTGGCTTGTTTGTAGCTTTGGTCTGGTTTAGCTATAGACTTATTTCTTATTTCCTAAGGTTTATATAGCATTACACTGGCTTTACTGTAGCATTGGTCTGGTTTAGCTATTGACTTATTTCCTATTTCCTTAGGTTTATATAGCATTACACTGGCTTGGTTGTAGCGTTGGTTTGGTTTACCTATAGACTTATTTCCTATTTCCTAAGGTATATATACCATTACACTGGCTTGTTTGTAGCTTTGGTCTGGTTTAGCTATAGATTTATTTCCTATTTCCTAAGGTTTGTATAGCATTACACTGGTTTTGCTGTACCGTTGGTCTGGATTAGCCATAGACTTATTTGCTAATTCCTAAGGAATATATACCATTACACTCGATTTGCTGTAGCGTTGGGTTGGTTTAGCTATTGACTTATTTCCTATTTCCTAAGGTTTATATAGCATTACACTGGCTTTACTGTAGCGTTGGTTTGGTTTAACTATTGACTTATTTCCTATTTCCTAAGGTATATATACCATTACACTGGCTTTGCTGTAGCGTTGGTTTAGTTTTGCTATTGACTTATTTCCTATTTCCTATGGTATATAGAGCATTACACTGAATTTGCTGTAGCGTTGGTTTGGTTTAGCTGTAGAGTTATTTCCTATTTCCTAAGGTTTATATTGCATTACACTGGCTTTGCTGTAGCTTAGGATTGGTTTAGCTACAGACTTATTTCATATTTCCTAAGGAATATATACCATTACACTGGCTTTGCTGTAGCGTTGGTTTGATTTAGCTATTGACTTATTTCCTATTTCCTAAGGTATATATTGCATTACACTGGTTTTTCTGTAGCGTTAGTTTGTTTTTGCTATAGATTTATTTCCTATTTCCTAAGGTATATATACCATTACACTGGCTTGGTTGTAACGTTGGTTTGGTTTAGCTATAGATTTATTTCCTATTTCCTAAGGTTTATATAGCATTACACTGGCTTTGCTGTAGCGTTGGTCTGGTTTAGATATAGACTTATTTCCTAATTCCTAAGGTATATATAGCATTACACTGGCTTTACTGTAGCGTTGGATTGGTTTAGCTACAGACTTATTTCATATTTCCTAAGGAATATATACCATTACACTGGCTTTGCTGTAGCGTTGGTTTGGCTTTGCTATTGACTTATTTCCTATTTCCTAAGGTATATATACCATTACACTGGCTTGGTTGTAGCGTTGGTTTCGTTTAGCAATAGACTTATTTCCTATTTCCTAAGGTATATATAGCATTACATTGAATTTGCTGTAGCGTTGGTTTGGTTTAGCTAAGGACTTATTTCCTATTTCCTAAGGTTTAAATAGCATTACACTGGCTTTGCTGTAGCGTTGGCTTGGTTTAGCTATAGACTTATTTCCTATTTCCTAAGGTATATATAGCATTACACTGGCTTGGTTGTAACGTTGGTTTGGTTTAGCTATAGACTTATTTCCTATTTCCTAAAGTTTATATAGCATTACACTGGCTTTACTGTAGCATTGGTTTGGTTTAGCTATTGACTTATTTCCTATTTCCTAAGGTTTATAGAGCATTACACTGGCTTGGTTGTAGCGTTGGTTTGGTTTACCTATAGACTTATTTCCTATTTCCTAAGGTTTGTATAGCATTACACTGGTTTTGCTGTACCGTTGGTCTGGATTAGCTATAGACTTATTTCCTAATTCCTATGGAATATATACCATTACACTCGATTTGCTGTAGCGTTGGGTTGGTTTAGCTATTGACTTATTTCCTATTTCCTAAGGTTTATATAGCATTACACTGGCTTTGCTGTAGCGTTGGTTTGGTTTAACTATTGACTTATTTCCTATTTCCTAAGGTATATATGCCATTACACTGGCTTTGCTGTAGCGTTGGTTTGGTTTAGCTATAGACTTATTTCTTAAGGTATATATAGCATTACACTGGCTTTTGTGTAGCGTTGGTTTGGTTTAGCTATAGATTTATTTCCTATTTCCTAAGGTATATATACCATTATATTGGCTTGGTTGTAGCGTTGGTCTGGTTTAGCTATAGACTTATTTCCTATTTCCTAAGGTTTATATAGCATTACACTGGCTTTGCTGTAGCGTTGGTCTGGTTTAGATATAGACTTATTTCCTAATTCCTAAGGAATATATACCATTACACTGGCTTTGCTGTAGCGTTGGTTTGGTTTAGCTATTGACTTATTTCCTATTTCCTAAGGTATATATAGCATTACACTGGCTTTACTGTAGCGTTGGATTGGTTTAGCTACAGACTTATTTCCTATTTCCTAAGGAATATATACCATTACACTGGCTTTGCTGTAGAGTTGGTTTGGTTTAGCTATACACTTATTTCCTATTTCCTAAGGTATATATAGCATTACACTGAATTTGCTGTAGCGTTGGTTTGGTTTAGCTATAGACTTATTTCTTATTTCCTAAGGTTTATTTAGCATTACACTAGCTTTACTGTAGCATTGGTTTGGATTAGCTATTGACTTATTTCCTATTTCCTAAGGTTTATATAGCATTACACTGGCTTTGCTGTAGCATTGGTTTGATTTAGCTATTGACTTATTTCCTATTTCCTAAGGTTTATATAGCATCACACTGGCTTGGTTGTAGCGTTGGTTTGGTTTACCTATAGACTTATTTCCTATTTCCTAAGGTATATATACCATTAGACTGCCTTGTTTGTAGCTTTGGTCTGGTTTAGCTATAGACTTATTTCCTATTTCCTAAGGTTTGTATTGCATTACACTGGTTTTGCTGTACCGTTGGTCTGGATTAGCTATAGACTTATTTCCTAATTCCTAAGGAATATATACCATTACACTCGATTTCCTGTAGCGTTGGGTTGGTTTAGCTATTGACTTATTTCCTATTTCCTAAGGTTTATATAGCATTACACTGGCTTTGCTGTAGCGTTGGTTTGGTTTAACTATTGACTTATTTCCTATTTTCTAAGGTATATATACCATTACACTGGCTTTGCTGTAGCGTTGGTTTGGTTTAGCTATTGACTTATTTCCTATTTCCTAAGGTATATAGAGCATTACACTGAATTTGCTGTAGCGTTGGTTTGGTTTAGCTATAGACTTATTTCCTATTTCCTAAGGTTTATATTGCATTACACTGGCTTTGCTGTAGCGTTGGATTGGTTTAGCTACAGACTTATTTCATATTTCCTAAGGAATATATACCATTACACTGGCTTTGCTGTAGCGTTGGTTTGGTATTGCTATAGACTTATTTCCTATTTCCTAAGGTATATATAGCTTTACACTGGCTTTTCTGTAGCGTTGGTTTGTTTTTGCTATAGATTTATTTCCTATTTCCTAAGGTATATATACCATTACACTGGCTTGGTTGTACCGTTGGTCTGGTTTAGTTATAGACTTATTTCATATTTCCTTAGGTTTATATAGCATTACACTGGCTTTACTGTAGCGTTGGTTTGGTTTAGCTATTGACTTATTTCCTATTTCCTAAGGAATATATACCATTACACTAGCTTTGCTGTAGCGTTGGTTTGGTTTAGCTATTGACTTATTTCCTATTTCCTACGGTATATATAGCATTACACTGGCTTTACTGTAGCGTTGGATTGGTTTAGCTACAGACTTATTTCATATTTCCTAAGGAATATATACCATTACACTGGCTTTGCTGTAGCGTTGGTTTGGCTTAGCTATTGACTTATTTCCTATTTCCTAAGGTATATATACCATTACACTGGCTTGGTTGTAGCGTTGGTTTGGTTTAGCAATAGACTTATTTCCTATTTCCTAAGGTATATATAGCATTACATTGAATTTGCTGTAGCGTTGGTTTGGTTTAGCTAAGGACTTATTTCCTATTTCCTAAGGTTTAAATAGCATTACACTGGCTTTGCTGTAGCGTTGGCTTGGATTAGCTATAGACTTATTTCCTATTTCCTAAGGTATATATAGCATTACACTGGCTTGGTTGTAGCGTTGGTTTGGTTTAGCTATAGACTTATTTCCTATTTCCTAAGGTTTATATACCATTACACTGGCTTTGCTATTGCGTTGGTTTGGTTTGGCTACAGACTTATTTCATATTTCCTAAGGTATATATAGCATTACACTGGATTTGCTGTAGCGTTGGTTTGGTTTAGCTATTGACTTATTTCCTATTTCCTAAGGTATATATATCATTACACTGGCTTTGCTGTAGCGTTGGTTTGGTTTATTTATACACTTATTTCCTATTTCCTAAGGTATATATAGCATTACACTGGCTTTACTGTACCATTGGATTGGTTTAACTACAGACTTATTTCATATTTCCAAAGCAATATATACCATTACACTGGCTTTGCTGTAGCGTTGGTTTGGCTTAGCTATAGACTTATTTCCTATTTCCTAAGGTATATATAGCATTACACTGGCGTGGTTGTAGCGTTGGTTTGGTTTAGCTATAGACTTATTTCCTATTTCCTAAGGTTTATATAGCATTACACTGTCTTTGCTGTAGCATTGGTTTGGTTTGGCTAACGACTTATTTCATATTTCCTAAAGTATATATAGCATTACACTGGCTTTGCTGTAGCGTTGGTTTGGTTTAGTTATATATTTATTTCCTATTTCCTAAGGTATATATACCATTACACTGGCTTTGTTGTAGCATTGGTTTGGCTTAGCTATAGACTTATTTCCTATTTCCTAAGGTATATATATACCATTACACTGGCTTTGCTGTAGCGTTGGTTTGGTTTAGCTACAGACATATTTCATATTTCCTAAGGTATATATAGCATTACACTGGCTTTGCTGTAGCGTTGGTTTGGTTTAGCTATAGACATATTTCCTATTTCCTAAGGTATATATAGCATTACACTGAATTTTCGGTAGCGTTGGTTTGGTTTAGCTATAGACTTATTTCCTATTTATTAAGTTATATATAGCATTACACTGGCTTTGTTGTAGCGTTGGCTTGGTTTAGCTATAGATTTATTTCCTATTTCCTAAGGTTTATATAGCATTACACTGGCTTGGTTGTAGCGTTGTTCTGGAATAGCTATAGACTTATTTCCTATTTCCTAAGGTTTATATAGCAATAAACGGGCTTTGCTCTAGCGTTGGTTTGGTTTAGCTATTGACTTATTTCATATTTCCTAAGGTTTATATAGCATTACACTGGCTTTACTGTAGCATTGGTTTGGTTTAGCTATTGACTTATTTCCTATTTCCTAAGGTTTATATAGCATTACACTGGCTTTACTGTAGCCTTGGTTTGGTTTCGCTATTGACTTATTTCCTATTTCCTAAGGTTTATATAGCATTACACTGGCTTGGTTGTAGCGTTGGTTTGGTTTACCTATAGACTTATTTCCTATTTCCTAAGGTTTGTATAGCATTACACTGGTTTTGCTGTACCGTTGGTCTGGATTAGCTATAGATTTATTTCCTGATTCCTAAGGAATATATACCATTACACTCGATTTGCTGTAGCGTTGGGTTGGTTTAGCTATTGACTTATTTCCTATTTCCTAAGGTTTATATAGCATTACACTGGCTTTGCTGTAGCGTTGGTTTGGTTTAACTATTGACTTATTTCCTATTTCCTAAGGTATATATACCATTACACTGGCTTTGCTGTAGCGTTGGTTTGGTTTAGCTATAGACTTATTTCCTAAGGTATATATAGCATTACACTGGCTTTTGTGTAGCGTTGGTTTGGTTTCGCTATAGATTTATTTCCTATTTCCTAAGGTATATATACCATTATATTGGCTTGGTTGTAGCGTTGGTCTGGTTTAGCTATAGACTTATTTCCTATTTCCTAAGGTTTATATAGCATTACACTGGCTTTGCTGTAGCGTTGGTCTGGTTTAGATATAGACTTATTTCCTAATTCCTAAGGAATATATACCATTACACTGGCTTTGCTGTAGCGTTGGTTTGGTTTAGCTATTGACTTATTTCCTATTTCCTAAGGTATATATAGCATTACACTGGCTTTACTGTAGCGTTGGATTGGTTTAGCTACAGACTTATTTCCTATTTCCTAAGGAATATATACCATTACACTGGCTTTGCTGTAGCGTTGGTTTGGTTTAGCTATACACTTATTTCCTATTTCCTAAGGTATATATAGCATTACACTGAATTTGCTGTAGCGTTGGTTTGGTTTAGCTATAGACTTATTTCTTATTTCCTAAGGTTTATTTAGCATTACACTGGCTTTACTGTAGCATTGGTTTGGTTTATCTATTGACTTATTTCCTATTTCCTAAGGTTTATATAGCATTACACTGGCTTTGCTGTAGCATTGGTTTGGTTTAGCTATTGACTTATTTCCTATTTCCTAAGGTTTATATAGCATTACCCTGGCTTGGTTGTAGCGTTGGTTTGGTTTACCTATAGACTTATTTCCTATTTCCTAAGGTATATATACCATTACACTGGCTTGTTTGTAGCTTTGGTCTGGTTTAGCTATAGACTTATTTCCTATTTCCTAAGGTTTGTATAGCATTACAGTGGTTTTGCTGTACCGTTGGTCTGGATTAGCTATATACTTATTTCCTAATTCCTAAGGAATATATACCATTACACTCGATTTGCTGTAGCGTTGGGTTGGTTTAGCTATTGACTTATTTCCTATTTCCTAAGGTTTATATTTCATTACACTGGCTTTGCTGTAGCGTTGGTTTGGTTTAACTCTTGACTTATTTCCTATTTCCTAAGGTATATATACCATTACACTGGCTTTGCTGTAGCGTTGGTTTGGTTTAGCTATTGACTTATTTCCTATTTCCTAAGGTATATATAGCATTACACTGGCTTTGCTGTAGCGTTGGTTTGGTTTAGTTATATATTTATTTCCTATTTCCTAAGGTATATATACCATTACACTGGCTTTGTTGTAGCATTGGTTTGGTTTAGCTATAGACTTATTTCCTATTTCCTAAGGTATATATATACCATTACACTGGTTTTGTTGTAGCGTTGGTTTGGTTTAGCTACAGACATATTTCATATTTCCTAAGGTATATATAGCATTACACTGGCTTTGCTGTAGCGTTGGTTTGGTTTAGCTATAGACATATTTCCTATTTCCTTTGGTATATATAGCATTACACTGAATTTTCGGTAGCGTTGGTTTGGTTTAGCTATAGACTTATTTCCTATTTATTAAGTTGTATATAGCATTACACTGGCTTTGTTCTAGCGTTGGCTTGGTTTAGCTATAGATTTATTTCCTATTTCCTAAGGTTTATATAGCATTACACTGGCTTGGTTGTAGCGTTGGTCTGGAATAGCTATAGACTTATTTCCTATTTCCTAATGTTTATATAGCAATAAACTGGCTTTGCTCTAGCGTTGGTTTGGTTTAGCTATTGACTTATTTCATATTTCCTAAGGTTTATATAGCATTACACTGGCTTTACTGTAGCATTGGTTTGGTTTAGCTATTGACTTATTTCCTATTTCCTAAGGTTTATATAGCATTACACTGGCTTTACTGTAGCATTGGTTTGGTTTACCTATAGACTTATTTCCTATTTCCTAAGGTTTGTATAGCATTACACTGGTTTTGCTGTACCGTTGGTCTGGATTAGCAATAGACTTATTTCCTGATTCCTAAGGAATATATACCATTACACTCGATTTGCTGTAGCGTTGGGTTGGTTTAGCTATTGACTTATTTCCTATTTCCTAAGGTTTATACAGCATTACACTGGCTTTGCTGTAGCGTTGGTTTGGTTTTACTATTGACTTATTTCCTATTTCCTAAGGTATATATACCATTACACTGGCTTTGCTGTAGCGTTGGTTTGGTTTAGCTATAGACGTATTTCCTAAGGTATATATAGCATTACACTGGCTTTTGTGTAGCGTTGGTTTGGTTTAGCTATAGATTTATTTCCTATTTCCTAAGGTTTATATAGCATTACACTGGCTTTGCTGTAGCGTTGGTCTGGTTTAGATATAGACTTATTTCCTAATTCCTAAGGAATATATACCATTACACTGGCTTTGCTGTAGCGTTGTTTTGGTTTAGCTATTGACTTATTTCCTATTTCCTAAGGTCTATATATCATTACACTGGCTTTACTGTAGCGTTGGATTGGTTTAGCTACAGACTTATTTCCTATTTCCTAAGGAATATATACCATTACACTGGCTTTGCTGTAGCGTTGGTTTGGTTTAGCTATACACTTATTTCCTATTTCCTAAGGTATATATAGCATTACACTGAATTTGCTGTAGCGTTGGTTTGGTTTAGCTATAGACTTATTTCTTATTTCCTAAGGTTTATTTAGCATTACACTGGCTTTACTGTAGCATTGGTTTGGTTTAGCTATTGACTTATTTCCTATTTCCTAAGGTTTATATAGCATTACACTGGCTTTGCTGTAGCATTGGTTTGGTTTAGCTATTGACTTATTTCCTATTTCCTAAGGTTTATATAGCATTACACTGGCTTGGTTGTAGCGTTGGTTTGGTTTACCTATAGACTTATTTCCTATTTCCTAAGGTATATATACCATTACACTGGCTTGTTTGTAGCTTTGGTCTGGTTTAGCTATAGACTTATTTCCTATTTCCTAAAGTTTGTATAGCATTACAGTGGTTTTGCTGTACCGTTGGTCTGGATTAGCTATAGACTTATTTCCTAATTCCTAAGGAATATATACCATTACACTCGATTTGCTGTAGCGTTGGGTTGGTTTAGCTATAGACTTATTTCCTATTTCCTAAGGTTTATATTTCATTACACTGGCTTTGCTGTAGCGTTGGTTTGGTTTAACTATTGACTTATTTCCTATTTCCTAAGGTATATATACCATTACACTGGCTTTGCTGTAGCGTTGGTTTGGTTTAGCTATTGACTTATTTCCTATTTCCTATGGTATATAGAGCATTACACTGAATTTGCTGTAGCGTTGGTTTGGTTTAGCTATAGACTTATTTCCTATTTCCTAAGGTTTATATTGCATTACACTGGCTTTGCTGTAGCGTTGGTTTGGTATTGCTATAGACTTATTTCCTATTTCCTAAGGTATACATAGCTTTACACTGGCTTTTCTGTAGCGTTGGTTTGTTTTTGCTATAGATTTATTTCCTATTTCCTAAGGTATATATACCATTACACTGGCTTGGTTGTAACGTGGGTCTGGTTTAGCTATAGAATTATTTCCTATTTCCTTAGGTTTATATAGCATTACACTGGCTTTACTGTAGCGTTGGTTTGGTTTAGCTATTGACTTATTTCCTATTTCCTAAGGAATATATACCATTACACTAGCTTTGCTGTAGCGTTGGTTTGGTTTAGCTATTGACTTATTTCCTATTTCCTAAGGTATATATAGCATTACACTGGCTTTACTGTAGCGTTGGATTGGTTTAGCTACAGACTTATTTCATATTTCCTAAGGAATATATACCATTACACTGGCTTTGCTGTAGCGTTGATTTGGCTTAGCTATTGACTTATTTCCTATTTCCTAAGGTATATATACCATTACACTGGCTTGGTTGTAGCGTTGGTTTGGTTTAGCAATAGATTTATTTCCTATTTTCTAAGGTATATATAGCATTACATTGAATTTGCTGTAGCGTTGGTTTGGTTTAGCTAAGGACTTATTTCCTATTTCCTAAGGTTTAAATAGCATTACACTGGCTTTGCTGTAGCGTTGGTTTGGTTTAGCTACAGACATATTTCATATTTCCTAAGGTATATATATCATTACACTGGCTTTGCTGTAGCGTTGGTTTGGTTTAGTTATAAACTTATTTCCTATTTCCTAAGGTATATATAGCATTACACTGGCTTTACTGTACCATTGGATTGGTTTAACTACAGACTTATTTCATATTTCCTAAGGAATATATACCATTACACTGGCTTTGCTGTAGCGTTGGTTCGGCTTAGCTATTGAGTTATTTCCTATTTCCTAAGACATATATAGCATTACACTGAATTTGCTGTAGCGTTGGTTTGGTTTAACTATAGACTTATTTCTTATTTCCTAAGATTTAAATAGCATTACACTGGCTTTGCTGTAGCGTTGGCTTGGATTAGCTATAGACTTATTTCCTATTTCCTAAGGTATATATAGCATTACACTGGCTTGGTTGTAGCGTTGGTTTGGTTTAGCTATAGACTTATTTCCTATTTCCTAAGGTTTATATAGCATTACACTCTCTTTGCTGTAGCATTGGTTTGGTTTGGCTAACGACTTATTTCATATTTCCTAAAGTATATATATCATTACACTGGCATTGCTGTAGCGTTGGTTTGGTTTAGTTATATATTTATTTCCTATTTCCTAAGGTATATATACCATTACACTCGCTTTGTTGTAGCGTTGGTTTGGTTTAGTTATATATTTATTTCCTATTTCCTAAGATATATATACCATTACACTGGCTTGGTTGTAGCGTTGGTTTGGCTTAGCTATAGACTTATTTCCTATTTCCTAAGGTATATATATACCATTACACTGGCTTTGCTGTCGCGTTGGTTTGGTTTAGCTACAGACATATTTCATATTTCCTAAGGTATATATAGCATTACACTGGCTTTGCTGTAGCGTTGGTTTGGTTTAGCTATAGACATATTTCCTATTTCCTAAGGTATATATAGCATTACACTGAATTTTCGGTAGCGTTGGTTTGGTTTAGCTATAGACTTATTTCCTATTTATTAAGTTGTATATAGCATTACACTGGCTTTGTTGTAGCGTTGCCTTGGTTTAGCTATTGATTTATTTCCTATTTCCTAAGGTTTATATAGCAATAAACTGGCTTTTCTCTAGCGTTGGTTTGGTTTAGCTATTGACTTATTTCATATTTACTAAGGAATATATACCTTTACACTGGCTTTGCTGTAGCGTTGGATTGGTTTAGCGATAGACTTATTTCCTATTTCCTAAGGTATATATAGCATTACACTGGCTTTGCTGTAGCGTTGGTTTGGTTTAGCTATAGACTTATTTCCTATTTCTTAAGGTATATATACCATTACACTGGCTTTGCTGTAGCGTTGGTCTGGTTTAACTACATACTTATTTCATATTTCCTATGGAATATATAACATTACACTGGCTTTGCTGTAGCGTTGGTTTGGTTTAGCTATTGACTTATTTCCTATTTCCTAAGGTTTATATAGCATTACACTGAATTTGCTGTAGCGTTTGTTTGGTTTAGCTATAGACTTATTTCC
The DNA here is from genome assembly GCA_963383655.1 of Bathymodiolus septemdierum. NCBI lineage: Eukaryota > Metazoa > Mollusca > Bivalvia > Mytilida > Modiolidae > Bathymodiolus > Bathymodiolus septemdierum. Next base: position 32,581,873 of record OY726529.1, on the reverse strand, counting down.
TATTTCCTAAGGTTTATATAGCATTACACTGGCTTTGCTGTAGCGTTGGTTTGGTTTAGCTATAGACATATTTCCTATTTCCTAAGGTTTATATAGCATTACACTGGCTTGGTTGTAGCGTTGGTCTAGATTAGCTACAGACTTATTTCATATTTCCTAAGGAATATATACCATTACACTGGCTTTGCTGTAGCGTTGGTTTGGTTTAGCTATTGACTTATTTCCTATTTCCTAAGGTATATATAACATTACACTGAATTTACTGTAGCGTTGGTTTGGTTTAGCTATAGACTTATTTCCTATTTCCTAAGGTTTATATAGCATTACACTGGCTTTGCAGTTGCGTTGGTTTGGTTTAGCTATAGACATATTTCCTATTTCCTACGGTTTATATAGCATTACACTGGCTTTGCTGTAGCGTTGGCTTGGTTTAGCTATTGACTTATTTCATATTTCCTAAGGAATATATACCATTACACTGGCTTTAATGTAGCGTTGGTTTGATTTAGCTATTGACTTATTTCCTATTCCCTAAGGTATATATAGCATTACACTGGCTTTGCTGTAGCGTTGGTCTGGATTAGCTATAGACTTATTTCCTATTTCCTAAGGTATATATACCATTACACTGGATTTGTTGTAGCCATGGTTTGGTTTGGCTATTGACTTATTTCCTATTTCCTAAGGTATATATACCATTAGACTGGCTTTGCTGTAGCCATGGTTTAGTTTAGATATAGACTTATTTCATAATTCCTAAGGAATATATACCATTACACTGGCTTTGCTGTAGCGTTGGTTTGGTTTAGCTATTGACTTATTTCCTATTTCCTAAGGTATATATAACATTACACTGAATTTGCTGTAGCGTTGGTTTGGTTTAGCTATAGACTTATTTCCTATTTCCTAAGGTATATATACCATTACACTGGCTTTGCTGTAGCCATGGTTTGGTTTAGCTATAGACTTATTTCCTATTTCCTAAGGTATATATAACATTACACGGAATTTGCTGTAGCGTTGGTTTGGTTTAGCTATAGACTTATTTCCTATTTCCTAAGGTTTATATAGCATTACACTGGCTGTGCTGTTGCGTTGGTTTGGTTTAGCTATAGACATATTTCCTATTTCCTAAGGTTTATATAGCATTACACTGGCTTTGCTGTAGCGTTGGCTTGGTTTAGCTATTGACTTATTTCATATTTCCTAAGGAATATATACCATTACACTGGCTTTAATGTAGCGTTGGTTTGATTTAGCTATTGACCTATTTCCTATTCCCTAAGGTATATATAGCATTACACTGGCTTTGCTGTAGCGTTGGTCTGGATTAGCTATAGACTTATTTCCTATTTCCTAAGGTATATATACCATTACACTGGCTTTGCTGTAGCCATGGTTTGGTTTAGCTATAGATTTATTTCCTATTTCCTAAGGTATATATACCATTACACTGGCTTTGCTGTAGCCATGGTTTGGATTAAATATAGACTTATTTCATAATTCCTAAGGAATATATACCATTACACTGGCTTTGCTGTAGCGTTGGTTTGGTTTAGCTATTGACTTATTTCCTATTTCCTAAGGTTTATATAGCATTACACTGGCTTGGTTGTAGCGTTGGTTTGGTTTAGCTATAGACTTATTTCCTTTTTCCTAAGGTATATATACCATTACACTGGCTTGTTTGTAGCTTTGGTCTGGCTTAGCTATAGACTTATTTCCTATTTCCTAAGGTATATATAGCATTACCTTGGCTTTGTTGGTTTCCAACGCTAGAACCAAGCCAGTGTAATGGTATATATACCTTAGGAAATAGGAAATAAGTTAATAGCAAAGCCATTGACTTATTTCCTATTTCCTAAGGTTTATATAGCATTACACTGGCTTGGTTGTAGCGTTGGTTTGGTTTACCTATAGACTTATTTCCTATTTCCTAAGGTTTGTATAGCATTACACTGGTTTTGCTGTACCGTTGGTCTGGATTAGCTATAGACTTATTTCCTAATTCCTAAGGAATATATACCATTACACTCGATTTGCTGTAGCGTTGGGTTGGTTTAGCTATTGACTTATTTCCTATTTCCTAAGGTTTATACAGCATTACACTGGCTTTGTTGTAGCGTTGGTTTGGTTTAACTATTGACTTATTTCCTATTTCCTAAGGTATATATGCCATTACACTCGCTTTGCTGTAGCGTTGGTTTGGTTTAGCTATAGACGTATTTCCTAAGGTATATATAGCATTACACTGACTTTTGTGTAGCGTTGGTTTGGTTTAGCTATAGATTTATTTCCTATTTCCTAAGGTATATATACCATTATATTGGCTTGGTTGTAGCGTTGGTCTGGTTTAGCTATAGACTTATTTCCTATTTCCTAAGGTTTATATAGCATTACACTGGCTTTGCTGTAGCGTTGGTCTGGTTTAGATATAGACTTATTTCCTAATTCCTAAGGTTTATATAGCATTACACTGGCTTTGCTGTAGCATTGGTTTGGTTTAGCTATTGACTTATTTCCTATTTCCTAAGGTTTATATAGCATTACACTGGATTGGTTGTAGCGTTGGTTTGGTTTATCTATAGACTTATTTCCTATTTCCTAAGGTATATATACCATTACACTGGCTTGTTTGTAGCTTTGGTCTTGGTTTAGCTATTGACTTATTTTCTATTTCCTAAGGTTTGTATAGCATTACACTGGTTTTGCTGTACCGTTGATCTGGATTAGCTATAGACTTATTTCCTAATTCCAAAGGAATATATACCATTACACTCGATTTGCTATAGCGTTGGGTTGGTTTAGCTATTGACTTATTTCCTATTTCCTAAGGTTTATATAGCATTACACTAGCTTTGCTGTAGCGTTGGTTTGGTTTAACTATTGACTTATTTCCTATTTCCTAAGGTATATATACCATTACACTGGCTTTGCTGTAGCGTTGGTTTGGTTTAGCTATTGACTTATTTCCTATTTCCTAAGGTATATAGAGCATTACACTGAATTTGCTGTAGCGTTTGTTTGGTTTAGCTATAGACTTATTTCCTATTTCCTAAGGTTTATATTGCATTACACTGGCTTTGCTGTAGCGTTGGATTGGTTTAGCTACAGACTTATTTCATATTTCCTAAGGAATATATACCATTACACTGGCTTTGCTGTAGCGTTGGTTTGGTATTGCTATAGACTTATTTCCTATTTCCTAAGGTATATATAGCTTTACACTGGCTTTTCTGTAGCGTTGGTTTGTTTTTGCTATAGATTTATTTCCTATTTCCTAAGGTATATATACCATTACACTGGCTTGGTTGAACCGTTGGTCTGGTTTAGCTATAGACTTATTTCCTATTTCCTTAGGTTTATATAGCATTACACTGGCTTTACTCTAGCGTTGGTTTGGTTTAGCTATTGACTTATTTCCTATTTCCTAAGGAATATATACCATTACACTGGCTTTGCTGTAGCGTTGGTTTGGCTTAGCTATTGACTTATTTCCTATTTCCTAAGGTATATATACCATTACACTGGCTTGGTTGTAGCGTTGGTTTGGTTTAGCAATAGACTTATTTCCTATTTCCTAAGGTATATATAGCATTACATTGAATTTGCTGTAGCGTTGGTTTGGTTTAGCTAAGGACTTATTTCCTATTTCCTAAGGTATATATACCATTAGACTGGCTTTGCTGTAGCCATGGTTTGGTTTAGATATAGACTTATTTCATAATTCCTAAGGAATATATACCATTACACTGGCTTTGCTGTAGCGTTGATTTGGTTTAGCTATTGACGTATTTCCTATTTCCTAAGGTATATATAACATTACACTGAATTTGTTGTAGCGTTGGTTTGGTTTAGCTATAGACTTATTTCCTATTTCCTAAGGTATATATACCATTACACTTGCTTTGCTGTAGCCATGGTTTGGTTTAGCTATAGACTTATTTCCTATTTCCTAAGGTATATATAACATTACACTGAATTTGCTGTAGCGTTGGTTTGGTTTAGCTATAGACTTATTTCCTATTTCCTAAGGTTTATATAGCATTACACTGGCTTTGCTGTTGCGTTGGTTTTGTTTTGCTATAGACATATTTCCTATTTCCTAAGGTTTATATAGCATTACACTGGCTTTGCTGTAGCGTTGGCTTGGTTTAGCTATTGACTTATTTCATATTTCCTAAGGAATATATACCATTACACTGGCTTTAATGTAGCGTTGGTTTGATTTAGCTATTGACTTATTTCCTATTCCCTAAGGTATATATAGCATTACACTGGCTTTGCTGTAGCGTTGGTCTGGATTAGCTATAGACTTATTTCCTATTTCCTAAGGTATATATACCATTACACTGGCTTTGCTGTAGCCATGGTTTGGTTTAGCTATAGACTTATTTCCTATTTCCTAAGGTATATATACCATTACACTGGCTTTGCTGTAGCCATGGTTTGGATTAAATATAGACTTATTTCATAATTCCTAAGGAATATATACCATTACACTGGCTTTGCTGTAGCGTTGGTTTGGTTTAGCTATAGACTTATTTCCTATTTCGTAAGGTTTATATAGCATTACACTGGCTTTACTGTAGCATTGCTTTGGTTTAGCTATTGACTTATTTCCTATTTCCTAAGGTTTATATAGCATTACACTGGATTGGTTGTAGCGTTGGTTTGGTTTAGCTATAGACTTATTTCCTATTTCCTAAGGTATATATACCAGTACACTGGCTTGTTTGTAGCTTTGGTCTGGCTTAGCTATAGACTTATTTCCTATTTCCTAAGGTTTGTATAGCATTACACTGGCTTTGCTGTAGCGTTGGCCTGGTTTAGCTATAGACTTATTTCCTAATTCCTAAGGAATATACACCATTACACTGGATTTGCTGTAGCGTTGGTTTGGTTTAGCTATTGACTTATTTCCTATTTCCTAAGATTTATATAGCATTACACTGGCTTTGCTGTAGCGTTGGTTTGGTTTAGCTATTGACTTATTTCCTATTTCCTAAGGTATATATAACATTACACTGAATTTGCTGTAGCGTTGGTTTGGTTTAGCTATAGACTTATTTCCTATTTCCTAAGGTTTATATAGCATTACACTGGCTTTGCTGTAGCGTTGGTCTGGTTTAGATATAGACTTATTTCCTAATTCCTAAGGAATATATACCATTACACTAGCTTTGCTGTAGGGTTGGTTTGGTTTAGCTATTGACTTATTTTCTATTTCCTAAGGTATATATAGCATTACACTGGCTTTACTGTAGCGTTGGATTGGTTTAGCTACAGACTTATTTCATATTTCCTAAGGTATATATAGCATTACACTGGCTTGGTTGTAGCGTTGGTTTGGTTTAGCTATAGACTTATTTCCTATTTCCTAAGGTTTATATATCATTACACTGTATTTACTGTACCATTGGTTTGGTTTAGCTATTGACTTATTTCCTATTTCCTAAGGTTTATATAGCATTACACTGGCTTGGTTGTAGCGTTGGTTTGGTTTACCTATAGACTTATTTCCTATTTCCTAAGTTTGTATAGCATTACACTGGTTTTGCTGTACCGTTGGTCTGGATTAGCTATAGACTTATTTCCTAATTCCTAAGGAATATATACCATTACACTCGATTTGCTGTAGCGTTGGGTTGGTTTAGCTATTGACTTATTTCCTATTTCCTAAGGTTTATATAGCATTACACTGGCTTTGTTGTAGCGTTGGTTTGGTTTAACTATTGATTTATTTCCTATTTCCTAAGGTATATATGCCATTACACTCGCTTTGCTGTAGCGTTGGTTTGGTTTAGCTATAGACGTATTTCCTAAATAAAGGTAATAACAAAATTACCGAACTCCGAACAATCTTACAAAGGGAAAGTCAAAACTCATAATTATATAAACAGACAAAATCAGTCAACAACCGGAAAACTGTGAAAACCGTAATGACCCTGACTTGGTACAGGCATTTCTAAAGAAATGGTGGGTTGAATCAGATTTTAAGGCGCCAAACCTCCCGCTCTCATTACGGTTCAAAGGTTCCGGCTGTCACTGTAACAGTATTTAAATACAGGAACAAAATAGGTAAAATAGTAGTCAAAGCAGTACCATATTCGGTGACGTAAATGTCAAAAATATTTTTACGTCACACATTGACAAAAAAAATTCTTGACATTTTTGACTTCTTTATCTTTATACATTTTCACTATATGAAAATGCATCGCTTATAATTTTTTCTGCAGAGACGGAATATATTTCGACAAGATATTGGTATCGGAATATAAACTTTTTAAGAGATCGAATAAGGCGAATCTTTTTATAGCCCTGGTCCAGTAGCCTGTTTCTCAGATGAAGATGACGTTTCAGGAAATCAGAATAATTGCTACTGGCCCTTGCATAGCGAATCAATTGCGAGATGTAAACACCATATGCAGGAGAAGCTGGTATATTGCTGCACATGTTTGGAAAATTTATGATTTTAAAATTGAAGTCGTCCCGCTTATCATAAATTTTAGTACTGAGTTGACCACTGTCGTCAAATTCGAGGTATAAGTCCAAAAATGATGCGGACGAAGCTGTATCGGTGGTCTCTTTAACTTCCAGCTCTGGAGGGTATATCAATGGAAGAAATTCTGCAAATCTAGAATTATTGATAGATAAAACGTCATCAATATACCTGTATGTGAAATTAAAGGCTCTAGCCTCATGAATCTTCTTATCTTTCACAAGCTTTTGAAGAAACTCCGACTCATATGAGTATAAAAATAAATCGGCTAGAAGAGGGGCACAATTCGTACCCATTGGTATGCCGACGACCTGCTGAAACAGTGTCCCTCCAAAGGAGACAAATATGTTATCGATGAGGAACTCCAGCATACTGATCACTTGTTCCTCGGAGTAGCATGTTTTACCTTTATGAATTTTGTTTGAAAAATATGTGGAATTGTAGCCTAACACAACAAATTTTGAGCCATAGTTTCTATGACTAAAAGCTTTATGAATTGTTTCTTTTAAGCGGGTTTTTAATTTGTCATGCGGTAGGGTGGTATATATAGCATTACACTGGCTTTTGTGTAGCGTTGGTTTGGTTTAGCTATAGATTTATTTCCTATTTCCTAAGGTATATATACCATTATATTGGCTTGGTTGTAGCGTTGGTCTGGTTTAGCTATAGACTTATTTCCTATTTCCTATGGTTTATATAGCATTACACTGGCTTTGCTGTAGCGTTGGTCTGGTTTAGATATAGACTTATTTCCTAATTCCTAAGGAATATATACCATTACACTGGCTTTGCTGTAGCGTTGGTTTGGTTTAGCTATTGACTTATTTCCTATTTCCTAAGGTACATATAGCACTACACTGGCTTTACTGTAGCGTTGGATTCGTTTAGCTACAGACTTATTTCCTATTTCCTAAGGAATATATACCATTACACTGGCTTTGCTGTAGCGTTGGTTTGGTTTTGCTATACACTTATTTCCTATTTCCTAAGGTATATATAGCATTACACTGAATTTGCTGTAGCGTTGGTTTGGTTTAGCTATAGACTTATTTCTTATTTCCTAAGGTTTATTTAGCATTACACTGGCTTTACTGTAGCATTGGTTTGGTTTAGCTATTGACTTATTTCCTATTTCCTAAGGTTTATATAGCATTACACTGGCTTTGCTGTAGCATTGGTTTGGTTTAGCTATTGACTTATTTCCTATTTCCTAAGGTTTATATAGCATTACACTGGCTTGGTTGTAGCGTTGGTTTGGTTTACCTATAGACTTATTTCCTATTTCCTAAGGTATATATACCATTACACTGGCTTGTTTGTAGCTTTTGTCTGGTTTAGCTATAGACTTATTTCCTATTTCCTAAGGTTTGTATAGCATTACACTGGTTTTGCTGTACCGTTGGTCTGGATTAGCTATTGACTTATTTCCTAATTCCTAAGGAATATATACCATTACACTCGATTTGCTGTAGCGTTGGGTTGGTTTAGCTATTGACTTATTTCCTATTTCCTAAGGTTTATATAGCATTACACTGGCTTTGCTGTAGCGTTGGTTTGGTTTAACTATTGACTTATTTCCTATTTCCTAAGGTATATATACCATTACACTGGCTTTGCTGTAGCGTTGGTTTGGTTTAGCTATTGACTTATTTCCTATTTCCTAAGGTATATAGAGCATTACACTGAATTTGCTGTAGCGTTGGTTTGGTTTAGCTATAGACTTATTTCCTATTTCCTAAGGTTTATATTGCATTACACTGGCTTTGCTGTAGCGTTGGATTGGTTTAGCTACAGACTTATTTCATATTTCCTAAGGAATATATACCATTACACTGGCTTTGCTGTAGCGTTGGTTTGGTATTGCTATAGACTTATTTCCTATTTCCTAAGGTATATATCGCTTTACACTGGCTTTTCTGTAGCGTTGGTTTGTTTTTGCTATAGATTTATTTCCTATTTCCTAAGGTATATATACCATTACACTGGCTTGGTTGTACCGTTGTTCTGGTTTAGCTATTGACTTATTTCCTATTTCCTAAGGTATATATAGCATTACACTGGCTTTACTGTAGCGTTGGATTGGTTTAGCTATAGACTTATTTCATATGTCCTAAGGAATATATACCATTACACTGGCTTAGTTGTAGCGTTCGTTTGGTTTAGCAATAGACTTATTTCCTATTTCCTAAGGTATATATAGCATTACATTGAATTTGCTGTAGCGTTGGTTTGGTTTAGCAAAGGACTTATTTCCTATTTCCTAAGGTTTAAATAGCATTACACTGGCTTTGCTGTAGCGTTGGCTTGGATTAGCTATAGACTTATTTCCTATTTCCTAAGGTATATATAGCATTACACTGGCTTGGTTGTAGCGTACCTTTGGTTTAGCTATAGACTTATTTCCTATTTCCTAAGGTTTATATAGCATTACACTGGCTTTGCCATAGCGTTGGTTTGGTTTGGCTACAGACTTATTTCATATTTCCTAAGGTATATATACCATTACACTGGCTTTGCTGTAGCGTTGGTTTGGTTTAGTTATATACTTATTTCCTATTTCCTAAGATATATATATACCATTACACTGGCTTTGCTGTAGCGTTGGTTTGGTTTAGCTACAGACATATTTCATATTTCCTAAGGTATATATAGCATTACACTGGCTTTACTGTACCATTGGATTGGTTTAACTACAGACTTATTTCATATTTCCTAAGCAATATATACCGTTACACTGGCTTTGCTGTAGCGTTGGATTGGCTTAGCTATTGACTTATTTCCTATTTCCTAAGACATATATAGCATTACACTGAATTTGCTGTAGCGTTGGTTTGGTTTAGCTATAGACTTATTTCCTATTTCCTAAGATTTAAATATCATTACACTGGCTTTGCTGTAGCGTTGGCTTGGTTTAGCTATAGACTTATTTCCTATTTCCTAAGGTATATATAGCATTACACTGGCTTGGTTGTAGCGTTGGTTTGGTTTAGCTATAGACTTATTTCCTATTTCCTAAGGTTTATATAGCATTACACTGTCTTTGCTGTAGCATTGGTTTGGTTTGGCTAACGACTTATTTCATATTTCCTAAAGTATATATAGCATTACACTGGCTTTGCTGTATCGTTGGTTTGGTTTAGTTATATATTTATTTCCTATTTCCTAAGGTATATATACCATTACACTGGCTTTGTTGTAGCATTGGTTTGGCTTAGCTATAAACTTATTTCCTATTTCCTAAGGTATATATATACCATTACACTGGCTTTGCTGTAGCGTTGGTTTGGTTTAGCTACAGACATATTTCATATTTCCTAAGGTATATATAGCATTACACTGGCTTTGCTGTAGCGTTGGTTTGGTTTAGCTATAGAGATATTTCCTATTTCCTAAGGTATATATAGCATTACACTGAATTTTCGGTAGCGTTGGTTTGGTTTAGCTATAGACTTATTTCCTATTTATTAAGTTGTATATAGCATTACACTGGCTTTGTTGTAGCGTTGGCTTGGTTTAGCTATAGATTTATTTCCTATTTCCTAAGGTTTATATAGCATTACACTGGCTTGGTTGTAGCGTTGGTCTGGAATAGCTATAGACTTATTTCCTATTTCCTAAGGTTTATATAGCAATAAACTGGCTTTGCTCTAGCGTTGGTTTAGTTTAGCTATTGACTTATTTCATATTTCCTAAGGAATATATACCTTTACATTGGCTTTGCTGTAGCGTTGGATTGGTTTAGCGATAGACTTATTTCCTATTTCCTAAGGTATATATAGCATTACACTGGCTTTGCTGTAGCGTTGGTTTCGTTTAGCTATAGACTTATTTCCTATTTCCTAAGGTATATATACCATTACACTGGCTTTGCTGTAGCGTTGGTCTGGTTTAACTACATACTTATTTCATATTTCCTAAGGTATATATACCATTACACTGGCTTGGTTGTAGCGTTGGTCTGGATTAGCTACAGACTTATTTCATATTTCCTAAGGAATATATACCATTACACTGGCTTTGCTGTAGCGTTGGTTTGGTTTAGCTATTGACTTATTTCCTATTTCCTAAGGTATATATAACATTACACTGAATTTGCTGTAGCGTTGGTTTGGTTTAGCTATAGACTTATTTCCTATTTCCTAAGGTTTATATAGCATTACACTGGCTTTGCTGTTGCGTTGGTTTGGTTTAGCTATAGACATATTTCCTATTTCCTAAGGTTTATATAGCATTACACTGGCTTTGCTGTAGCGTTGGTCTGGATTAGCTATAGACTTATTTCCTATTTCCTAAGGTATATATACCATTACACTGGCTTTGCTGAAGCCATGGTTTGGTTTAGCTATAGACTTACTTCCTATTTCCTAAGGTATATATACCATTACACTGGCTTTGCTGTAGCCATGGTTTGGTTTAGATATAGACTTATTTCATAATTCCTAAGGAATATATACCATTACACTGGCTTTGCTGTAGCGTTGGTTTGGTTTAGCTATTGACTTATTTCCTATTTCCTAAGGTATATATAACATTACACTGAATTTGCTGTAGCGTTGGTTTGGTTTAGCTATAGACTTATTTCCTATTTCCTAAGGTATATATACCATTACACTGGCTTTGCTGTAGCCATGGTTTGGTTTAGCTATAGACTTATTTCCTATTTCCTAAGGTATATATAACATTACACTGAATTTGCTGTAGCGTTGGTTTGGTTTAGCTATAGACTTATTTCCTATTTCCTAAGGTTTATATAGCATTACACTGGCTTTGCTGTTGGGTTTGTTTGGTTTAGCTATAGACATATTTCCTATTTCCTAAGGTTTATATAGCATTACACTGGCTTTGCTGTAGCGTTGGCTTGGTTTAGCTATTGACTTATTTCATATTTCCTAAGGAATATATACCATTACACTGGCTTTAATGTAGCGTTGGTTTGATTTAGCTATTGACTTATTTCCTATTCCCTAAGGTATATATAGCATTACACTGGCTTTGCTGTAGCGTTGGTCTGGATTAGCTATAGACTTATTTCCTATTTCCTAAGGTATATATACCATTACACTGGCTTTGCTGTAGCCATGGTTTGGTTTAGCTATAGACTTATTTCCAATTTCCTAAGGTATATATAACATTACACTGAATTTGCTGTAGCGTTGGTTTGGTTTAGATATAGACTTATTTCCTATTTCCTAAGGTTTATATAGCATTACACTGGCTTTGCTGTTGCGTTGGTTTGGTTTAGCTATAGGCATATTTCCTATTTCCTAAGGTTTATATTGCATTACACTGGCTTTGATGTAGCGTTGGCTTGGTTTAGCTTTTGACTTATTTCATATTTCCTAAGGAATATATACCATTACACTGGCTTTAATGTAGCGTTGGTTTGATTTAGCTATTGACTTATTTCCTATTCCCTAAGGTATATATAGCATTACACTGGCTTTGCTGTAGCGTTGGTCTGGATTAGCTATAGACTTATTTCCTATTTCCTAAGTTATATATACCATTACACTGGCTTTGCTGTAGCCATGGTTTGGTTTAGCTATAGACTTATTTCCTATTTCCTAAGGTATATATACCATTACACTGGCTTTGCTGTAGCCATGGTTTGGTATAGATATAGACTTATTTCATAATTCCTAAGGAATATATACCATTACACTGGCTTTGCTGTAGCGTTGGTTTGGTTTAGCTATAGACTTATTTCCTATTTCGTAAGGTTTATATAGCATTACACTGGCTTTACTGTAACATTGGTTTGGTTTAGCTATTGACTTATTTCCTATTTCCTAAGGTTTATATACCATTACACTGGCTTGTTTGTAGCTTTGGTCTGGTTTACCTATAGACTTATTTCCTATTTCCTAAGGTTTGTATAGCATTACACTGGCTTTGCTGTACCGTTGGTCTGGATTAACTATAGACTTATTTCCTAATTCCTAAGCAATATATACCATTACACTGGATTTGCTGTAGCGTTGGTTTGGTTTAGCTATTGACTTATTTCCTATTTCCTAAGGTTTATATTGCATTACACTGGCTTTGCTGTAGCGTTGGTTTGGTTTAGCTATTGACTTATTTCCTATTTCCTAAGGTATATATACCATTACACTGGCTTTGCTGTAGCGTCGGTTTGGTTTAGCTATTGACTTATTTCCTATTTCCTAAGGTATATAGAGCATTACACTGAATTTGCTGTAGCGTTGGTTTGGTTTAGCTATAGACTTATTTCCTATTTCCTAAGGTTTATATAGCACTACACTGGCTTTGCAGTAGCGTTGGTTTGGTTTTGCTATTGACTTATTTCATATTTCCTAAGGAATATATACCATTACACTGGCTTTGCTGTAGCGTTGGATTGGTTTAGCTATTGACTTATTTCATATTTCCTAAGGAATATATACCATTACACTGGCTTTGCTGTAGCGTTGGTTTGGTTTAGCTATTGACTTATTTCCTATTTCCTAAGGTATATATAGCATTACACTGCCTTTTCTGTAGCGTTGGTTTGTTTTTGCTATAGATTTATTTCCTATTTCCAAAGGTATATATACCATTAAACTGGCTTGGTTGTAGCGTTGTTCTGGTTTAGCTATAGACTTATTTCCTGTTTCCTAAGGTTTATATAGCATTACACTGGCTTTGCTGTAGCGTTGGTCTGGTTTAGATATAGACTTATTTCCTAATTCCTAAGGAATATATACCATTACACTAGCTTTGCTGTAGCGTTGGTTTGGTTTAGCTATTGACTTATTTCCTATTTCCTAAGGTATATATAGCATTACACTGGCTTTACTGTAGTGTTGGATTGGTTTAGCTAGACTTATTTCATATTTCCTAAGGAATATATACCATTACACTGGCTTTGCTGTAGCGTTGGTTTGGCTTAGCTATTGACTTATTTCCTATTTCCTAAGGTATATATACCATTACACTGGCTTTGCTGTAGCGTTGGCTTGGTTTAGCTATATACTTATTTCCTATTTCCTAAGGTATATATAGCATTACACTGGCTTGGTTGTAGCGTTGGTTTGGATTAGCTGTAGACGTATTTCCTATTTCCTAAGGTTTATATAGCATTACACTGGCTTTGCTGTAACGTTGGTTTGGTTTGGCTACAGACTTATTTCATATTTCCTAAAGTATATATAGCATTACACTGGCTTTGCTGTAGCGTTGGTTTGGTTTAGTTATATACTTATTTCCTATTTCCTAAGGTATATATATACCATTACACTGGCTTTGCTGTAGCGTTGGTTTGGTTTAGCTACAGACATATTTCCTATTTCCTATGGTATATATAGCATTACACTGAATTTGCTGTAGCGTTGGTTTGGTTTAGCTATAGACTTATTTCCTATTTCCTAAGGTTTAAATAGCATTACACTGGCTTTGCTGTAGCGTTGGCTTGGTTTAGCTATAGACTTATTTCCTATTTCCTAAGGTATATATAGCATTACACTGGCTTTGTTGTAGCGTTGGTTTCGCTTAGCTATAGACTTATTTCCTATTTCCTAAGGTATATATATACCATTACACTGGCTTTGCTGTAGCGTTGGTTTGGTTTAGTTATAGACTTATTTCCTATTTTCTAAGGTATATATACCATTACACTGGCTTTGCTGTAGCGTTGGTTTGGTTTAGTTATAGACTTATTTCCTATTTCCTATGGTATATATAGCATTAAACTGGCTTTGCTGTAGCGATGGTTTGGTTTAGCTATAGACTTATTTCATATTTCCTAAGGTTTATTTATATAGCATTACACTGGTTTTGCTGTAGCGTTGGCTTGGTTTAGCTATAGACTTATTTCCTATTTCCTAAGGTTTATATAGCATTACACTTGCTTTGCTGTAGCGTTGGATTGGCTTAGCTACAGACTTATTTCATATTTCCTATGGAATACATACCAATACACTGACTTTGCTGTAGCGTTGGTTTGGTTTAGCTATTGACTTATTTCCTATTTCCAAAGGTATATATAGCATTACACTGAATTTTCTGTAGCGTTGGTTTGGTTTAGCTATAGACTTATTTCCTATTTCCTAAGTTTTATATTGCATTACACTGGCTTTGTTGTAGCGTTGGCTTGGTTTAGCTATAGACTTATTTCCTATTTCCTAAGGTTTATATAGCATTACACTGGCTTGGTTGTAGCTTGGTCTGAAATAGCTATAGATTTATTTCCTATTTCCTAAGGTTTATATAGCAATAAACTGGCTTTGCTCTAGCGTTGGTTTGGTTTAGCTATAGACTTATTTCCTATTTCCTAAGGTTTATATTGCATTACACTGGCTTTGCTGTAGCGTTGGTCTGGTTTAGCTATAGACTTATTTACTATTTCCTAAGGAATATATACCATTACACTGTCTTGGTTGTAGCGTTGGTTTGGTTTAGCTATAGACTTATTTCCTTTTTCCTAAGGTTTATATTGCATTACACTGGCTTTGCTGTAGCGTTGGTCTGGATAAGCTATAGACTTATTTCCTAATTTCAAAGGAATATATATGGCTTTGCTGTAGCGTTGGTATAGTTTAGTTATTGACTTATTTCCTATTTCCTAAGGTATATATAGCATTGCACTGGTTTTGCTGTAGCGTTGGATTGGTTTAACTACAGACTTATTTCATATTTCCTAAGGTATATATAGCATTACACTGGCTTTGCTGTAGCGTTGGTTTGGTTTAGCTATTGACTTATTTCCTATTTCCTAAGGTATATATATACCATTACACTGGCTTTGCTGTAGCGTTGGTTTGGTTTAGCTACAGACATATTTCCTATTTCCTATGGTATATATAGCATTACACTGAATTTGCTGTAGCGTTGGTTTGGTTTAGCTATAGACTTATTTCCTATTTCCTAAGGTTTAAATAGCACTACACTGGCTTTGCTGTAGCGTTGGATTGGTGTAGCTACAGACTTATTTCATATTTCCAAAGGAATATATACCATTACACTGGCTTTGCTGTAGCGTTGGTTTGGTTTAGCTATTGACTTATTTCCTATTTCCTAAGGTATATAGAGCATTACACTGAATTTGCTGTAGCGTTGCTTTGGTTTAGCTATAGACTTATTTCCTATTTCCTAAGGTTTATATAGCATTACACTGGCTTTGCTGTAGCATTGGTTTGGTTTAGCTATAGACATATTTCCTATTTCCTAAGGTTTATATAGCATTACACTGGCTTTGTTGTAGCGTTGGTCTGGATTAGCTATAGATTTATTTCCTATTTCCTAAGGTTTATATTGCATTACACTGGCTTTTCTGTAGCGTTGGTTTGGTTTATCTATTGACTTATTTCATATTTCCTAAGGAATATATACCATTACACTGGCTTTGCTGTAGCGTTGGTTTGGTTTAGCTATAGACTTATTTCCTATATCCTACGGTATATATAGCATTACACTGGCTTTTCTGTAGTGTTGGTTTGGTTTAGGAATAGATTTATTTCCTATTTCCTAAGGTATATATACCATTACACTGGCTTGGTTGTAGCGTTGGTCTGGTTTAGCTATAGACTTATTTCCTATTTCCTAAGGTTTATATAGCATTACACTGGCTTTGCTGTAGCGTTGGTCTGGTTTAGATATAGACTTATTTCCTAATTCCTAAGGAATATATACCATTACACTGGCTTTGCTGTAGCGTTGGTTTGGTTTAGCTATTGACTTATTTCCTATTTCGTATGGTTTATATAGCATTACACTGGCTTTACTGTAGCATTGGTTTGGTTTAGCTATTGACTTATTTCCTATTTCCTAAGGTTTATATAGCATTACACTGGCTTGGTTGTAGCGTTGGTTTGGTTTACCTATAGACTTATTTCCTATTTCCTAAGGTATATATACCATTACACTGGCTTGTTTATAGCTTTGGTCTGGTTTACCTATAGACTGATTTCCTATTTCCTAAGGTTTGTATAGCATTACACTGGCTTTGCTGTACCGTTGGTCTGGATTAGCTATAGACTTATTTCCTAATTCCTAAGCAATATATACCATTACACTAGATTTGCTGTAGCGTTGGTTTGGTTTAGCTATTGACTTATTTCCTATTTCCTAAGGTTTATATAGCATTACACTGGCTTTGCTGTAGCGTTGGTTTGGTTTAGCTATTGACTTATTTCCTATTTCCTAAGGTATATATACCATTACACTGAATTTGCTGTAGCGTTGGTTTGGTTTAGCTATAGACTTATTTCCTATTTCCTAAGTTTATATAGCATTACACTGGCTTTGCTGTAGCGTTGGTTTGGCTTAACTATTGACCTATTTCATATTTCCTAAAGAATATATACCATTACACTGGCTTTGCTGTAGCGTTGGATTGCGTTAGCTACAGACTTATTTCATATTTCCTAAGGAATATATACCATTACACTGGCTTTGCTGTAGCGTTGGTTTGGTTTAGCTATAGACTTATTTCCTATTTCCTAAGGTATATATAGCATTACACTGGCTTTTTTATAGCGTTGGTTTGTTTTTGCTATAGATTTATTTCCTATTTCCTAAGGAATATATACCATTACACTGGCTTTGCTGTAGCGTTGGTTTGGTTTAGCTATTGACTTATTTCCTATTTCGTATGGTTTATATAGCATTACACTGGCTTTACTGTAGCATTGGTTTGGTTTAGCTATTGACTTATTTCCTATTTCCTAAGGTTTATATAGCATTACACTGGCTTGGTTGTAGCGTTGGTTTGGTTTACCTATAGACTTATTTCCTATTTCCTAAGGTATATATACCATTACACTGGCTTGTTTATAGCTTTGGTCTGGTTTAGCTATAGACTGATTTCCTATTTCCTAAGGTTTGTATAGCATTACACTGGCTTTGCTGTACCGTTGGTCTGGATTAGCTATAGACTTATTTCCTAATTCCTAAGCAATATATACCATTACACTAGATTTGCTGTAGCGTTGGTTTGGTTTAGCTATTGACTTATTTCCTATTTCCTAAGGTTTATATAGCATTACACTGGCTTTGCTGTAGCGTTGGTTTGGTTTAGCTATTGACTTATTTCCTATTTCCTAAGGTATATATACCATTACACTGAATTTGCTGTAGCGTTGGTTTGGTTTAGCTATAGACTTATTTCCTATTTCCTAAGTTTATATAGCATTACACTGGCTTTGCTGTAGCGTTGGTTTGGCTTAGCTATTGACCTATTTCATATTTCCTAAAGAATATATACCATTACACTGGCTTTGCTGTAGCGTTGGATTGGGTTAGCTACAGACTTATTTCATATTTCCTAAGGAATATATACCATTACACTGGCTTTGCTGTAGCGTTGGTTTGGTTTAGGTATAGACTTATTTCCTATTTCCTAAGGTATATATAGCATTACACTGGCTTTTTTATAGCGTTGGTTTGTTTTTGCTATAGATTTATTTCCTATTTCCTAAGGTATATATACCATTACACTGGCTTGGTTTTAGCGTTGGTCTGGTTTAGCTATAGACTTATTTCCTATTTCCTAAGGTTTATATTGCATTACACTGGCTTTGCTGTAGCGTTGGTCTGGTGTAGCTATAGACTTATTTACTATTTCCTAAGGAATATATACCATTACACTGTCTTGGTTGTAGCGTTGGTTTGGTTTAGCTATAGACTTATTTCCTTTTTCCTAAGGTTTATATTGCATTACACTGGCTTTGCTGTAGCGTTGGTCTGGATTAGCTATAGACTTATTTCCTAATTTCAAAGGAATATATATGGCTTTGCTGTAGCGTTGGTATAGTTTAGTTATTGACTTATTTCCTATTTCCTAAGGTATATATAGCATTGCACTGGTTTTGCTGTAGCGTTGGATTGGTTTAACTACAGACTTATTTCATATTTCCTAAGGAATATATAACATTACACTGGCTTTGCTGTAGCGTTGGTTTGGTTTAGCTATTGACTTATTTCCTATTTCCTAAGGTTTATATAGCACTAAACTGGCTTTGCTGTAGCGTTGGATTGGTGTAGCTACAGACTTATTTCATATTTCCAAAGGAATATATACCATTACACTGGCTTTGCTGTAGCGTTGGTTTGGTTTAGCTATTGACTTATTTCCTATTTCCTAAGGTATATAGAGCATTACACTGAATTTGCTGTAGCGTTGCTTTGGTTTAGCTATAGACTTATTTCCTATTTCCTAAGTTTATATAGCATTACACTGGCTTTGCTGTAGCATTGGTTTGGTGTAGCTATAGACATATTTCCTATTTCCTAAGGTTTATATAGCATTACACTGGCTTTGTTGTAGCGTTGGTCTGGATTAGCTATAGATTTATTTCCTATTTCCTAAGGTTTATATTGCATTACACTGGCTTTGCTGTAGCGTTGGTTTGGTTTATCTATTGACTTATTTCATATTTCCTAAGGAATATATACCATTACACTGGCTTTGCTGTAGCGTTGGTTTGGTTTAGCTATAGATTTATTTCCTATATCCTAGGGTATATATAGCATTACACTGGCTTTTCTGTAGTGTTGGTTTGGTTTAGGAATAGATTTATTTCCTATTTCCTAAGGTATATATACCATTACACTGGCTTGGTTGTAGCGTTGGTCTGATTTAGCTATAGACTTATTTCCTATTTCCTAAGGTTTATATAGCATTACACTGGCTTTGCTGTAGCGTTGGTCTGGTTTAGATATAGACTTATTTCCTAATTCCTAAGGAATATATACCATTACACTGGCTTTGCTGTAGCGTTGGTTTGGCTTAGCTATTGACCTATTTCATATTTCCTAAAGAATATATACCATTACACTGGCTTTGCTGTAGCGTTGGATTGGGTTAGCTACAGACTTATTTCATATTTCCTAAGGAATATATACCATTACACTGGCTTTGCTGTAGCGTTGGTTTGGTTTAGCTATAGACTTATTTCCTATTTCCTAAGGTATATATAGCATTACACTGGCTTTTTTATAGCGTTGGTTTGTTTTTGCTATAGATTTATTTCCTATTTCCTAAGGTATATATACCATTACACTGGCTTGGTTTTAGCGTTGGTCTGGTTTAGCTATAGACTTATTTCCTATTTCCTAAGGTTTATATTGCATTACACTGGCTTTGCTGTAGCGTTGGTCTGGTTTAGCTATAGACTTATTTACTATTTCCTAAGGAATATATACCATTACACTGTCTTGGTTGTAGCGTTGGTTTGGTTTAGCTATAGACTTATTTCCTTTTTCCTAAGGTTTATATTGCATTACACTGGCTTTGCTGTAGCGTTGGTCTGGATTAGCTATAGACTTATTTCCTAATTTCAAAGGAATATATATGGCTTTGCTGTAGCGTTGGTATAGTTTAGTTATTGACTTATTTCCTATTTCCTAAGGTATATATAGCATTGCACTGGTTTTGCTGTAGCGTTGGATTGGTTTAACTACAGACTTATTTCATATTTCCTAAGGAATATATAACATTACACTGGCTTTGCTGTAGCGTTGGTTTGGTTTAGCTATTGACTTATTTCCTATTTCCTAAGGTTTATATAGCACTAAACTGGCTTTGCTGTAGCGTTGGATTGGTGTAGCTACACACTTATTTCATATTTCCAAAGGAATATATACCATTACACTGGCTTTGCTGTAGCGTTGGTTTGGTTTAGCTATTGACTTATTTCCTATTTCCTAAGGTATATAGAGCATTACACTGAATTTGCTGTAGCGTTGCTTTGGTTTAGCTATAGACTTATTTCCTATTTCCTAAGTTTATATAGCATTACACTGGCTTTGCTGTAGCATTGGTTTGGTGTAGCTATAGACATATTTCCTATTTCCTAAGGTTTATATAGCATTACACTGGCTTTGTTGTAGCGTTGGTCTGGATTAGCTATAGATTTATTTCCTATTTCCTAAGGTTTATATTGCATTACACTGGCTTTCCTGTAGCGTTGGTTTGGTTTATCTATTGACTTATTTCATATTTCCTAAGGAATATATACCATTACACTGGCTTTGCTGTAGCGTTGGTTTGGTTTAGCTATAGATTTATTTCCTATATCCTAGGGTATATATAGCATTACACTGGCTTTTCTGTAGTGTTGGTTTGGTTTAGGAATAGATTTATTTCCTATTTCCTAAGGTATATATACCATTACACTGGCTTGGTTGTAGCGTTGGTCTGATTTAGCTATAGACTTATTTCCTATTTCCTAAGGTTTATATAGCATTACACTGGCTTTGCTGTAGCGTTGGTCTGGTTTAGATATAGACTTATTTCCTAATTCCTAAGGAATATATACCATTACACTGGCTTTGCTGTAGCGTTGGTTTGGTTTAGCTATTGACTTATTTCCTATTTCCTAAGGTATATATAGCATTACACTGGCTTTACTGTAGCGTTGGATTGGTTTAGCTACATACTTTTTTCCTATTTCCTAAGGAATATATACCATTACACTGGCTTTGCTGTAGCGTTGGTTTGGTTTAGCTATAGACTTATTTCCTATTTCGTATGGTTTATATAGCATTACACTGGCTTTACTGTAGCATTGGTTTGGTTTAGCTATTGACTTATTTCCTATTTCCTAAGGTTTATATAGCATTACACTGGCTTGGTTGTAGCGTTGGTTTGGTTTACCTATAGACTTATTTCCTATTTCCTAAGGTATATATACCATTACACTGGCTTGTTTATAGCTTTGGTCTGGTTTAGCTATAGACTGATTTCCTATTTCCTAAGGTTTGTATAGCATTACACTGGCTTTGCTGTACCGTTGGTCTGGATTAGCTATAGACTTATTTCCTAATTCCTAAGCGATATATACCATTACACTAGATTTGCTGTAGCGTTGGTTTGGTTTAGCTATTGACTTATTTCCTATTTCCTAAGGTTTATATAGCATTACACTGGCTTTGCTGTAGCGTTGGTTTGGTTTAGCTATAGACTTATTTCCTATTTCCTAAGGTTTATATAGCATTACACTGGCTTTGTTGTAGCGTTGGTCTGGTTTAGATATAGACTTATTTCCTAATTCCTAAGGAATATATACCATTACACTGGCTTTGCTGTAGCGTTGGTTTGGTTTAGCTATTGACTTATTTCCTATTTCCTAAGGTATATATAGCATTACACTGGCTTTACTGTAGCGTTGGATTGGTTTAGCTACATACTTTTTTCCTATTTCCTAAGGAATATATACCATTACACTGGCTTTGCTGTAGCGTTGGTTTGGTTTAGCTATAGACTTATTTCCTATTTCGTATGGTTTATATAGCATTACACTGGCTTTACTGTAGCATTGGTTTGGTTTAGCTATTGACTTATTTCCTATTTCCTAAGGTTTATATAGCATTACACTGGCTTGGTTGTAGCGTTGGTTTGGTTTACCTATAGACTTATTTCCTATTTCCTAAGGTATATATACCATTACACTGGCTTGTTTATAGCTTTGGTCTGGTTTAGCTATAGACTGATTTCCTATTTCCTAAGGTTTGTATAGCATTACACTGGCTTTGCTGTACCGTTGGTCTGGATTAGCTATAGACTTATTTCCTAATTCCTAAGCGATATATACCATTACACTAGATTTGCTGTAGCGTTGGTTTGGTTTAGCTATTGACTTATTTCCTATTTCCTAAGGTTTATATAGCATTACACTGGCTTTGCTGTAGCGTTGGTTTGGTTTAGCTATAGACTTATTTCCTATTTCCTAAGGTATATATACCATTACACTGAATTTGCTGTAGCGTTGGTTTGGTTTAGCTATAGACTTATTTCCTATTTCCTAAGTTTATATAGCATTACACTGGCTTTGCTGTAGCGTTGGATTGGGTTAGCTACAGACTTATTTCATATTTCCTAAGGAATATATACCATTACACTGGCTTTGCTGTAGCGTTGGGTTGGTTTAGCTATAGACTTATTTCCTATTTCCTAAGGTATATATAGCATTACACTGGCTTTTTCATAGCGTTGGTTTGTTTTTGCTATAGATTTATTTCCTATTTCCTAAGGTATATATACCATTACACTGGCTTGGTTGTAGCGTTGGTCTGGTTTAGCTATAGACTTATTTCCTATTTCCTAAGGTTTATATAGCATTACACTGGCTTTGCTGTAGCGTTGGTCTGGTTTATATATATACTTATTTCCTAATTCCTAAGGAATATATTCCATTACACCTAGCTTTGTTGTAGCGTTGGTTTGGCTTTGCTATAGACTTATTTCCTATTTCCTAAGGTATATATATACCATTACACTGGCTTTGCTGTAGCGTTGGTTTGGTTTAGCTACAGACAAATTTCATATTTCCTAAGGTATATATAGCATTACATTGGCTTTGCTGTAGCGTTGGTTTGGTTTAGTTATAGACTTATTTCCTATTTTCTAAGGTATATATACCATTACACTGGCTTTGCTCTAGCGTTGGTTAGGCTTAGTGAGACTTATTTCCTATTTCCTAAGGTATATATAGCATTACACTGGCTTTGCTGTAGCGATGGTTTGGTTTAGCTATAGACTTATATCCTATTTCCTCAGGTTTATATAGCATTACACTGGTTTTGCTGTAGCGTTGGTTTGGTTTAGCTATAGACTTATTTCCTATTTCCTAAGGTTTATATAGCATTACACTGGCTTTGCTGTAGCGTTAGATTGGTTTAGCTACAGACTTATTTCATATTTCCTTAGGAATATATACCAATACACTGACTTTGCTGTAGCGTTGGTTTGGTTTAGCTATTGACTTATTTCCTATTTCCTAAGGTATATATAGCATTACACTGATTTTTCTGTAGCGTTGGTTTGGTTTAGCTATAGACTTATTTCCTATTTCCTAAGTTTTATATAGCATTACACTAGCTTTGTTGTAGCGTTGGCTTGGTTTAGCTATAGACTTATTTCCTATTTCCTAAGGTTTATATAGCATTACACTGGCTTGGTTGTAGCTTGGACTGGAATAGCTATAGAGTTATTTCCTATTTCCTAAGGTTTATATAGCAATAAACTGGCTTTGCTCTAGCGTTGGTTTGGTTTAGCTATTGACTTATTTCATATTTCCAAAGGAATATATACCTTTACAATGGCTTTGCTGTAGCGTTGGTTTGGTTTAGCTATAGACTTATTTCCTATTTCCTAAGGTATATATAGCATTACACTGGCTTTGCTGTAGCGTTGGTCTGGTTTAGCAATATAATTATTTCCTAATTTCAAAGGAATATATATGGCTTTGCTGTAGCGTTGGTATAGTTTAGCTATTGACTTATTTATTATTTCCTATGGTATATATAGCATAACACTGGCTTTGCTGTAGCGTTGGATTCGTTTAACTACAGACTTATTTCATATTTCCTAAGGAATATATACCATTACACTGGCTTTGCTGTAGCGTTGGTTTGGTTTAGCTATTGACTTATTTCCTATTTCCTAAGGTTTATATAGCATTACACTGAATTTGCTGTAGCATTTGTTTGGTTTAGCTATAGACTTATTTCCTATTTCCTAAGGTTTATATAGCACTACACTGGCTTTGCTGTAGCGTTGGATTGGTGTAGCTACAGACTTATTTCATATTTCCAAAGGAATATATACCATTACACTGGCTTTGCTGTAGCGTTGGTTTGGTTTAGCTATTGACTTATTTCCTATTTCCTAAGGTATATAGAACATTACACTGAATTTGCTGTAGCGTTGGTTTGGTTTAGCTATTGACTTATTTCCTATTTCCTAAGGTTTATATAGCATTACACTGGCTTTGCTGTAGCGTTGGTTTGGTGTAGCTATTGACATATTTCCTATTTCCTAAGGTATATATACCATTACACTGGCTTGGTTGTAGCGTTGGTCTGGTTTAGCTATAGACTTATTTCCTATTTCCTAAGGTTTATATAGCATTACACTGGCTTTGCTGTAGCGTTGGTCTGGTTTAGATATAGACTTATTTCCTAATTCCTAAGGAATATATACCATTACTCTGGCTTTGATGTAGCGTTGGTTTGGTTTAGCTATTGACTTATTTCCTATTTCCTAATGTATATATAGCATTACACTGGCTTGTTTGTAGCTTTGGTTTGGTTTAGCTATAGACTTATTTCCTATTTCGTAAGGTTTATATAGCATTACACTGGCTTTACTGTAGCATTGGTTTGGTTTAGGTATTGACTTATTTCCTATTTCCTAAGGTTTATATAGCATTACACTGGCTTGGTTGTAGCCTTGGTTTGGTTTAGTTATAGACTTATTTCCTATTTCCTAAGGTTTATATAGCATTACACTGAATTTGCTGTAGCGTTGGTTTGGTTTAGCTATAGACTTATTTCCTATTTCCTAAGGTATATATACCATTACACTGGCTTGTTTGTAGCTTTGGTCTGGTTTAGCTATAGACTTATTTCCTATTTCCTAAGGTTTGTATAACATTACACTGGCTTTGCTGTACCGTTGGTCTGGATTAGCTATAGACGTATTTCCTAATTCCTAAGGAATATATACCATTACACTGGATTTGCTGTAGCGTTGGTTTGGTTTAGCTATTAACTTATTTTCTATTTCCTAAGGTTTATATAGCATTACACTGGCTTTGCTGTAGCGTTGGTTTGGTTTAGCTATTGACTTATTTCCTATTTCCTAAGGTATATATACCATTACACTGGCTTTGCTGTAGCGTTGGCTTGGTTTAGCTATTGATTTATTTCCTATTTCCTAAGGTATATAGAGCATTACACTGAATTTGCTGTAGCGTTGGTTTGGTTTTGCTATTGACTTATTTCATATTTCCTAAGGAATATATACCATTACACTGGCTTTGCTGTAGCGTTGGATTGGTTTAGCTACAGACTTATTTCATATTTCCTAAGGTATATATAGCATTACACTGGCTTTGCTGTAGCGTTGGATTGGTTTAACTACAGACTTATTTCATATTTCCTAAGGAATATATACCATTACACTGGCTTTGCTGTAGCGTTGGTTTGGTTTAGCTATTGACTTATTTCCTATTTCCTAAGGTTTATATAGCATTACACTGAATTTGCTGTAGCATTTGTTTGGTTTAGCAATAGACTTATTTCCTATTTCCTAAGGTTTATATAGCACTACACTGGCTTTGCTGTAGCGTTGGATTGGTGTAGCTACAGACTTATTTCATATTTCCAAAGGAATATATACCATTACACTGGCTTTGCTGTAGCGTTGGTTTGGTTTAGCTATTGACTTATTTCCTATTTCCTAAGGTATATAGAACATTACACTGAATTTGCTGTAGCGTTGGTTTGGTTTAGCTATTGACTTATTTCCTATTTCATAAGGTATATATAGC
Source organism: Bathymodiolus septemdierum (assembly GCA_963383655.1). NCBI lineage: Eukaryota > Metazoa > Mollusca > Bivalvia > Mytilida > Modiolidae > Bathymodiolus > Bathymodiolus septemdierum. The sequence goes on along the minus strand of OY726529.1, from coordinate 32,556,100 downwards.
ATTACACTGGCTTGGTTGTAGCGTTGGTCTGGATTAGCTATAGATTTATTTCCTATTTCCTAAGGTTTATATTGCATTACACTGGCTTTGCTGTAGCGTTGGTTTGGTTTAGCTATTGACTTATTTCCTATTTCCTAAGGAATATATACCATTACACTGGCTTTGCTGTAGCGTTGGTATGGTTTAGCTATAGACTTGTTTCCTATTTCCTAAGGTATATATAGCATTACACTGGCTTTTCTGTAGTGTTGGTTTGGTTTAGCTATAGATTTATTTCCTATTTCCTAAGGTATATATACCATTACACTGGCTTGGTTGTAGCGTTGGTCTGGTTTAGCTATAGACTTATTTCCTATTTCCTAAGGTTTATATAGCATTACACTGGCTTTGCTGTAGCGTTGGTCTGGTTTAGATATAGACGTATTTCCTAATTCCTAAGGAATATATACCATTACACTGGATTTGCTGTAGCGTTGGTTTGGTTTAGCTATTAACTTATTTCCTATTTCCTAAGGTTTATATAGCATTACACTGGCTTTGCTGTAGCGTTGGTTTGGTTTAGCTATTGACTTATTTCCTTTTTCCTAAGGTATATATACCATTACACTGGCTTTGCTGTAGCGTTGGCTTGGTTTAGCTATTGACTTATTTCCTATTTCCTAAGGTATATAGAGCATTACACTGAATTTGTTGTAGCGTTGGTTTGGTTTTGCTATAGATTTATTTCCTATTTCCTAAGGTTTATATTGCATTACACTGGCTTTGCTGTAGTGTTGGTTTGGTTTAGCTATTGACTTATTTCATATTTCCTAAGGAATATATACCATTACACTGGCTTTGCTGTAGCGTTGGATTGGTTTAGCTACAGACTTATTTCATATTTCCTAAGGAATATATACCATTACACTGGCTTTGCTGTAGCGTTGGTTTGGTTTAGCTATAGACTTATTTCCTATTTCGTAAGGTTTATATAGCATTACACTGGCTTTACTGTAGCATTGGTTTGGTTTACCTATTGACTTATTTCCTATTTCCTAAGGTATATATACCATTACACTGGCTTGTTTGTAGCTTTGGTCTGGTTTAGCTACAGACTTATTTCCTATTTCCTAAGGTTTGCATAACATTACACTGGCTTTGCTGTACCGTTGGTCTGGATTAGCTATAGACTTATTTCCTAATTCCTAAGGAATATATACCATTACACTGGATTTGCTGTAGCGTTGGTTTGGTTTAGCTATTGACTTATTTCCTATTTCCTAAGGTTTATATAGCATTACACTGGCTTTGCTGTAGCGTTGGTTTGGTTTAGCTATTGACTTATTTCCTATTTCCTAAGGTATATATACCATTACACTAGCTTTGCTGTAGCGTTGGCTTGGTTTAGCTATTGACTTATTTCCTATTTCCTAAGGTATATATACCATTACACTGGCTTTGCTGTAGCGTTGGCTTGGTTTAGCTATAGACTTATTTCCTATTTCCTAAGGTATATATAGCATTACACTGGCTTTTCTGTAGCGTTGGTTTGTTTTTGCTATAGATTTATTTCCTATTTCCTAAGGTATATATACCATTACACTGGCTTGGTTGTAGCGTTGGTCTGGTTTAGCTATAGACTTATTTCCTATTTCCTAAGGTTTATATTGCATTACACTGGATTTGCTGTAGCGTTGGTCTCGTTTAGATATAGACTTATTTCCTAATTCCTAAGGAATATATACCATTACACTAGCTTTGCTGTAGCGTTGGTTTGGTTTAGCTATTGACTTATTTCCTATTTCCTAAGGTATATATAGCATTACACTGGCTTTACTGTAGCGTTGGATTGGTTTAGCTACAGACTTATTTCATATTTCCTAAGGAATATATACCATTACACTGGCTTTGCTGTAGCGTTGGTTTGGCTTAGCTATTGACTTATTTCCTAATTCCTAAGGTATATATACCATTACACTGGCTTGGTTGTAGCGTTGGTTTGTTTTAGCTATAGACTTATTTCCTATTTCCTAAGGTATATATTGCATTACATTGAATTTGCTGTAGCGTTGGTTTGGTTTAGCTATAGACCTATTTCCTATTTCCTAAGGTTTAAATAGCATTACACTGGCTTTGCTGTAGCGTTGGCTTGGTTTAGCTATAGACTTATTTCCTATTATCTAATGTATATATAGCATTACACTGGCTTGGTTGTAGCGTTGGTTTGGTTTAGCTATAGACTTATTTCATATTTCCTAAGGTTTATATAGCATTACACTGGCTTTGCTGTAGGGTTGGTTTGGTTTGGCTACAGACTTATTTCATATTTCCTTAGGTATATATAGCATTACACTGGCTTTGCTGTAGCGTTGGTTTGGTTTAGTTATATACTTATTTCCTATTTCCTAAGGTGTATATATACCATTACACTTGTTTTGCTATAGCGTTGGTTTGGTTTAGCAACAGATATATTTCAAATTTCCTAAGGTATATATAGCATTACACTGGCTTTGCTGTAGCGTTGGTTTGGTTTAGTTATAGACTTATTTCCTATTTCCTAAGGTATACATAGCATTACACTGGCTTTACTGTAGCGTTGGATTGGTTTAGCTACAGACTTATTTCATATTTCCTAAGGTATATATAGCATTACACTGAATTTGCTGTAGCGTTGGTTTGGTTTAGCTATAGACTTATTTCCTATTTCCTAAGGTATATATATACCATTACACTGGCTTTGCTGTAGCGTTGCTTTGGTTTAGCTACAGACATATTTCATATTTCCTAAGGTAAATATAGCATTACACTGGCTTTGCTGTAGCGTTGGTTTGGTTTATTTATAGACTTATTTCCTATTTTCTAAGGTATATATAGCATTACACTGGCTTTGCTGTAACGTTGGATTGGTTTAGCTACAGACTTATTTCATATTTCCTAAGGAATATATACCAATACACTGACTTTGCTGTAGCGTTGGTTTGGTTTAGCTATTGACTTATTTCCTATTTCCTAAAGTATATATAGCATTACACTGAATTTTCTATAGCGTTGGTTTGGTTTAGCTATAGACTTATTTCCTATTTCCTAAGTTTTATATAGCATTACACTGGCTTTGTTGTAGCGTTGGCTTGGTTTAGCTATAAACTTATTTCCTATTTCCTAAGGTTTATATAGCAATACACTGGCTTGGTTGTAGCGTTGGTCTGGAATAACTATAGACTTATTTCCTATTTCCTAAGGTTTAGATAGCAATGAACTGGCTTTGCTCTAGAGTTGGTTTGGCTTAGCTATTGACTTATTTCATATTTCCTAAGGAATATATACCTTTACACTGGCTTTGCTGTAGCGTTGGTTTGGTTTAGCTATTGACTTATTTCCTATTTCCTAAGGTATATATAGCATTACACTGGCTTTGCTGTAGCGTTGGATTGGTTTAACTACAGACTTATTTCATATTTCCTAAGGAATATATACCATTACACTGGCTTTGCTGTAGCGTTGGTTTGGTTTAGCTATTGACTTATTTCCTATTTCCTAAGGTTTATATAGCATTACACTGAATTTGCTGTAGCGTTTGTTTGGTTTAGCTATAGACTTATTTCCTATTTCCTAAGGTTTATATAGCATTACACTGGCTTTACTGTAGCGTTGATTAGGCTTAGCTATAGACATATTTCCTATTTCCTAAGGAATATATACCATTACACTGGCTTTGCTGTAGCGTTGGTTTGGTTTAGCTATTGACTTATTTCCTATTTCCTAAGGTTTATATAGCATTACACTGAATTTGCTGTAGCGTTTGTTTGGTTTAGCTATAGACTTATTTCCTATTTCCTAAGGCTTATATAGCATTACACTGGCTTTGCTGTAGCGTTGGACTGGTTTAGCTACAGACTTATTTCATATTTCCTAAGGAATATATACCATTACACTGGCTTTGCTGTAGCGTTGGCTTGGTTTAGCTATTGACTTATTTCATATTTCCTAAGGAATATATACCATTACACTGGCTTTAATGTAGGGTTGGTTTGGTTTAGCTATTGACTTATTTCCTATTTCCTAAGGTATATATAGCATTACACTGGCTTTGCTGTAGCGTTGGTTTGGTTTAGCTATAGACTTATTTCCTATTTCTTTAGGTATATATACCATTACACTGGCTTTGTCGTAGCGTTGGTCTGGTTTAGCTATAGACATATTTCCTATTTCCTAACGTTTATATAGCATTAGACTGGCTTTGCTGTAGCGTTTGTTTGGTTTAGTTATATACTTAATTCCTATTTCCTAAGGTATATATATACCATTACACTGGCTTTGCTGTAGAGTTGGTTTGGTTTAGCTGCAGACTTATTTCATATTTCCTAAGGTATATATAGCATTATACTGGCTTTGCTGTAGCGTTGGTTTGGTTTAGTTATAGACTTATTTCCTATTTTCTAAGGTATATATACCATTACACTGGCTTTGCTGTAGCGTTGGTTTGATTTACCAATATAATTATTTCCTATTTCCTAAGGTTTATATAGCATTACACTGGCTTTGCTGTAGCGTTGGCTTGCTTTAGCAAGACTTATTTCCTATTTCCTAAGGTATATATACCATTAAGCTGGATTTGCTGTAGCGATGGTTTGGTTTAGCCATAGACTTATTTCCTATTTCCTAAGGTTTATATAGCATTACACTGGCCTTGCTGTAGCGTTGGTTTGGTTTAGCAATAGATTTATTTCCTATTTCCTAAGGTTTATATGGCATTACACTGGCCTTGCTGTAGCGTTGGTTTGGTTTAGCTATAGACTTATTTCCTATTTCCTAAAGTATATATAGCAGTACACTGGCCTTGCTGTAGCGTTGGTTTGGTTTAGCAATAGATGTATTTCCTATTTCCTAAGGTTTATATAGCATTACACTGGCCTTGCTGTAGCGATGGTTTGGTTTAGCCATAGACTTATTTCCTATTTCCTAAGGTTTATATAGCATTACACTGGCCTTGCTGTAGCGTTGGTCTGGTTTAGCTGTAGACTTATTTCCTATTTCCTAAGGTATATATAGCACTAAACTGGATTTGCTGTAGCGATTGCTTGGTTTAGCCATAGATTTATTTCCTATTTCCTAAGGTTTATATAGCATTACACTGGCCTTGCTGTCGCGTTGGTTTGGTTTAGCTATAGACTTATTTCCTATTTCCTAAGGTATATATAGCATTGCACTGAATTTGCGGAAGCGTTGTTTTGGTTTAGCTATAGACTTATTTCCTATTTCCTAAGGTTTATATAGCATTACACTGGCTTTGCTGTAGCGTTGGTTTGGTTTAGCTATAGACTTATTTCCTATTTCCTAAAGGTTTATATAGCATTGCACTGGCTTGGTTGTAGCGTTGGTCTGGATTAGCTATAGACTTATTTCCTATTTCCTAAGGTTTATATAGCATTACACTGGCTTTGCTCTAGCGTTGGTTTGGTTTAACTATTGACTTATTTCATATTTCCTAAAGAATATATACCATTACACTGGCTTTGCCGTAGCGTTGGTTTCGTTTAGCTATAGACTTTTTTCCTATTTCCTAAGATATATATAGCATTACACTGGCTTTGCTGTAGCGTTGGTCTGGTTTAGCTATAGATTTATTTCCTATTTCCTAAGGTTTATATAGCATTACACTGGCTTTGCTGTAGCGTTGGTCTGGTTTAGCTATAGACTTATTTCCTAATTTCTAAGGAATATATACCATTACACTGGCTTTGCTGTAGCGTTGGTTTGGTTTAGCTATAGAATTATTTCCTATTTCCTAAGGTATATATTGCATTACACTGGCTTTGCTGTGGGGTTGCATTGGTTTAGCTTCAGACTTATTTCATATTTCCTAAGGAATATATACCATTACAATGGCTTTGCTGTAGCGTTGGTTTGGTTTAGCTATTGAATTATTTCCTATTTCCTAAGGTATATATAGCATTACACTGGCTTGGTTGTAGCGTTGGTCTGGTTTAGCTATAGACTTATTTCCTATTTTCTAAGGTATATATAGCATTACACTGGCTTTGCTGTAGCGTTGGATTGGTTTAGCTATTGACTTATTTCCTATTTCCTAAGGTATATATAGCATTACACTAAATTTGCTGTAGCGTTGATTTGGTTTAACTATAGACTTATTTCCTATTTCCTAAGATTTATATAGCATTACACTAGCTTTGCTGTAGCGTTGGTTTGGTTTAGCTATTGACTTATTTCCTATTTCCTAAGGTATATATAGCATTACACTGGCGTTGCTGTAGCGTTGGCCTGGTTTAGCTACAGACTTATTTCCTATTTCCTAAGGTATATATAACATTACACAGGCTTACCTGTAGCGTTGGTTTGGTTTAGCTACAGACTTATTTCCTATTTCCTAAGGTATATATACCATTACACTGGCTTTACTGTAGCGTTGGTTTGGTTTTGCTATAGACTTATTTCCTATTTCCTGAAGTATATATATCATTACACTGGCTTTACTGTAGCGTTGGTTTGGTTTTGCTATAGACTTATTTCCTATTTCCTAAGGTATATATAGCATTACACTGGCTTTGCTGTATCCTTGGTTTGGCTTAGCTATTGACTTATTTCCTATTTCCTAAGGTATATATACCATTACACTGGCTTTACTGTAGCGTTGGTTTGGTTTTGCTATAGACTTATTTCCTATTTCCTGAAGTATATATATCATTACACTGGCTTTACTGTAGCGTTGGTTTGGTTTAGCTATAGACTTATTTCCTATTTCCTAAGGTATATATAGTATTACACTGGCTTTGCTGTAGCGTTGGTTTGGTTTAGCTATAGACTTATTTCCTATTTCCTAAGGTATATATAGCATTACACTGGCTTTACTGTAGCGTTAGATTGGTTTTGCTATAGACTTATTTCCTATTTCCTAAGGTATATATAGCATTACACTGGCTTTACTGTAGCGTTGGTTTGGTTTAGCTATAGACTTATTTCCTATTTCCTAAGGTATATATAGTATTACACTGGCTTTGCTGTAGCGTTGGTTTGGTTTAGCTATAGACTTATTTCCTATTTCCTAAGGTTTATATAGCATTACACTGGCTTGGTTGCAGCGTTGGTCTGGTTTAGCTATAGACTTATTTCCTATTTCCTAAGGTTTATATAGCATTACACTGGCTTGGTTGTAGCTTTGGCTTGGTTTAGCAATAGACTTATTTCCTATTTCCTAAGGTATATATGCCATTACACTGGCTTGGTTGTAGCGTTGGTTTGGTTTAGCTATAGACTTATTTCCTATTTCCTAAGGTATATATACCATTACACTGCCTTGGTTGTAGCGTTGGTCTGGCTTAGCTATAGATTTATTTCCTATTTCCTAAGGTTTGAATAGCATTACACTGGTTTTGCTGTAGCGTTGGTTTGGTTTAGCTACAGTCTTATTTCATATTTCCTAAGATATATATACCATTACACTGGCTTTGTTGTAGCGTTGGTTTGGTTTAGCTATAGACTTATTTCCTATTTCCTAAGGTATATATACCATTACACTGGCGTTCCTGTAGCGTTGGTTTGGTTTAGTTATAGACTTATTTCCTATTTCCTAAGGTATATATACCATTACACTGGCTTGGCTGTAGCGTTGGTTTGGTTTAGTAATAGACTTATTTCCTATTTCCTAAGATATATATAGCATTACACTGGCTTTGCTGTAGCGATGGTTTTGTTTAGCTATAGACTTATTTCCTGTTTCCTGAAGTATATATAGTATTACACTGGCTTTGCTGTAGCGTTGGTCTGGTTTAGCTATAAACTTATTTCCTAATTCCTAAGGTTTATATACCATTACACTGGCTTTGCGGTAGCGTTGGTTTAGTTTAGCAATAGACTTATTTCATATTTCCTAAGGAATATATAGCATTACACTGGCTTTGCTGTAGCGTTGGTTTGGTTTAGCTATAGACTTATTTCCTATTTCCTAAGGTATATATAGCAATACACTGAATTTGCTGTAGCGTTGATTTGGTTTAACTATAGACTTATTTCCTATTTCTTAAGATTTATATAGCATTACACTGGCGTTGCTGTAGCGTTGGCCTGGTTTAGCTACAGACTTATTTCCTATTTCCTAAGGTATATATAACATTACACAGGCTTACCTGTAGCGTTGGTTTGGTTTAGCTGTAGACTTATTTCCTATTTCCTAAGGAATATATAGCATTACACTGGCTTTGCTGTAGCGTTGGTTTGGTTTAGCTATAGACTTATTTCCTATTTCCTAAGGTATATATAGCATTACACTAGCTTTGTTGTAGCGTTGGTTTGGTTTAGCTATTGACTTATTTCCTATTTCCTAAGGTATATATAGCATTACACTGGCGTTGCTGTAGCGTTGGCCTGGTTTAGCTACAGACTTATTTCCTATTTCCTAAGGTATATATAACATTACACAGGCTTACCTGTAGCGTTGGTTTGGTTTAGATGTAGACTTATTTTCTATTTCCTAAGGTATATATATCATTACACTGGCTTTACTGTAGTGTTGGTTTGGTTTAGCTATAGACTTATTTCCTATTTCCTGAGGTATATATACCATTACACTGGCTTTACTGTAGCGTTGCTTTGGTTTTGCTATAGACTTTTTTCCTATTTCCTGAAGTATATATATCATTACACTGGCTTTACTGTAGCGTTGGTTTGGTTTAGCTATAGACTTATTTCCTATTTCCTGAGGTATATATAGCATTACACTGGTTTTGCTGTATCCTTGGTTTGGCTTAGCTATTGACTTATTTCCTATTTCCTAAGGTATATATATCATTACACTGGCTTTACTGTAGCGTTGGTTTGGTTTAGCTATAGACTTATTTCCTATTTCCTGAGGTATATATACCATTACACTGGCTTTACTGTAGCGTTGCTTTGGTTTTGCTATAGACTTTTTTCCTATTTCCTGAAGTATATATATCATTACACTGGCTTTACTGTAGCGTTGGTTTGGATTAGCTATAGACTTATTTCCTATTTCCTAAGGTATATATAGCATTACACTGGCTTTACTGTAGCGTTGGTTTGGTTTAGCTGTAGACTTATTTCCTATTTCTTAAGGTATATATATCATTACACTGGCTTTACTGTAGCGTTGGTTTGGTTTAGCTATAGACTTATTTCCTATTTCCTGAGGTATATATACCATTACACTGGCTTTACTGTAGCGTTGGTTTGGTTTTGCTATAGACTTTTTTCCTATTTCCTGAAGTATATATATCATTACACTGGCTTTACTGTAGCGTTGGTTTGGTTTAGCTATAGACTTATTTCCTATTTCCTAAGGTATATATAGCATTACACTGGCTTTGCTGTATCCTTGGTTTGGCTTAGCTATTGACTTATTTCCTATTTCCTAAGGTATATATATCATTACACTGGCTTTACTGTAGCGTTGGTTTGGTTTAGCTATAGACTTATTTCCTATTTCCTAAGGTTTATATTGCATTACACTGGCTTTGCTGTAGCGTTGGTCTGGTTTAAATATAGATTTATTTCCTAATTTCTAAGGAATATATACCATTACACCTGCTTTGCTGTAGCGTTGGTTTGATTTAGCTATTGACTTATTACCTATTTCCTAAGGTATATATAGCATTACACTGGCTTTGCTGTAGCGTTGGATTGGTTTAGCTACAGACTTATTTCATATTTCCTAAGGAATATATACCATTAGCCTGGCTTTGCTGTCGCGTTGGTTTGATTTAGTTATTGACTTATTTCCTATTTCCTAAGGTATATATAGCACTACACTGAATTTGCTGTAGCGTTGCCTTCATTTAGCTATAGACTTATTTCCTATTTCCTAAGGTTTATATAGCATTACACTGGCTTTGCTGTAGCGTTGGTTTGGTTTAGCTATAGACTTATTTCCTATTTCCTAAGGTATATATACCATTACACTGGGTTGGTTGTAGCGTTGGTCTGGTTTAGCTATATACTTATTTCCTATTTCCTAAGGTTTATATAGCATTACACTGGCTTGGTTGCAGCGTTGGTCTGGTTTAGATATAGACTTATTTCCTATTTCCTAAGGTTTATATAGCATTACACTGGCTTGGTTGTAGCGTTGGCTTGGTTTAGCTATAGACTTATTTCCTATTCCTAAGGTATATATACCATTACACTGGCTTGGTTGTAGCGTTGGTTTGGTTTAGCTATAGACTTATTTCCTATTTCCTAAGGTATATATACCATTACACTGCCTTGGTTGTAGCGTTGGTCTGGCTTAGCTATAGATTTATTTCCTATTTCCTAAGGTTTATATAGCATTACACTGGCTTTGCTGTAGCGTTGGTTTGGTTTAGCTATAGACTTATTTCCTAATTCCTAAGGAATATATACCACTACACTGGCTTTGCTGTAGCATTGGTTTGGTTTAGCTATTGACTTATTTCCTATTTCCTAAGGTATATATAGCATTACACTGAATTTGCTGTAGCGTTGGTTTGGTTTAGCAATAGACTTATTTCCTATTTCCTACGGCTTATATAGCATTACACTGGCTTTGCGGTAGCGTTGGCTTGGTTTAGCTATAGACTTATTTCCTATTTCCTAAGGTATATATAGCATTACACTGGCTTTGTTGTAGCGTTGGTTTGGTTTAGCTATTGACTTATTTCCTATTTCCTAAGATTTATATAGCATTACACTGGCTTTGCTGTAGCGTTGGTTTGGTTTAGCTACAGACTTATTTCATATTTCTAAAGGTATATATAGTATTACACTGGCTTTGCTGTAGCGTTGGTTTGGTTTAGTTATATACTTATTTCCTATTTCCTAAGATATATATACCATTACACTGGCTTTGCTGTAGCGTTGGTTTGGTTTAGCTATAGACTTATTTCCTATTTCCTAAGGTATATATATACCATTACACTGGCTTTGCTGTAGCGTTGGTTTGGTTTAGCTATAGACTTATTTCCTATTTCCTAAGGTATATATACCATTACACTGCCTTGGTTGTAGCGTTGGTCTGGCTTAGCAATAGATTTATTTCCTATTTCCTAAGGTTTGAATAGCATTACACTGGCTTTGCTGTAGCGTTGGTTTGGTTTAGCTACAGACTTATTTCATATTTCCTAATGTATATATACCATTACACTGGCTTTCCTGTAGCGTTGGTTTGGTTTAGTTATAGACTTATTTCCTATTTCCTAAGGTATATATACCATTACACTGGCTTGGCTGTAGCGTTGGTTTGGTTTAGTAATAGACTTATTTCCTATTTCCTAAGATATATATAGCATTACACTGGCTTTGCTGTAGCGATGGTTTGGTTTAGCTATAGACTTATTTCCTATTTCCTGAAGTATATATAGCATTACACTGGCTTTGCTGTAGCGTTGGTCTGGTTTAGCTATAAACTTATTTCCTAATTCCTAAGGAATATATACCATTACACTGGCTTTGCGATAGCGTTGGTTTAGTTTAGCAATAGACTTATTTCCTATTTCCTAAGGTATATATAGCATTACACTGGCTTTGCTGTAGCGTTGGATTGGTTTAGGTACAGACTTATTTCATATTTCCTAAGGAATATATAGCATTACACTGGCTTTGCTGTAGCGTTGGTTTGGTTTAGCTATTGACTTATTTCCTATTTCCTAAGGTATATATAGCATTACACTGAATTTGCTGTAGCGTTGATTTGGTTTAACTATAGACTTATTTCCTATTTCCTAAGATTTATATAGCATTACACTAGCTTTGTTGTAGCGTTGGTTTGGTTTAGCTATTGACTTATTTCATATTTCCTAAGGTATATATAGCATTACACTGGCGTTGCTGTAGCGTTGGCCTGGTTTAGCTACAGACTTATTTCCTATTTCCTAAGGTATATATAACATTACACAGGCTTACCTGTAGCGTTGGTTTGGTTTAGCTGTAGACTTATTTCCTATTTCCTAAGGTATATATATCATTACACTGGCTTTACTGTAGCGTTGGTTTGGTTTAGCTATAGACTTATTTCCTATTTCCTGAGGTATATATACCATTACACTGGCTTTACTGTAGCGTTGGTTTGGTTTTGCTATTGACTTTTTTCCTATTTCCTGAAGTATATATATCATTACACTGGCTTTACTGTAGCGTTGGTTTAGTTTAGCTATAGACTTATTTCCTATTTCCTAAGGTATATATAGCATTACACTGGCTTTGCTGTATCCTTGGTTTGGCTTAGCTATTGACTTATTTCCTATTTCCTAAGGTATATATATCATTACACTGGCTTTACTGTAGCGTTGGTTTGGTTTAGCTATAGACTTATTTCCTATTTCCTAAGGTATATATAGCATTACACTGGCTTTACTGTAGCGTTGGTTTGGTTTAGCTATAGACTTATTTCCTATTTCCTAAGGTATATATAGCATTACACTGGCTTTACTGTAGCGTTGGTTTGGTTTTGCTATAGACTTATTTCCTATTTCCTAAGGTTTATATTGCATTACACTGGCTTTGCTGTAGCGTTGGTCTGGTTTAACTATAGACTTATTTCCTAATTTCTAAGGAATATATACCATTACACCTGCTTTGCTGTAGCGTTGGTTTGATTTAGCTATTGACTTATTACCTATTTCCTAAGGTATATATAGCATTACACTGGCTTTGCTGTAGCGTTGGTTTGGTTTAGCTATAGACTTATTTCCTAATTCCTAAGGAATATATACCATTACACTAGCTTTGCTGTAGCATTGGTTTGGTTTAGCTATTGACTTATTTCCTATTTCCTAAGGTATATATAGCATTACACTGAATTTGCTGTAGCGTTGGTTTGGTTTAGTAATAGACTTATTTCCTATTTCCTACGGCTTATATAGCATTACACTGGCTTTGCGGTAGCGTTGGCTTGGTTTAGCTATAGACTTATTTCCAATTTCCTAAGGTATATATAGCATTACACTGGCTTTGTTGTAGCGTTGGCTTTGTTTAGCTATTGACTTATTTCCTATTTCCTAAGATTTATATAGCATTACACTGGCTTTGCTGTAGCGTTGGTTTGGTTTAGCTACAGACTTATTTCATATTTCTTATGGTATATATAGTATTACACTGGCTTTGCTGTAGCGTTGGTTTGGTTTAGTTATATACTTATTTCCTATTTCCTAATATATATATACCATTACACTGGCTTTGCTGTAGCGTTGGTTTGGTTTAGCTATAGACTTATTTCCTATTTCCTAAGGTATATATATACCATTACACTGGCTTTGCTGTAGCGTTGGTTTGGTTTAGTTATAGACTTATTTCCTATTTCCTAAGGTATATATACCATTACACTGGCTTGGCTGTAGCGTTGATTTGGTTTAGTTATAGACTTATTTCCTATTTCCTAAGATATATATAGCATTACACTGGCTTTGCTGTAGCGATGGTTTGGTTTAGCTATAGACTTATTTCCTATTTCCTAAAGTATATATAGCAATACACTGGCTTTGCTGTAGCGTTGGTCTGGTTTAGCTATAAACTTATTTCCTAATTCCTAAGGAATATATACCATTACACTGGCTTTGCGGTAGCATTGGTTTGGTTTAGCAATAGACTTATTTCCTATTTCCTAAGGTATATATAGCATTACACTGGCTTTGCTGTAGCGTTGGATTGGTTTAGTTACAGACTTATTTCATATTTCCTAAGGAATATATAGCATTACACTGGCTTTGCTGTAGCGTTCGTTTGGTTTAGCTATTGACTTATTTCCTATTTCTTAAGGTATATATAGCATTACACTGAATTTGCTGTAGCGTTGATTTGGTTTAACTATAGACTTATTTCCTATTTCCTAAGATTTATATAGCATTACACTAGCTTTGCTGTAGCGTTGGTTTGGTTTAGCTATAGACTTATTTCCTATTTTCGAAGGTATATATAGCATTACACTGGCGTTGCTGTAGCGTTAGCCTGGTTTAGCTACAGACTTATTTCCTATTTCCTAAGGTATATATAACATTACACAGGCTTAGCTGTAGCGTTGGTTTGGTTTAGCTATAGACTTATTTCCTTTTTCCTAAGGTATATATATCATTACACTGGCTTTTCTGTAGCGTTGATTTGGTTTAGTTATAGACTTATTTCCTATTTCCTGAGGTATATATACCATTACACTGGCTTTACTGTAGCGTTGGTTTGGTTTTGCTATTGACTTATTTCCTATTTCCTGAAGTATATATATCATTACACTGGCTTTACTGTAGCGTTGGTTTGGTTTAGCTATAGACTTATTTCCTATTTCCTAAGGTATATATAGCATTACACTGGCTTTGCTGTATCCTTGGTTTGGCTTAGCTATTGACTTATTTCCTATTTCCTAAGGTATATATATCATTACACTGGCTTTACTGTAGCGTTGGTTTGGTTTTGCTATAGACTTATTTCCTATTTCCTAAGGTATATATAGCATTACACTGGCTTTACTGTAGCGTTGGTTTGGCTTAGCTATAGACTTATTTCCTATTTCCTAAGATATATATAGCATTACACTGGCTTTGCTGTAGCGTTGGTTTCGTTTAGCTATAGACTTATTTCCTATTTCCTAAGGTATATATAGCATTACACTGGCTTTGCTGTAGTATTGGTTTGGTTTGGCTACAGACTTATTTCCTATTTCCTAAAGTATAAATAACATTACACTGGCTTTGCTGTAGCCATGGTTTGGTTTAGCTATAGACTTATTTCCTATTTCCTAAGATTTATATAGCATTACACTAGCTTTGCTGTAGCGTTGGTTTGGTTTAGCTATAGACTTATTTCTTATTTCCTGAGGTATATATACCATTACACTGGCTTTACTGTAGCGTTGGTTTGGTTTTGCTATAGACTTTTTTCCTATTTCCTGAAGTATATATATCATTACACTGGCTTTACTGTAGCGTTGGTTTAGTTTAGCTATAGACTTATTTCCTATTTCCTAAGGTATATATAGCATTACACTGGCTTTGCTGTATCCTTGGTTTGGCTTAGCTATTGACTTATTTCCTATTTCCTAAGGTATATATATCATTACACTGGCTTTACTGTAGCGTTGGTTTGGTTTAGCTATAGACTTATTTCCTATTTCCTAAGGTATATATAGCATTACACTGGCTTTACTGTAGCGTTGGTTTGGTTTAGCTATAGACTTATTTCCTATTTCCTAAGGTATATATAGCATTACACTGGCTTTACTGTAGCGTTGGTTTGGTTTAGCTATAGACTTATTTCCTATTTCCTAAGGTTTATATTGCATTACACTGGCTTTGCTGTAGCGTTGGTCTGGTTTAACTATAGACTTATTTCCTAATTTCTAAGGAATATATACCATTACACCTGCTTTGCTGTAGCGTTGGTTTGATTTAGCTATTGACTTATTACCTATTTCCTAAGGTATATATAGCATTACACTGGCTTTGCTGTAGCGTTGGTTTGGTTTAGCTATAGACTTATTTCCTAATTCCTAAGGAATATATACCATTACACTGGCTTTGCTGTAGCATTGGTTTGGTTTAGCTATTGACTTATTTCCTATTTCCTAAGGTATATATAGCATTACACTGAATTTGCTGTAGCGTTGGTTTGGTTTAGTAATAGACTTATTTCCTATTTCCTACGGCTTATATAGCATTACACTGGCTTTGCGGTAGCGTTGGCTTGGTTTAGCTATAGACTTATTTCCAATTTCCTAAGGTATATATAGCATTACACTGGCTTTGTTGTAGCGTTGGCTTGGTTTAGCTATTGACTTATTTCCTATTTCCTAAGATTTATATAGCATTACACTGGCTTTGCTGTAGCGTTGGTTTGGTTTAGCTACAGACTTATTTCATATTTCTTAAGGTATATATAGTATTACACTGGCTTTGCTGTAGCGTTGGTTTGGTTTAGTTATATACTTATTTCCTATTTCCTAATATATATATACCATTACACTGGCTTTGCTGTAGCGTTGGTTTGGTTTAGCTATAGACTTATTTCCTATTTCCTAAGGTATATATATACCATTACACTGGCTTTGCTGTAGCGTTGGTTTGGTTTAGTTATAGACTTATTTCCTATTTCCTAAGGTATATATACCATTACACTGGCTTGGCTGTAGCGTTGATTTGGTTTAGTTATAGACTTATTTCCTATTTCCTAAGATATATATAGCATTACACTGGCTTTGCTGTAGCGATGGTTTGGTTTAGCTATAGACTTATTTCCTATTTCCTAAAGTATATATAGCAATACACTGGCTTTGCTGTAGCGTTGGTCTGGTTTAGCTATAAACTTATTTCCTAATTCCTAAGGAATATATACCATTACACTGGCTTTGCGGTAGCATTGGTTTGGTTTAGCTATAGACTTATTTCCTATTTCCTAAGGTATATATAGCATTACACTGGCTTTGCTGTAGCGTTGGATTGGTTTAGTTACAGACTTATTTCATATTTCCTAAGGAATATATAGCATTACACTGGCTTTGCTGTAGCGTTCGTTTGGTTTAGCTATTGACTTATTTCCTATTTCTAAAGGTATATATAGCATTACACTGAATTTGCTGTAGCGTTGATTTGGTTTAACTATAGACTTATTTCCTATTTCCTAAGATTTATATAGCATTACACTAGCTTTGCTGTAGCGTTGGTTTGGTTTAGCTATAGACTTATTTCCTATTTTCGAAGGTATATATAGCATTACACTGGCGTTGCTGTAGCGTTAGCCTGGTTTAGCTACAGACTTATTTCCTATTTCCTAAGGTATATATAACATTACACAGGCTTAGCTGTAGCGTTGGTTTGGTTTAGCTATAGACTTATTTCCTTTTTCCTAAGGTATATATATCATTACACTGGCTTTTCTGTAGCGTTGATTTGGTTTAGTTATAGACTTATTTCCTATTTCCTGAGGTATATATACCATTACACTGGCTTTACTGTAGCGTTGGTTTGGTTTTGCTATTGACTTATTTCCTATTTCCTGAAGTATATATATCATTACACTGGCTTTACTGTAGCGTTGGTTTGGTTTAGCTATAGACTTATTTCCTATTTCCTAAGGTATATATAGCATTACACTGGCTTTGCTGTATCCTTGGTTTGGCTTAGCTATTGACTTATTTCCTATTTCCTAAGGTATATATATCATTACACTGGCTTTACTGTAGCGTTGGTTTGGTTTTGCTATAGACTTATTTCCTATTTCCTAAGGTATATATAGCATTACACTGGCTTTACTGTAGCGTTGGTTTGGCTTAGCTATAGACTTATTTCCTATTTCCTAAGGTATATATAGCATTACACTGGCTTTGCTGTAGCGTTGGTTTCGTTTAGCTATAGACTTATTTCCTATTTCCTAAGGTATATATAGCATTACACTGGCTTTGCTGTAGTATTGGTTTGGTTTGGCTACAGACTTATTTCCTATTTCCTAAAGTATAAATAACATTACACTGGCTTTGCTGTAGCCATGGTTTGGTTTAGCTATAGACTTATTTCCTATTTCCTAAGATTTATATAGCATTACACTAGCTTTGCTGTAGCGTTGGTTTGGTTTAGCTATAGACTTATTTCCTATTTCCTAAGGTATATATAGCATTACACTGGCTTTGCTGTAGCGTTGGTCTGGATTAGCTATAGACTTATTTCCTAATTCCTAAGGTATATATAGCATTACACTGGCTTTGCTGTAGCGTTGGTTTGGTTTAGCTATAGACTTATTTCTTATTTCCTAAGGTATATATAGTATTACACTGGCTTTGCTGTAGCGTTGGTTTGGTTTAGCTTTAGACTTATTTCCTATTTCCTAAGGTTTATATATCATTACATTGGCTTGGTTGCAGCGTTGATCTGGTTTAGCTATAGACTTATTTCCTATTTCCTAAGGTTTATATAGCATTACACTGGCTTGGTTGTAGCGTTGGCTTGGTTTAGCTATAGACTTATTTCCTATTTCCTAAGGTATATATACCATTACACTGGCTTGGTTGTAGCGTTGGTTTGGTTTAGCTATAGACTTATTTCCTATTTCCTAAGGTATATATACCATTACACTGCCTTGGTTGTAGCGTTGGTCTGGCTTAGCTATAGATTTATTTCCTATTTCCTAAGGTTTGTATAGCATTACACTGGCTTTGTTGTAGCGTTGGTTTGGTTTAGCTACAGACTTATTTCATATTTCTTAAGGTATATATAGTATTACACTGGCTTTGCTGTAGCGTTGGTTTGGTTTAGTTATATACTTATTTCCTATTTCCTAAGATATATATACCATTACACTGGCTTTGTTGTAGCGTTGGTTTGGTTTAGCAATAGACTTATTTCCTATTTCCTAAGGTATATTTATACCATTACACTGGCTTTCCTGTAGCGTTGGTTTGGTTTAGTAATAGACTTATTTCCTATTTCCTAAGGTATATATAGCATTACACTGGCTTGGCTGTAGCGTTGGTTTGGTTTAGTTATAGACTTATTTCCTATTTCCTAAGATATATATAACATTACACTGGCTTTGCTGTAGCGATGGTTTGGCTTAGCTATAGACTTATTTCCTATTTCCTAAAGTATATATAGCATTACACTGGCTTTGCTGTAGCGTTGGTCTGGTTTAGCTATAAACTTATTTCCTAATTCCTAAGGAATATATACCATTACACTGGCTTTGCGGTAGCGTTGGCTTAGTTTAGCTATAGACTTATTTCCTATTTCCTAAGGTATATATAGCATTACACTGGCTTTGCTGTAGTATTGGTTTGGTTTGGCTACAGACTTATTTCCTATTTCCTAAAGTATAAATAACATTACACTGGCTTTGCTGTAGCCATGGTTTGGTTTAGGTATAGACTTATTTCCTATTTCCTAAGATTTATATAGCATTACACTAGCTTTGCTGTAGCGTTGGTTTGGTTTAGCTATAGACTTATTTCTTATTTCCTGAGGTATATATACCATTACACTGGCTTTACTGTAGCGTTGGTTTGGTTTTGCTATAGACTTTTTTCCTATTTCCTGAAGTATATATATCATTACACTGGCTTTACTGTAGCGTTGGTTTAGTTTAGCTATAGACTTATTTCCTATTTCCTAAGGTATATATAGCATTACACTGGCTTTGCTGTATCCTTGGTTTGGCTTAGCTATTGACTTATTTCCTATTTCCTAAGGTATATATATCATTACACTGGCTTTACTGTAGCGTTGGTTTGGTTTAGCTATAGACTTATTTCCTATTTCCTAAGGTATATATAGCATTACACTGGCTTTACTGTAGCGTTGGTTTGGTTTAGCTATAGACTTATTTCCTATTTCCTAAGGTATATATAGCATTACACTGGCTTTACTGTAGCGTTGGTTTGGTTTAGCTATAGACTTATTTCCTATTTCCTAAGGTTTATATTGCATTACACTGGCTTTGCTGTAGCGTTGGTCTGGTTTAACTATAGACTTATTTCCTAATTTCTAAGGAATATATACCATTACACCTGCTTTGCTGTAGCGTTGGTTTGATTTAGCTATTGACTTATTACCTATTTCCTAAGGTATATATAGCATTACACTGGCTTTGCTGTAGCGTTGGTTTGGTTTAGCTATAGACTTATTTCCTAATTCCTAAGGAATATATACCATTACACTGGCTTTGCTGTAGCATTGGTTTGGTTTAGCTATTGACTTATTTCCTATTTCCTAAGGTATATATAGCATTACACTGAATTTGCTGTAGCGTTGGTTTGGTTTAGTAATAGACTTATTTCCTATTTCCTACGGCTTATATAGCATTACACTGGCTTTGCGGTAGCGTTGGCTTGGTTTAGCTATAGACTTATTTCCAATTTCCTAAGGTATATATAGCATTACACTGGCTTTGTTGTAGCGTTGGCTTGGTTTAGCTATTGACTTATTTCCTATTTCCTAAGATTTATATAGCATTACACTGGCTTTGCTGTAGCGTTGGTTTGGTTTAGCTACAGACTTATTTCATATTTCTTAAGGTATATATAGTATTACACTGGCTTTGCTGTAGCGTTGGTTTGGTTTAGTTATATACTTATTTCCTATTTCCTAATATATATATACCATTACACTGGCTTTGCTGTAGCGTTGGTTTGGTTTAGCTATAGACTTATTTCCTATTTCCTAAGGTATATATATACCATTACACTGGCTTTGCTGTAGCGTTGGTTTGGTTTAGTTATAGACTTATTTCCTATTTCCTAAGGTATATATACCATTACACTGGCTTGGCTGTAGCGTTGATTTGGTTTAGTTATAGACTTATTTCCTATTTCCTAAGATATATATAGCATTACACTGGCTTTGCTGTAGCGATGGTTTGGTTTAGCTATAGACTTATTTCCTATTTCCTAAAGTATATATAGCAATACACTGGCTTTGCTGTAGCGTTGGTCTGGTTTAGCTATAAACTTATTTCCTAATTCCTAAGGAATATATACCATTACACTGGCTTTGCGGTAGCATTGGTTTGGTTTAGCTATAGACTTATTTCCTATTTCCTAAGGTATATATAGCATTACACTGGCTTTGCTGTAGCGTTGGATTGGTTTAGTTACAGACTTATTTCATATTTCCTAAGGAATATATAGCATTACACTGGCTTTGCTGTAGCGTTCGTTTGGTTTAGCTATTGACTTATTTCCTATTTCTAAAGGTATATATAGCATTACACTGAATTTGCTGTAGCGTTGATTTGGTTTAACTATAGACTTATTTCCTATTTCCTAAGATTTATATAGCATTACACTAGCTTTGCTGTAGCGTTGGTTTGGTTTAGCTATAGACTTATTTCCTATTTTCGAAGGTATATATAGCATTACACTGGCGTTGCTGTAGCGTTAGCCTGGTTTAGCTACAGACTTATTTCCTATTTCCTAAGGTATATATAACATTACACAGGCTTAGCTGTAGCGTTGGTTTGGTTTAGCTATAGACTTATTTCCTTTTTCCTAAGGTATATATATCATTACACTGGCTTTTCTGTAGCGTTGATTTGGTTTAGTTATAGACTTATTTCCTATTTCCTGAGGTATATATACCATTACACTGGCTTTACTGTAGCGTTGGTTTGGTTTTGCTATTGACTTATTTCCTATTTCCTGAAGTATATATATCATTACACTGGCTTTACTGTAGCGTTGGTTTGGTTTAGCTATAGACTTATTTCCTATTTCCTAAGGTATATATAGCATTACACTGGCTTTGCTGTATCCTTGGTTTGGCTTAGCTATTGACTTATTTCCTATTTCCTAAGGTATATATATCATTACACTGGCTTTACTGTAGCGTTGGTTTGGTTTTGCTATAGACTTATTTCCTATTTCCTAAGGTATATATAGCATTACACTGGCTTTACTGTAGCGTTGGTTTGGCTTAGCTATAGACTTATTTCCTATTTCCTAAGGTATATATAGCATTACACTGGCTTTGCTGTAGCGTTGGTTTCGTTTAGCTATAGACTTATTTCCTATTTCCTAAGGTATATATAGCATTACACTGGCTTTGCTGTAGTATTGGTTTGGTTTGGCTACAGACTTATTTCCTATTTCCTAAAGTATAAATAACATTACACTGGCTTTGCTGTAGCCATGGTTTGGTTTAGCTATAGACTTATTTCCTATTTCCTAAGATTTATATAGCATTACACTAGCTTTGTTGTAGCGTTGGTTTGGTTTAGCTATAGACTTATTTCCTATTTCCTAAGGTATATATAGCATTACACTGGCTTTGCTGTAGCGTTGGTCTGGATTAGCTATAGACTTATTTCCTAATTCCTAAGGTATATATAGCATTACACTGGCTTTGCTGTAGCGTTGGTTTGGTTTAGCTATAGACTTATTTCTTATTTCCTAAGGTATATATAGTATTACACTGGCTTTGCTGTAGCGTTGGTTTGGTTTAGCTTTAGACTTATTTCCTATTTCCTAAGGTTTATATATCATTACATTGGCTTGGTTGCAGCGTTGATCTGGTTTAGCTATAGACTTATTTCCTATTTCCTAAGGTTTATATAGCATTACACTGGCTTGGTTGTAGCGTTGGCTTGGTTTAGCTATAGACTTATTTCCTATTTCCTAAGGTATATATACCATTACACTGGCTTGGTTGTAGCGTTGGTTTGGTTTAGCTATAGACTTATTTCCTATTTCCTAAGGTATATATACCATTACACTGCCTTGGTTGTAGCGTTGGTCTGGCTTAGCTATAGATTTATTTCCTATTTCCTAAGGTTTGTATAGCATTACACTGGCTTTGTTGTAGCGTTGGTCTGGTTTAGCTATAGACTTATTTCCTATTTCCTAAGGTTTATATAGCATTACACTGGCTTGGTTGTAGCTTTGGCTTGGTTTAGCTATAGACTTATTTCCTATTCCTAAGGTATATATACCATTACACTGGCTTGGTTGTAGCGTTGGTTTGGTTTAGCTATAGACTTATTTCCTATTTCCTAAGGTATATATACCATTACACTGCCTTGGTTGTAGCGTTGGTCTGGCTTAGCTATAGATTTATTTCCTATTTCCTAAGGTTTATATAGCATTACACTGGCTTTGCTGTAGCGTTGGTTTGGTTTAGCTATAGACTTATTTCCTAATTCCTAAGGAATATATACCATTACACTGGCTTTGCTGTAGCGTTGGTCTGGATTAGCTATAGACTTATTTCCTAATTCCTAAGGTATATATAGCATTACACTGGCTTTGCTGTAGCGTTGGTTTGGTTTAGCTATAGACTTATTTCTTATTTCCTAAGGTATATATAGTATTACACTGGCTTTGCTGTAGCGTTGGTTTGGTTTAGCTTTAGACTTATTTCCTATTTCCTAAGGTTTATATAGCATTACATTGGCTTGGTTGCAGCGTTGGTCTGGTTTAGCTATAGACTTATTTCCTATTTCCTAAGGTTTATATAGCATTACACTGGCTTGGTTGTAGCGTTGGCTTGGTTTAGCTATAGACTTATTTCCTATTTCCTAAGGTATATATACCATTACACTGGCTTGGTTGTAGCGTTGGTTTGGTTTAGCTATAGACTTATTTCCTATTTCCTAAGGTATATATACCATTACACTGCCTTGGTTGTAGCGTTGGTCTGGCTTAGCTATAGATTTATTTCCTATTTCCTAAGGTTTGTATAGCATTACACTGGCTTTGTTGTAGCGTTGGTTTGGTTTAGCTACAGACTTATTTCATATTTCTTAAGGTATATATAGTATTACACTGGCTTTGCTGTAGCGTTGGCTTAGCTTAGCTATAGACTTATTTCCTATTTCCTAAGATATATATACCATTACACTGGCTTTGTTGTAGCGTTGGCTTGGTTTAGCAATAGACTTATTTCCTATTTCCTAAGGTATATTTATACCATTACACTGGCTTTCCTGTAGCGTTGGTTTGGTTTAGTTATAGACTTATTTCCTATTTCCTAAGGTATATATACCATTACACTGGCTTGGCTGTAGCGTTGGTTTGGTTTAGTTATAGACTTATTTCCTATTTCCTAAGATATATATAGCATTACACTGGCTTTGCTGTAGCGATGGTTTGGCTTAGCTATAGACTTATTTCCTATTTCCTAAAGTATATATAGCATTACACTGGCTTTGCTGTAGCGTTGGTCTGGTTTAGCTATAAACTTATTTCCTAATTCCTAAGGAATATATACCATTACACTGGCTTTGCGGTAGCGTTGGCTTAGTTTAGCTATAGACTTATTTCCTATTTCCTAAGGTATATATAGCATTACACTGGCTTTGCTGTAGCGTTGGATTGGTTTAGCTACAGACTTATTTCATATTTCCTAAGGAATATATACCATTAGCCTGGCTTTGCTGTAGCGTTGGTTTGATTTAGTTATTGACTTATTTCCTATTTCTTAAGGTATATATAGCACTACACTGAATTTGCTGTAGCGTTGCCTTGGTTTAGCTATAGACTTATTTCCTATTTCCTAAGGTTTATATAGCATTACACTGGCTTTGCTGTAGCGTTGGTTTGGTTTAGCTATAGACTTATTTCCTATTTCCTAAGGTATATATACCATTACACTGGGTTGGTTGTAGCGTTGGTCTGGTTTAGCTATATACTTATTTCCTATTTCCAAAGGTTTGCATAGCATTACACTGGCTTTGCTGTAGCGTTGGTTTGGTTTAGCTATAGACTTATTTCCTATTTCCTAAGGTTTATATAGCATTACACTGGCTTGGTTGCAGCGTTGGTCTGGTTTACCTATAGACTTATTTCCTATTTCCTAAGGTTTATATAGCATTACACTGGCTTGGTTGTAGCTTTGGCTTGGTTTACCTATAGACTTATTTCCTATTCCTAAGGTATATATACCATTACACTGGCTTGGTTGTAGCGTTGGTTTGGTTTAGCTATAGACTTATTTCCTATTTCCTAAGGTATATATACCATTACACTGCCTTGGTTGTAGCGTTGGTCTGGCTTAGCTATAGATTTATTTCCTATTTCCTAAGGTTTATATAGCATTACACTGGCTTTGCTGTAGCGTTGGTTTGGTTTAGCTATAGACTTATTTCCTAATTCCTAAGGAATATATACCATTACACTGGCTTTGCTGTAGCATTGGTTTGGTTTAGCTATTGACTTATTTCCTATTTCCTAAGGTATATATTGCATTACACTGAATTTGCTGTAGCGTTGGTTTGCTTTAGTAATAGACTTATTTCCTATTTCCTACGGCTTATATAGCATTACACTGGCTTTGCGGTAGCGTTGGCTTGGTTTAGCTATAGACTTATTTCCAATTTCCTAAGGTATATATAGCATTACACTGGCTTTGTTGTAGCGTTGGTTTGGTTTAGCTATTGACTTATTTCCTATTTCCTAAGGTATATATAGCATTACACTGGCTTTGCTGTAGCGTTGGTTTGGTTTAGCTACAGACTTATTTCATATTTCTTAAGGTATATATAGTATTACACTGGCTTTGCTGTAGCGTTGGTTTGGTTTAGTTATATACTTATTTCCTATTTCCTAAGGTATATATATACCATTACACTGGCTTTGCTGTAGCGTTGGTTTGGTTTAGCTATAGACTTATTTCCTATTTCCTAAGGTATATATATACCATTACACTGGCTTTGCTGTAGCGTTGGTTTGGTTTAGTTATAGACTTATTTCCTATTTCCTAAGGTATATATACCATTACACTGGCTTGGCTGTAGCGTTGATTTGGTTTAGTTATAGACTTATTTCCTATTTCCTAAGATATATATAGCATTACACTGGCTTTCCTGTAGCGATGGTTTGGATTAGCTATAGACTTATTTCCTATTTCCTAAGGTATATATAGCAATACACTGGCTTTGCTGTAGCGTTGGTCTGGTTTAGCTATAAACTTATTTCCTAATTCCTAAGGAATATATACCATTACACTGGCGTTGCGGTAAAATTGGTTTGGTTTAGCTATAGACTTATTTCCTATTTCCTAAGGTATATATAGCATTACACTGGCTTTGCTGTAGCGTTGGATTGGTTTAGTTACAGACTTATTTCATATTTCCTAAGGAATATATAGCATTACACTGGCTTTGCTGTAGCGTTCGTTTGGTTTAGCTATTGACTTATTTCCTATTTCTTAAGGTATATATAGCATTACACTGAATTTGCTGTAGCGTTGATTTGGTTTAACTATAGACTTATTTCCTATTTCCTAAGATTTATATAGCATTACACTAGCTTTGCTGTAGCGTTGGTTTGGTTTAGCTATAGACTTATTTCCTATTTTCGAAGGTATATATAGCATTACACTGGCGTTGCTGTAGCGTTAGCCTGGTTTAGCTACAGACTTATTTCCTATTTCCTAAGGTATATATAACATTACACAGGCTTAGCTGTAGCGTTGGTTTGGTTTAGCAATAGACTTATTTCCTTTTTCCTAAGGTATATATATCATTACACTGGCTTTTCTGTAGCGTTGATTTGGTTTAGTTATAGACTTATTTCCTATTTCCTGAGGTATATATACCATTACACTGGCTTTACTGTAGCGTTGGTTTGGTTTTGCTATTGACTTATTTCCTATTTCCTGAAGTATATATATCATTACACTGGCTTTACTGTAGCGTTGGTTTGGTTTAGCTATAGACTTATTTCCTATTTCCTAAGGTATATATAGCATTACACTGGCTTTGCTGTATCCTTGGTTTGGCTTAGCTATTGACTTATTTCCTATTTCCTAAGGTATATATATCATTACACTGGCTTTACTGTAGCGTTGGTTTGGTTTAGCTATAGACTTATTTCCTATTTCCTAAGGTATATATAGCATTACACTGGCTTTTCTGTAGCGTTGGTTTGGCTTAGCTATAGACTTATTTCCTATTTCCTAAGGTATATATAGCATTACACTGGCTTTGCTGTAGCGTTGGTTTCGTTTAGCTATAGACTTATTTCCTATTTCCTAAGGTATATATAGCATTACACTGGCTTTGCTGTAGCATTGGTTTGGTTTGGCTACAGACTTATTTCCTATTTCCTAAAGTATAAATAACATTACACTGGCTTTGCTGTAGCCATGGTTTGGTTTAGCTATAGACTTATTTCCTATTTCCTAAGATTTATATAGCATTACACTAGCTTTGCTGTAGCGTTGGTTTGGTTTAGCTATAGACTTATTTCCTATTTCCTAAGGTATATATAGCATTACACTGGCTTTGCTGTAGCGTTGGTCTGGATTAGCTATAGACTTATTTCCTAATTCCTAAGGTATATATAGCATTACACTGGCTTTGCTGTAGCGTTGGTTTGGTTTAACTATAGACTTATTTCTTATTTCCTAAGGTATATATAGTATTACACTGGCTTTGCTGTAGCGTTGGTTTGGTTTAGCTTTAGACTTATTTCCTATTTCCTAAGGTTTATATAGCATTACATTGGCTTGGTTGCAGCGTTGGTCTGGTTTAGCTATAGACTTATTTCCTATTTCCTAAGGTTTATATAGCATTACACTGGCTTGGTTGTAGCGTTGGCTTGGTTTAGCTATAGACTTATTTCCTATTTCCTAAGGTATATATACCATTACACTGGCTTGGTTGTAGCGTTGGTTTGCTTTAGCTATAGACTTATTTCCTATTTCCTAAGGTATATATACCATTACACTGCCTTGGTTGTAGCGTTGGTCTGGCTTAGCTATAGATTTATTTCCTATTTCCTAAGGTTTGTATAGCATTACACTGGCTTTGTTGTAGCGTTGGTCTGGCTTAGCTATAGATTTATTTCCTATTTCCTAAGGTTTGTATAGCATTACACTGGCTTTACTGTAGCGTTGGTTTGGTTTAGCTACAGACTTATTTCATATTTCTTAAGGTATATATAGTATTACACTGGCTTTGCTGTAGCGTTGGTTTGGTTTAGTTATATACTTATTTCCTATTTCCTAAGATATATATACCATTACACTGGCTTTGTTGTAGCGTTGGTTTGGTTTAGCAATAGACTTATTTCCTATTTCCTAAGGTATATTTATACCATTACACTGGCTTTCCTGTAGCGTTGGTTTGGTTTAGTTATAGACTTATTTCCTATTTCCTAAGGTATATATACCATTACACTGGCTTGGCTGTAGCGTTGGTTTGGTTTAGTTATAGACTTATTTCCTATTTCCTAAGATATATATAGCATTACACTGGCTTTGCTGTAGCGATGGTTTGGCTTAGCTATAGACTTATTTCCTATTTCCTAAAGTATATATAGCATTACACTGGCTTTGCTGTAGCGTTGGTCTGGTTTAGCTATAAACTTATTTCCTAATTCCTAAGGAATATATACCATTACACTGGCTTTGCGGTAGCGTTGGCTTAGTTTAGCTATAGACTTATTTCCTATTTCCTAAGGTATATATAGCATTACACTGGCTTGGCTGTAGCGTTGGATTGGTTTAGCTACAGACTTATTTCATATTTCCTAAGGAATATATAGCATTACACTGGCTTTGCTGTAGCGTTGGTTTGGTTTAGCTATTGACTTATTTCCTATTTCCTAAGATTTATATAGCATTACACTAGCTTTGCTGTAGCGTTGGTTTGGTTTAGCTATAGACTTATTTCCTATTTTCGAAGGTATATATAGCATTACACTGGCGTTGCTGTAGCATTGGCCTGGTTTTGCTACAGACTTATTTCCTATTTCCTAAGGTATATATAACATTACACAGGCTTAGCTGTAGCGTTGGTTTGATTTAGCTATAGACTTATTTCCTATTTCCTAAGGTATATATATCATTACACTGGCTTTTCTGTAGTGTTGGATTGGTTTAGCTATAGACTTATTTCCTATTTCCTGAGGTATATATACCATTACACTGGCTTTACTGTAGCGTTGGTTTGGTTTTGCTATAGACTTATTTCCTATTTCCTGAAGTATATATATCATTACACTGGCTTTACTGTAGCGTTGGTTTGGTTTAGCTATAGACTTATTTCCTATTTCCTAAGGTATATATAGCATTACACTGGCTTTGCTGTATCCTTGGTTTGGCTTAGCTATTGACTTATTTCCTATTTCCTAAGGTATATATATCATTACACTGGCTTTACTGTAGCGTTGGTTTGGTTTAGCTATAGACTTATTTCCTATTTCCTAAGGTATATATAGCATTACACTGGCTTTGCTGTAGCGTTGGTTTGGTTTAGCTATAGACTTATTTCCTATTTCCTAAGGTATATATAGCATTACACTGGCTTGGCTGTAGCTTTGGTTTGGTTTCGCTATAGACTTATTTCCTATTTCCTAAAGTATAAATAACATTACACTGGCTTTGCTGTAGCCATGGTTTGGTTTAGCTATAGACTTATTTCCTATTTCCTAAGGTATATATAGCATTACACTGGCTTGGCTGTAGCGTTGGATTGATTTAGCTACAGACTTATTTCATATTTCCTAAGGAATATATAGCATTACACTGGCTTTGCTGTAGCGTTGGTTTGGTTTAGCTATTGACTTATTTCCTATTTCCTAAGATTTATATAGCATTACACTAGCTTTGCTGTAGCGTTGGTTTGGTTTAGCTATAGACTTATTTCCTATTTTCGAAGGTATATATAGCATTACACTGGCGTTGCTGTAGCATTGGCCTGGTTTTGCTACAGACTTATTTCCTATTTCCTAAGGTATATATAACATTACACAGGCTTAGCTGTAGCGTTGGTTTGATTTAGCTATAGACTTATTTCCTATTTCCTAAGGTATATATATCATTACACTGGCTTTTCTGTAGTGTTGGATTGGTTTAGCTATAGACTTATTTCCTATTTCCTGAGGTATATATACCATTACACTGGCTTTACTGTAGCGTTGGTTTGGTTTTGCTATAGACTTATTTCTTATTTCCTGAAGTATATATATCATTACACTGGCTTTACTGTAGCGTTGGTTTGGTTTAGCTATAGACTTATTTCCTATTTCCTAAGGTATATATAGCATTACACTGGCTTTGCTGTATCCTTGGTTTGGCTTAGCTATTGACTTATTTCCTATTTCCTAAGGTATATATATCATTACACTGGCTTTACTGTAGCGTTGGTTTGGTTTAGCTATAGACTTATTTCCTATTTCCTAAGGTATATATAGCATTACACTGGCTTTGCTGTAGCGTTGGTTTGGTTTAGCTATAGACTTATTTCCTATTTCCTAAGGTATATATAGCATTACACTGGCTTTGCTGTAGCTTTGGTTTGGTTTCGCTATAGACTTATTTCCTATTTCCTAAAGTATAAATAACATTACACTGGCTTTGCTGTAGCCATGGTTTGGTTTAGCTATTGACTTATTTCCTATTTCCTAAGGTATATATAGCATTACACTGGCTTTGCTGTAGCGTTGGTCTGGATTAGCTATAGACTTATTTCCTAATTCCTAAGGTATATATAGCATTACACTGGCTTTGCTGTAGCGTTGGTTTGGTTTAGCTACAGACTTATTTCCTATTTCCTAAGGTATATATAGCATTACACTGGCTTTGCTGTAGCGTTGGTTTGGTTTAGCTATAGACTTATTTCCTATTTCCTGAGGTATATATACCATTACACTGGCTTTACTGTAGCGTTGGTTTGGTTTTGCTATAGACTTATTTCCTATTTCCTGAAGTATATATATATCATTACACTGGCTTTTCTGTAGCGTTGGTTTGGTTTAGCTATAGACTTATTTCCTATTTCCTAAGGTATATATAGCATTACACTGGCTTTGCTGTATCCTTGGTTTGGCTTAGCTATTGACTTATTTCCTATTTCCTAAGGTATATATATCATTACACTGGCTTTACTGTAGCGTTGGTTTGGTTTAGCTATAGACTTATTTCCTATTTCCTAAGGTATACATAGCATTACACTGGCTTTGCTCTAGCGTTGGTTTGGTTTAGCTATAGACTTATTTCCTATTTCCTAAGGTATATATAGCATTACACTGGCTTTGCTGTAGCGTTGGTTTGGTTTGGCTACAGACTTATTTCCTATTTCCTAAAGTATAAATAACATTACACTGGCTTTGCTGTAGCCATGGTTTGGTTTAGCTATAGACTTATTTCCTATTTCCTAAGGTATATATAACATTACACTGGCTTTGCTGTAGCGTTGGTCTGGATTAGCTATAGACTTATTTCCTAATTCCTAAGGTATATATAGCATTACACTGGCTTTGCTGTAGCGTTGGTTTGGTTTAGCTATAGACTTATTTCCTATTTCCTAAGGTATATATAGCATTACACTGGCTTTGCTGTAGCGTTGGTTTGGTTTAGCTATAGACTTATTTCCTATTTCCTAAGGTTTATATTGCATTACACTGGCTTGGTTGCAGCGTTGGTCTGGTTTTGCTATAGACTTATTTCCTATTTCCTGAAGTATATATATCATTACACTGGCTTTACTGTAGCGTTGGTTTGGTTTAGCTATAGACTTATTTCCTATTTCCTAAGGTATATATAGCATTACACTGGCTTTGCTGTATCCTTGGTTTGGCTTAGCTGTTGACTTATTTCCTATTTCCTAAGGTATATATATCATTACACTGGCTTTAATGTAGCGTTGGTTTGGTTTAGCTATAGACTTATTTCCTATTTCCTAAGGTTTATATAGCATTACACTGGCTTTAATGTATCCTTGGTTTGGCTTAGCTATTGACTTATTTCCTATTTCCTAAGGTATATATAGCATTACACTGGCTTTGCTGTAGCGTTGGTTTGGTTTAGCTATAGACTTATTTCCTATTTCCTAAGGTATATATAGCATTACACTGGCTTTGCTGTAGCGTTGGTTTGGTTTAGCTATAGACTTATTTCCTATTTCCTAAGGTATATATAGCATTACACTGGCTTTGCTGTAGCGTTGGTTTGGTTTAGCTATAGACTTATTTCCTATTTCCTAAGGTATATATAGCATTACACTGGCTTTGCTGTAGCGTTGGTTTGGTTTAGCTATATACTTATTTCCTATTTCCTAAGGTTTATATTGCATTACACTGGCTTGGTTGCAGCGTTGGTATGGTTTTGCTATTGACTTATTTCCTATTTCCTGAAGTATATATATCATTACACTGGCTTTACTGTAGCGTTGGTTTGGTTTAGCTATAGACTTATTTCCTATTTCCTAAGGTATATATATCATTACACTGGCTTTAATGTATCCTTGGTTTGGCTTAGCTATTGACTTATTTCCTATTTCCTAAGGTATATATAGCATTACACTGGCTTTACTGTAGCGTTGGTTTGGTTTAGCTATAGACTTATTTCCTATTTCCTAAGGTATATATAGCATTACACTGGCTTTGCTGTAGCGTTGGTTTGGTTTAGCTATAGACTTATTTCCTATTTCCTAAGGTATATATAGCATTACACTGGCTTTACTGTAGCGTTGGTTTGGTTTAGCTATAGACTTATTTCCTATTTCCTAAGGTATATATAGCATTACACTGGCTTTACTGTAGCGTTGGTTTGGCTTAGCTATTGACTTATTTCCTATTTCCTAAGGTATATATAGCATTACACTGGCTTTACTGTAGCGTTGGTTTGGTTTAGCTATAGACTTATTTCCTATTTCCTAAGGTATATATAGCATTACACTGGCTTTGCTGTAGCGTTGGTTTGGTTTAGCTATAGACTTATTTCCTATTTCCTAAGGTATATATAGCATTACACTGGCTTTGCTGTAGCGTTGGTTTGGTTTGGCTACAGACTTATTTCCTATTTCCTAAGGTATAAATAACATTACACTGGCTTTGCTGTAGCGTTGGTTTGGTTTAGCTATAGACTTATTTCCTATTTCCTAAGGTATATATAGCATTACACTGGCTTTACTGTAGCGTTGGTTTGGCTTAGCTATTGACTTATTTCCTATTTCCTAAGGTATATATAGCATTACACTGGCTTTACTGTAGCGTTGGTTTGGTTTAGCTATAGACTTATTTCCTATTTCCTAAGGTATATATAGCATTACACTGGCTTTGCTGTAGCGTTGGTTTGGTTTAGCTATAGACTTATTTCCTATTTCCTAAGGTTTATATAGCATTACACTGGCTTTGCTGTAGCGTTGGTTTGGTTTAGCTATAGACTTATTTCCTAATTCCTAAGGTATATATAGCATTACACTGGCTTTGCTGTAGCGTTGGTTTGGTTTGGCTACAGACTTATTTCCTATTTCCTAAGGTATAAATAACATTACACTGGCTTTGTTGTAGCGTTGGTTTGGTTTAGCTATAGACTTATTTCCTATTTCCTAAGGTATATATAGCATTACACTGGCTTTGCTGTAGCGTTGGTTTGGTTTAGCTATAGACTTATTTCCTATTTCCTAAGGTTTATATAGCATTACACTGGCTTTGCTGTAGCGTTGGTTTGGTTTAGCTATAGACTTATTTCCTAATTCCTAAGGTATATATAGCATTACACTGGCTTTGCTGTAGCGTTGGTTTGGTTTGGCTACAGACTTATTTCCTATTTCCTAAGGTATAAATAACATTACACTGGCTTTGTTGTAGCGTTGGTTTGGTTTAGCTATAGACTTATTTCCTATTTCCTAAGGTTTATATATCATTACACTGGCTTTGCTGTAGCGTTGGTTTGGTTTAGCTATAGACTTATTTCCTATTTCCTAAGGTTTATATAGCATTACACTGGCTTTGCTGTAGCGTTGGTCTGGATTAGCTATAGACTTATTTCCTAATTCCTAAGGTTTATATAGCATTACACTGGCTTTGCTGTAGCGTTGGTCTGGATTAGCTATAGACTTATTTCCTAATTCCTAAGGTTTATATAGCATTACACTGGCTTTGCTGTAGCGTTGGTTTGGTTTAGCTATAGACTTATTTCCTATTTCCTAAGGTTTATATAGCATTACACTGGCTTTGCTGTAGCGTTGGTCTGGATTAGCTATAGACTTATTTCCTAATTCCTAAGGTTTATATAGCATTACACTGGCTTTGCTGTAGCGTTGGTCTGGATTAGCTATAGACTTATTTCCTAATTCCTAAGGTTTATATAGCATTACACTGGCTTTGCTGTAGCGTTGGTTTGGTTTAGCTATAGACTTATTTCCTATTTCCTAAGGTTTATATAGCATTACACTGGCTTGGTTGCAGCGTTGGTCTGGTTTAGCTATAGACTTATTTCCTATTTCCTAAGGTTTATATAGCATTACACTGGCTTTGTTGTAGCGTTGGTCTGGATTAGCTATAGACTTATTTCCTAATTCCTAAGGTTTATATAGCATTACACTGGCTTTGCTGTAGCGTTGGTTTGGTTTAGCTATAGACTTATTTCCTATTTCCTAAGGTTTATATTGCATTACACTGGCTTGGTTGCAGCGTTGGTATGGTTTTGCTATTGACTTATTTCCTATTTCCTGAAGTATATATATCATTACACTGGCTTTACTGTAGCGTTGGTTTGGTTTAGCTATAGACTTATTTCCTATTTCCTAAGGTATATATATCATTACACTGGCTTTAATGTATCCTTGGTTTGGCTTAGCTATTGACTTATTTCCTATTTCCTAAGGTATATATAGCATTACACTGGCTTTACTGTAGCGTTGGTTTGGTTTAGCTATAGACTTATTTCCTATTTCCTAAGGTATATATAGCATTACACTGGCTTTGCTGTAGCGTTGGTTTGGTTTAGCTATAGACTTATTTCCTATTTCCTAAGGTATATATAGCATTACACTGGCTTTACTGTAGCGTTGGTTTGGTTTAGCTATAGACTTATTTCCTATTTCCTAAGGTATATATAGCATTACACTGGCTTTACTGTAGCGTTGGTTTGGCTTAGCTATTGACTTATTTCCTATTTCCTAAGGTATATATAGCATTACACTGGCTTTACTGTAGCGTTGGTTTGGTTTAGCTATAGACTTATTTCCTATTTCCTAAGGTATATATAGCATTACACTGGCTTTGCTGTAGCGTTGGTTTGGTTTAGCTATAGACTTATTTCCTATTTCCTAAGGTATATATAGCATTACACTGGCTTTGCTGTAGCGTTGGTTTGGTTTGGCTACAGACTTATTTCCTATTTCCTAAGGTATAAATAACATTACACTGGCTTTGCTGTAGCGTTGGTTTGGTTTAGCTATAGACTTATTTCCTATTTCCTAAGGTATATATAGCATTACACTGGCTTTACTGTAGCGTTGGTTTGGCTTAGCTATTGACTTATTTCCTATTTCCTAAGGTATATATAGCATTACACTGGCTTTACTGTAGCGTTGGTTTGGTTTAGCTATAGACTTATTTCCTATTTCCTAAGGTATATATAGCATTACACTGGCTTTGCTGTAGCGTTGGTTTGGTTTAGCTATAGACTTATTTCCTATTTCCTAAGGTTTATATAGCATTACACTGGCTTTGCTGTAGCGTTGGTTTGGTTTAGCTATAGACTTATTTCCTAATTCCTAAGGTATATATAGCATTACACTGGCTTTGCTGTAGCGTTGGTTTGGTTTGGCTACAGACTTATTTCCTATTTCCTAAGGTATAAATAACATTACACTGGCTTTGTTGTAGCGTTGGTTTGGTTTAGCTATAGACTTATTTCCTATTTCCTAAGGTATATATAGCATTACACTGGCTTTGCTGTAGCGTTGGTTTGGTTTAGCTATAGACTTATTTCCTATTTCCTAAGGTTTATATAGCATTACACTGGCTTTGCTGTAGCGTTGGTTTGGTTTAGCTATAGACTTATTTCCTAATTCCTAAGGTATATATAGCATTACACTGGCTTTGCTGTAGCGTTGGTTTGGTTTGGCTACAGACTTATTTCCTATTTCCTAAGGTATAAATAACATTACACTGGCTTTGTTGTAGCGTTGGTTTGGTTTAGCTATAGACTTATTTCCTATTTCCTAAGGTTTATATATCATTACACTGGCTTTGCTGTAGCGTTGGTTTGGTTTAGCTATAGACTTATTTCCTATTTCCTAAGGTTTATATAGCATTACACTGGCTTTGCTGTAGCGTTGGTCTGGATTAGCTATAGACTTATTTCCTAATTCCTAAGGTTTATATAGCATTACACTGGCTTTGCTGTAGCGTTGGTCTGGATTAGCTATAGACTTATTTCCTAATTCCTAAGGTTTATATAGCATTACACTGGCTTTGCTGTAGCGTTGGTTTGGTTTAGCTATAGACTTATTTCCTATTTCCTAAGGTTTATATAGCATTACACTGGCTTTGCTGTAGCGTTGGTCTGGATTAGCTATAGACTTATTTCCTAATTCCTAAGGTTTATATAGCATTACACTGGCTTTGCTGTAGCGTTGGTCTGGATTAGCTATAGACTTATTTCCTAATTCCTAAGGTTTATATAGCATTACACTGGCTTTGCTGTAGCGTTGGTTTGGTTTAGCTATAGACTTATTTCCTATTTCCTAAGGTTTATATAGCATTACACTGGCTTGGTTGCAGCGTTGGTCTGGTTTAGCTATAGACTTATTTCCTATTTCCTAAGGTTTATATAGCATTACACTGGCTTTGTTGTAGCGTTGGTCTGGATTAGCTATAGACTTATTTCCTAATTCCTAAGGTTTATATAGCATTACACTGGCTTTGCTGTAGCGTTGGTTTGGTTTAGCTATAGACTTATTTCCTATTTCCTAAGGTATATATAGCATTACACTGGTTTTGCTGTAGCGTTGGTTTGGTTTAGCTATAGACTTATTTCCTATTTCCTAAGATATATATAGCATTACACTGACTTGGTTGTAGAGTTTATCTATTTGGTCTGTTATATTCTTGTCGGATCTTCATCATTATGTATATAATTATGTCTTTTTTTTACACATTTCGAAGTACTTTACATTTCTGAATGAATAAAAAGCGTAGATATATAAATTAATGCGCACGACGCGTTTCTGGAATAACCTTCATCAAGTACACTCATGATAAAAATAATTGGAAGGCAAAATGACTAAAAACGTTTTTTGGGAGCAAGTAAAACAAAAGGCCTAAGCAGGAGAGCAAGAATCGACTATGGTCACTTATGCTTGATGGACAAATTAATACGTAACACCAACATTATCATGACATCTTTTAATTTCATGGAAGAATCTGACTATGCATGACGTCATAATTAGGCTTGTATTATGATGTTGATCAGTGTAGTAGACAAATAAAGCAAGTCTCGATTCGTGTACTAACACGACGGGTGCCATATGTGAACCAGGAACTGTTTACCCTTCCGGACCACCTGGGTTCGTCTCCGGGTTTTAATTCTGTTCATGTTGCTCGATCATTAGTTTTGTGTGTAATATTTTGAAGATCGTTGATTGTCCCATTGTCCTTTTTCTATTGACCATTGTGTTGTATGTCCTTCTTTGATTTAAGGCTTCTGTTTACCCCTTTGGTATCTGGAAACTTTTCATTCTTACAAGGAGTTGATTGCAGTGTTAGTTAAAAAAACACAGAACACAGCTTTTCAAATGTTATGCTTCCTCGAACACTGATCTATAAGTCAGCAATAAAAATTACTTTATTAGTGTATATCATATTTTTATTATGATGAAAAATCCAACTATATATTAGATATAGGTTCGTCTTATCTAGACTACGGATAACAATACATACAAGTCAAAAATAAGAAACAACAAATACCAGACTTCGGAACAGTTCCAAAATATACTACAAAAATCAAAACCGCAAAAATCAGAGGCGAAATTGACACACACTAAATAAAATTAAGAAATAAATCATGGA
Source organism: Bathymodiolus septemdierum (assembly GCA_963383655.1). Lineage (NCBI taxonomy): Eukaryota > Metazoa > Mollusca > Bivalvia > Mytilida > Modiolidae > Bathymodiolus > Bathymodiolus septemdierum. The sequence goes on along the minus strand of OY726529.1, from coordinate 32,518,920 downwards.
AGCTAGAATGTGTTTTAAGTTTTAACATGGGTTGGCGGATATTGGTAGTTTATCCCGAGCCAGAGACAATGTCGCACACAATTTATGCTGCCAAATTCGAGCAGACGATAATTCATCAACATGTACATTTACGACGGGAAAGTCAGTCGCATGCACAGGCGCATGTGCTAATGAGATTATACCCAATTGATAAATCGCTCGTTTGTTTGCAAAGCAAAAGAATCTTCATCTAAATACAAAGACTGGAAAGCCATATAATTTAATTTGTGTGAAGCAATTAAGCTGAAGGGCCTACACAGGATAGCCTAAATTGGAATAAGATCACCTATGTCAGAGAGGGAAAGGTTTTAATGATTACAAAGTATTACCATTAGATACACATTGATATTTTTGGTCGTTCTTATTCATTTTCCGAATTAATAACTGTTTTTTGTAGGGGGCTCATGTCTTATCAAAGTTATTTGTGCTTGTTTGCGTATAATGGTGTCCAACATGTATTGTGTTGTGTTTTTTCGCTTTGTTTTTCTTCGTCTTGTGTACCAGATATTGCCAATTTCTCTGGATTGTACATTTTTGATTGCCCCTTTCGGTATTCCCTAACGTTTATTTATTAAGGACTTTTAATGGTAAATTTTACATTTTATTTATTATAATTACTTGTTTATCAAAGGTAAATAATATTTGTGTTGGTTACATGCTTTTCTGTGATATAATGATATATGCAATAGCCATGTTGGCTTTTTATGTGGTCATCGGACACAATCTTGAAGAACAGTTTGAAGATACCAAAGGGGTAATCAGAATCCGTAAATCTTAGAAGGACAGACAACAGAATGACCAAAAAAAAAAAGATGATGAAAAGACAGCTTAATCAGTGATGATCATGAATTCCGCCATTATCAACAAAACGAACAACCACCTCTGATCTTAACTGAACTCACTGAATGCAATAAAGACCTTGACATGTGACGTTGAACTCCATATCCTGGTTTGGGACAGGTACAACAATGTTGCCGGGTTAAATCGGTGTTATATTGGTTAATGGGATCCGAACATTCCCCTCCTGATTCTCTTCTACTCTAAAAGATCACATACTATCACAAATATAAATGACAACATAAACATGGAGAGTACCATAGCAGGGTCAATGAATGACAACATAAACATGGAGAGTACCATAGCAGGGTCAATGAATGACAACATAAACATGGACAGTACCATAGCAGGGTCAATGAATGACAACATAAACATGGACAATACCATAGCAGGGTCAATGAATGACAACATAAACATGGACAGTACCATAGCAGGGTCAATGAATGACAACATAAACATGGATAGTACCATAGCAGGGTCAATGAATGACAACATAAACATGGACAGTACCATAGCAGGGTCAATGAATGACAACATAAACATGGACAGTACCATAGCAGGGTGAATGAATGTTCATAGTTAACTAACTACTAGCTAGGTATGTAGCATTTGTTGGCTAAAGACCATTTCTCTTTAGACAAAAGAATCATATATGATACTAACAGATTTAATATCAATTAGTCATGAATATTCATAGAATTAATTAATGGTTTTCGTGGGAAACAAGAATAAATATGTAATCAAACTGTGGAATCAAATATTGGACAGAAAATTGTAAATTTATAATATGGAATAAAATATAAGTGTACTAATTTAATTGCTAGTTAAACCTATTAATTGTGCCGGCAGATTGTCAATATCTACACAATACTAAGACTGAAAACGCGAATCCCACTATTTAATTTCAATAAGTAATAATCGCGATCTACTCCGATAAGAATTAAATATCTTTGAAATAATCGAGAGAAAAAAATTGTTAAAATAAAGGGAGGTGGTACACTTATTAAATACCTTTTGAAGAGAAATAGTGAAGTAGTCTAAGGTTAAAAGCATAAGGACACAATTGTCTCTCTTTGACTAAAAATATGCTGATATGTGTTTTTATATTTAATACAAGTCTTGACATGAATAGCTTCATTCTTTCCATGTGAAATCCTATAGAAAATTCAAGATAGTCATATATCTTTTTTTCATCTTGGAATATCTATATACATATGTATATAAATTAAAAATAAAAAGACATCATACCATTTCTATGAGATATTAGTATTGACAAATAAAGTCTGGTTGAAAGATATTGAGGTATTCTTGCACGCTATACACGTACATCTTTGCCATTTAAAATGCTAATGTTTATTAGATTAGTGCACGTAAGATGTTGTTTGGGGAAACAGGATCATGGGATCATGTGTATTCGTAAATGATATCTCTCCTTAGAAAAATGATTAAAAAGCATAAACTATAATTTTAAAAGGCCATCAAATTGATTTAATGACACGGTTTTTATTTGCTTTTTATATTATCAATGGAAAGAATTATGAAAAATAATGTTTTTATTTTACAGTTTGAAGAGTTTCCCGAATTAATACGATTTTTTTAGTTTTTTTTAAATGATAACCGATAGTAGATCAAAATATAGCAATCCCTTGGCAGTAATAAAAAATAAAAGCACCTGGGTATATTTGGTCGGATGTCAACTTCATTCGTCTTAACGTAAGAAGGTAGGCATATGAAAGCCGAAAGAATCAACTCACAAACAAACATCGTATAACAGAAAGTTGTCATTGAAACAATAAACGTAGCTAAATAAACAACAACTCAGCGTCCAATTAGAAACAAAGATGGCGTGTGATGTAATATATTATTTGTTTTCCAATGCAAAGGTGTACGGAATGGGCATATATTATACTTTACGTTTTTATTTTCCCTATTTGTCTTTGTTAGCGCAGCCGGTCAATATAACGTTATATGGATCGGGACTGGACTGCCTCGTTTTCGATTCGGTTCCGGAACGGTACCTGCATTATTATTTTAGATAAAAAAGTATAATATAGCAAATAGTTCATGTCACTTCGGGTCATATGGCAGTATATGGACCGGTCCGTCACCAAAAAAATATGATATGGACCTCAGAAGCTTCCGTCCATATCATATTTTTTGGTGACGGGCCGGTCCATATACTGCCATATGATCCTCAGTGCCATGAACTATTTGCTATATAATACACATTAGAGGAAACCGAAGTGGTAATGCATACACAATCTAGAGACACATGTAACATTGGGCACAACACACAGAACGAACACAACCACACACACACACACACACACACACACACTTAAAGCTAAAAGGATTAGCAACACGGTCCCGCCAAAAAGCAGTGGTTACCTAGGTGTTAGCGAATGGTAAGCAGTTCCGGTTTCTAATAGCCCCCACCGTGTTCCTCATCAAATCAAGTCGTGAATAAGCATAAATAAGACATGAACCATCCTACAAATAACTGAGGGTAAAGATGAACCGAGCATGCACAAATCGTATCGGACAAGATAACCAAGAACGTGAAGATATATATGTCAAAATGAACAACACGAACCACACTACTTCAGACTGGTTTCCATGCCCCCAATGTGTCCTGGTTTCATGCCACTGATGTGTCCTGGATTTTCATCTCCCACGTGTCTGATGAACATAACATAGCTGAAGATAATCTGAAAGTCACGAAATACCATTAATTCTCCTCCTAAGACTAAATAACCATAAAGTATTTTATTTCTTAAGTGCATGTATTATTTCAATCTATTTTGAGATCAATTATATAAGTTACTAGAAATATATTTATTTTGATTTTATCCGGCTGAACTATACAATTTAGGTAAAGCGTGTAGTTACTATTTTGACACTAAGGACGTAGAAATCATATTGGGGGGAGGGGTGTTGTTGTTGTTTTTTGTTTTGCTTTGTTTATTTATTGTATTGTTGGGTTTATTTATATTTAAAATAACCATTATTATTAATAGGTTATTATACAGTGTTATTGTACGGGTTTTCAATACAATACGGACGAGTACAATATATTTCCATATTGTACATAACACTGCATAATGACCTATTTATTATACAGTTGAAATGATCAATACTATAACAACAATTTTATGTTTAACTTTAATACAGTCTAAATAGAACAACTGCACAACAGTATTTCGTTAGGAAAATGTTCTGTATCAATACAAATCTCGTAATCTCTAAAATCAATTAAAAACAGCAAAATATCTGATCAACAATTATTCTAAACAAATTTTTTTCCCTCAAACTGTTAAATATCGAACAAGTTAATTTGATTGCAGATTACAATTAAAAATAATTTACTAGCAGACGACAAAAAACAACGAGTTACTTCCCTTACATAATGTACAATACGAAAAAAAAACGTATTGGACGTCCAATACGGAAAAAATACGGCTTCCGGTTGTACAATACGGGAAAAATAATGTACGGTCACATGTGGGTGTTTTTGATTGGATTAAAATTATAGCTGTATAATAATTTATTTTATTAATATTTTATTATTATTATTATTAATAGGTTATTATACAGTGTTATGTACAATATGGAAAGATAGTGTACGAGTCTGTATTGTATTGAAAACCCGTAATGTCTCGTCCAATACGGGTTTTCAATACAATACGGACGAATACAATATATTTCCAAATTGTACATAACACTGTATAATGACCTATTTATTATACAGCTGAAATTATCAATACTATAACAACAATTTTATGTTTAGCTTTAATACAGTCTAAATAGAACAACTTCACAACAGTATTTCGCTAGGAAAATGTTCTGTATCAATACAGATCTCGTAATCTCTAAAATGAATTAAAAACAGCAAAATAACTGATCAACAATTATTCTAAACAATTTTTTTCCCTCAAACTGTTAAATATCGAACAAGTTAATTTGATTGCAGATTACAATAGACCTATTTCACATTAACCTATTTTTGTTGTAAGCGGCCTTAGTCCAAAGTCCAGTCGGAGTAAAATCCGGGTGGTAAGCGATCTTTCTGTTTGGATTATACGATGATTTTCTATATCCACATCATGTTTCAACCTTTTCGAAGTTTTATTCACGTTATTTATTTGCAAAATTTTATTATACATCTACAAATGGATCCTGGTGATCAACTCTACACTCTTGACGAGCTTCGATGTTGGAAAGTCGAGAATCTCGGAGTTCTTGACGATGAGAGATCTAACGAAATCAGGAACGAAGGAGGAGCTAGCGGCCTTGTGTTTTTCGGCATGCAAGTTGAACTTGCCTTTGGTGCCATCACAAGATGATGTTTTGAAGGACAACATGAGATGCTACGACAACATTTTGAGTGAGTGTGAAATAACAGACCCCCTTCAGATTTATTCTGGTTGACTTGATGAACATGGTCATGGTATGCAGTTTGGCCACCAAATTTTTTGACAGACATAACGCAGTTCTTGTTAGCCCATGTTGATGTAGCATTGACAAATGACATGCTGAAAGACTAAGGTTGGCAAGGCCTATGAATATTTTTCAAGTGGGTGGCTACAGGAGGGATATTTCTTAAAGGCTAAGTCGAACAACAACAACAACTTGTGTATTTTAAGAACAAAGTGTTCACCATCACAGACACTGGATGACGACCCCCACAATGTATAGATATTGCGCCAAAGAGGATGATGGTTTGACAGAAGGAGCTTATTGTTCTTGCACTGCAGGGTATGAAATTTATGCATGTTTTTTTTTAATTCTCTATCGTGTCTATGCAGTGCCAATTCAGGACCATTAGATAATAACAGAAGGGATTGCAACCAATGATGGGCAATCTTGGCTGAAATGTTCCTAACAAATTCATGACAAAATGTTGTAGTTACTATGGTGTCGATGAATCAGTACATCTCAATAATGTTTGAGAGATGTCAGTTCAAATCTCTCTGGAAGCTAATGATCGGAGTATTGTATTAGGTTTGTCAACTACTAACAATTACAATACATGTATATAGCTCCTATAGTACAAGGTAGTACATTTCAATAATGTTGAAAAGATGTCAGTTCAAATCTGACTGGAAGCTAATCTATGGGTTTATTTTAATATATGCTTGATCATGTTGACTGCATTAACTAACTTGGACACAAGTCTCTAGCTTAATGAAAGTTTTGAAGAACTACTCCTTTTTCAGTGTGATTTTTACACGACTGCAAAAATGTTGTGTAATGGTTAGCATGCTCACCTTGAATGTGGTAGATCCATGGGTTCTAGCCCCTGTCTAGTCAAACCAAAGATAATAAAATTGGTAAGAATGCAGCATTAAGGACTAAGAACAAAGAATTGTCGGGTCAGAATCAGAATAATGTTTCAGAGTGGAACGACATATTTACCCACAGACTGTTGTTTCAATCAAAACTAGCACTCTAAAATTCCAACTAGGGGTGTTGGTCTTTTCATTTTTTGTATCTAAATGTGTTTCCTGTTGCCCATGCTTAAATAGTTTACACATCACATGTTATAGTTTATGTTTCTTGTTGTTTATTGTTTAAAAATTCTATGAATAGAATGTTTTTATCCCCCATACGAGTGTTGTTTTTCATGTAAAATTATTGAATATTTTGGGTTTTGTTCATTTACCTGAGAAAATCTTAGACAAATATTTTGAAATTAAAGGAGTTTTGAACCTTATTACATGTAGTATGTTTTTTGGGGGGATGGAACTTTAGTCAGATTTTTTAACTTCTCAATTCAATAACTAAAGGATAGAGTAAATTGTATAGTGTCCCCCAATATTAACTTTTTGATGTTAAAAGCAATATAATTTTCATTCAATCATTAATTTAAGACTTCACCAGGATGAGGGGAATGTGTTTTAATTTATTACCCATTCTTCAATGTTCCAGTTCATAGTTTGTTATTTTACAACATTGTTATTATACTGTAGCTGACCTTTTAATAATGTTTTGTTTTTGTAATAAATATTTCTTGTTAATGAGTATTTGTTTAATTTTTGTGCTCTATGATTTACAAAAGTTATAGAGTTGAATCGTTTACAAAGTACATGTGCATGTACATATTTTGCCCAACAAAGACTGACTTGTTCCTGAATATAGCACTTTTTCCATACTAATCCTTATATGTTATTATTGGTCTCCTGACATTGGCATAAACAAGAAAGGATGGAGTGCCTCACGAACAGAAACCAAAGCATAATAATATGCTTGACATACATGTAAGAATGGAACATAACTGTTAATGTATAGCCCTGTATCAGGGCATACTATTCAACTCCTGTCTGTCCCTCCCTATAGTTTTGAGCTAGAGTTTTTGTAATATTTTGTAGTGTGTTTAATGTACAAATACTAAAGGTGTGCATTCTTACAGGATCTTGACTTCTAAAAAATCTTAAAATGATATATAGTTGAACCAAGTCATTTTTAAGTTAGTACATCAAAAGTGTCTTACACACACAGACTTTATACATTCTCTAACAAAAGGGGCATACCAGTTTTAAGTTGGGCCTTTAAAAAAGTTTTATTTGATGCTCCATAATTTAAACATAACAAATAAAAATTGACTTTGATTTTCCTATATATTTCAACTAAAAATAAATCCTAAAAATTCACAATCCTGTTTAAATTATGTACAAATAAAAACCACTCATATAAACATAATGAGCAAATAAACAATCAAAATATAGACAATTCTGAATGTTTTGGTGTAAAATTTGTTAAAATCTATCCAAAAATTACTTCACAATAACTTTTTGAAAACATATGGTTTTGGTTGATTATATAGGGATTTTTTTTTACTTGTGGCAATACTTTTGGCCACATACTGTATAGCTGAATATTCACACGATTTCTCATTATTTTCAAGATCTACGGGATACATGTAGTCATAAATTATTTTCCTAACCAACAAATTTACGAAAACTTCCTTACGACCGTGACGATATGTGCATAACTGCCACGATGAATAAACTGAGTCACCGTGTTTACAAATGCAATGACGTCTTGTTTACGTTTTTTACTCCGATTGACCTTTGAACCATAATGGCGGCGGTAACGTGAAATTGGTCTATTAAAGATAATTTACTAGCAGACGACAAAAACCAACGAGTTACTTCCCTTACATAATGTACAATACGGAAAAAAACCGTATTGGACGTCCAATGCGGAAAAAATACGGCTTCCGGTTGTACAATACGGGAAAAATAATGTACGGTCACATGTCTTAAATGGGTGTTTTTGATTGGATTAAGATTATAGCTGTATAATAATGGATATTCATGGCCGGTCACTTTCCTGGCTCGGTTCAGATACTTCTATGCAAAGTGGCGAAGTTACGTTGGTTTTAAGGGCCCAGGTCTGCCATCTTAGTGAAATGGTGCGTCCATCCATGTGTTCTCTGTACACGTGAGTAAAAGGCGCATATCACTGTAATAAATATTATGCACAATATATTTAATATTTCGTGACACAAAAGTTGCCACGCTAACAATTTAACTTTTTGTAGAAACTGCAATTCATCTACTATTTTTCGAATCTGCACTAGTGTCTTTAATGTGTCAGAATCTTGGTACTCTCCAAGCTCAATATTGTTCGTGATTGGTCAGGTTTTCTGTATTGTAAGCTACCAACCCCCATCGAGAAGCCTCAGATGCAGTGGTTAAAACATAATTGTACACACAAATATCAAATTATTAAAATTAGATAAAAAGAAAGCCAATCTAAGAAATGAATTTTGCTCATGACATTTAGATACATTAAGGGCATGTTTGTTTTAACTTAAGCTTTGTATTGTAGACGACTGCGTTTTTATCCATTTGGCTCACGACTTACTTACGTTATTTGTGTTTGTCTGCGCATAGTGTTGCGCATAGTGTACATTGTGTTGTGTTTTTGTTCTGTTTTAGTTTTCTTCGTCTTGTGTACCCTATGTTGCCAGTTTCTCTTGATTGTTCATTTTTGATTGCCTCTTCGATATTCTCTAACGTTTATCTATTTCATATTCCTGTCAACGTCCACATCGGATGACGTACGAACATATTAACCATACAGACGTTGATGGTTAATCGCTGACGAGTGTAGGCGACACATTTGTGTCCATCCCCCATTTTAAATGATTATACACATGCATTTTACCTACCACATAACTGCAAAAACAATAATGACTCATGCATGTTAATATATTTGACATCGTTCCCTCTATTTCCGAACGTGGTTGTGATTGATAGTTGGATTTACAACTACATGTACCTATAAAATCAATGCTTATTACCACTATGTAACTGTGAGTTCGAATCCCGCTAAATGTGAGGTGTACTCGATAAAACATTATGTGATAGAGTTTGTCAGTGACTTGTGGCAGTTGGTGGTTTTATATGGGGACTCCGGTTTCCTCCACCAATAAAACTGATCGTCAAGATATAGTTGGAATATTGTTGAAAGTGTTGTGAAACACAATAACATCTAGTCATAATCTGAACATTTCTTATTTCGACAGGACAGTATTGGCTTCTCCTGTTGAAATCTGTCAAGCAGAAAGTAGAAGAGTATAATAATACTCTGAATCAAATATTATAAACTAACAGCTAGTGGACAAAAGAATAAATCTTATCAAATGTAAAAACAAAGTGGTTCAGACCACAACATATATGACGTTTGGACGTATTATTTGTTTTATAAAAGCTAATAAGCTATACAGTTTTCGGATTTCAAGATGTTTTGTGTCACTGCAGTCAAAGGATTGCTTCAGCTTATTTATTCAGAATTGTTTTATGATGGCAAAAGGGTAGCCAGAAGCCGTAATTCTAAAAAGGATAGACAATACAATGACAAATGAAAAAGGACCAAAGACCAATCCATGACAATACAGAGAAAAATTTTAAAAAATCGAACAACACGAACACCACTCAATGGAATGGTTAGAAGTTCCTGATCCACTATTGATGCTCAATGTGTTACTGAACATCACCTGATATGAAATCGTGTTGGAAATAAGGGTAATAACAAAATTATCGAACTCCGAACAATCTTACAAAGGGAAAGTCAAAACTCAAAATCAGTCAACAACTGGAAAACTGTGAAAACCGTAATGACCCTGACTTGGTACAGGCATTTCTAAAGAAATGGTGGGTTGAATAAGATTTTAAGGCACCAAACCTCCCGCTTTCATTCCAGCTCAAAGGAAACCAGCATACATTAAAAAAAATGCAATTAGCATAATAAAAAAACAAATCCTCTTTAAAACAGAGAAGCGTAAAGACAACCTGAACATCGTTTTTACTCGGAAATCGAAGCGGACATTACAACACGAAACTAAAAACATTTGATCAACGTCGACTATTGGGCGATATTTGCAACATCACTTTTATCAGGAGATTCACGTGCAAATAATATTTTGATCATGTACTTTCACAACTTTGCCTCACTTGTTATTTCTATTTCAGTAATCCATTGATTTTGATTTGTTTTTGTTCTTCTTTCTTTCTGTTCTATTTTTATTTGGGGGGAGGGGGGGATATTGTAATTGGGTCTTCGAGGGACAATGCTTTTTTATTGATATATTGCTATATCAATTATGATAGGGATATTCACGACTGAAAAATCCAGATACACTGGTAACGTTGGGAGCACAAAACACAGAAGGAACACAAACAAAGCAAAAAATCACAACACAACACAAAAAATTGAAAAATAGCAACAAAGACTCCAAAAGAAAACAAAACGAGGATGAATCCAGGTGCTCGAGAAGGGTAAACAGCTCCTGCTACTTATAAGACACCCAAAGGTTTACTCGCATTGTAAAGTCCGGTAAACGTCTTGCCGGTGATAGAGGGAAAAATCTACGCAAAAAGAAAACATATCTATTGTCATTTGATCATTGGATATTTCGCAACTGTCAACCAGTTCGTGATGATGACAGTCGAATATTTGTAGTGGTGACTTCACATTAGAAGCAACGTAAAACGTATCCTTGTTTGAGTTGCTTTTATGTCAGCATCTGAGTTCTGTCTAGAAATTCACTGTATTGAGCAAAAACTCTAGAATTGCATTGTGAAATGTAAACTCTATATGCTGATGATGTTGGAATATTGCTACTGATGAAAGGGAAGTTGACTATTTGAAAAGTGAAGTCATTACGTTTTACGTAGAGTTTTGTTTTTGATTTTTCTTCTTTGTCGATTTCAATGTGAAGGTTAAAGTAAGGAGCAGAATTTGAGCTAAGATTGATACGGATTTAATGACTCTTTTTCATGGTAGTCATTAATACTTTATATAGTATTATATAAATGTGCCCCAAATCCTTAAAATTATGCTCAAAACTTGACTTAATTTGAATCCCAGTCTGCAGGGTGACGTCGAACCAAAGTCGGTAAAAGGTCGTAATGGTCGGCTGTAGGTCGGCGTCGGCTTGACGACGTTGAACCAACGTAGGATTAGCGTAGGCAAAGCGACGGTCGAGTTTCCGTTCTTCAGCCGACGTTGGGCTAAATATGGCATAACGACGGTCGGGTTCTCAGTTCCTCGCCAACGTCGGGTTAGATTTGAAAGACCAACGGTTGGGTTCTCGTCTTTTCACCAACGTTGGGTTAACTTTGACAAAACGACGGTCGGCATTAGGTTATTTGCCGACGCTTGGTTTGAATATTTGACGTATAATTGTTTATATCTTAATTCTAGATTTAAAACCCCTATATAAAACACACACACACACACACACACATAAAACAATGATTGTAAATGCACGGCCGTAGGTCGGTTCTGAATAAAGTGAGGCAAAAGGGGTGAATTTAGACAAATTTTGAAGAAAAAAAAGATGTTATTTGCTTTTAAAAGGTTACACTTGCCGTTTCAAAAGTGAGGCATTTGCCTCATTTGCCTCCATTGCGATACGGCCATGAAATGAAATCTAGTACGTGGGGATTTCCTTTATCATCATTAACAACATCGATACTGATTCCTGTGGTTTTCCCGCGCGACCAATTAAACCGCATACGCCATTTTCATTTTGAGACTCGCAGCTAGCAGAAACTCATGTAAGTTATCTCTTAATTTTATTTATGCTTTAAGTCATACGTGTAACTGATTTATATGGAATTTTGTTAGCAACGATTTATTAAGACTATTTTTTTTTAAACAAAAGGTTGAGTAAGATTTTTATATAACAAAATGGCTTTTGATTTATTTAGCTTGTGGTGATCCAGCTATTTTAAATATAGGAGTGATGATAGATCCTGCAAGTAGTGACTGAAAAAAAATGGGTTAATTATAGCCTAATTTTGTCAAAATTTAAGAACTATATTAAGAAGGGCGAAGTTAATTTGCAACACTTCCCCCTTCTGAATAAAACTTTAAATAGAAGTTTAAATCGAGAGTATTTATAAAACTTTTAGGGATATTTTGAATTTGATACGTTATTTTTCAAATTTGTTTATGAAATTGAAATTATTCAGAGAGCGATTATGCAGTTACAATTTACTCAAATATAAATCTGGTGGGTCACATTCTTCAAAGTTTATTGCTATATAAATGTAACCGTCTCAAAGGTCAAACATGAAATTTAATGCTTCAGAGTTTTATTGCGTGTGTGTAATGATCAAGACAGTTTAGCTGATAGAATATATTGTTTAATACTAAGGGAAGAGGTCAGATACATAAAAGGAATCTCGGGGAATTAATGCAATTTAATGTTTAAGAGGTCAATTGCATGCTGTCTAAGCATTTATATTATAGTCAATGTGTATGTCGTGTTGGTACTTGAATATATTTGTATGTGTAACTATGTAAATAAGACACAACTATGACAGGTGCTTGTGGACAGGACACAGCATCCCCCCTTTTTACACCATACCCCCCTTTTTCTAATTTTTATTTTCATATCCATTTTTTTTTCATTTCCATTACCATGGAAATGAAGAAAAAAAAAATTAAAAAGGGGGGTAGGGTGTAAAAGGGGGGATGCTGTGTCCTGTCCACAAGCACCTGTGACAACTATAAGACAAATGTAGCATTAAAATGAGATAGTAGATGCGGTATTACATTACAACTTATTACTTTATCCCAAACCGATCAGACGTTGATCTTACAGGAAATCCCCAGATGTTGTGTATCAAATATAAAATTAACATGTGGGAATATTTTAAAGTGATTAATGATTACTCATGTAAACGTAATTCGTGGTAAACGGTTTAAAAGCATTGGCCATGTAGTGAGGCTGCACACATAATAGTTATGATATTTTAACTCAAATTTTTTTTTTCTCGTAGATGAATGTCTTATAATTTATAATAAGAGACAAAATACAAATTATTCGTTTTGACCTGTCAATAGTAAGGTCAGTTGCATATATATACAGAGAAAGCGACTTCAAATTATTTGCTTGCAAGGAATAAATCGATGGTAATTTTCGTTCTCAAAAGGCGAAAAGTGGTACGATAAGCTGCTTAATGTGAAATAGTTACCTTTATTTCATCGTTGTAAAGCTATTTACCAATTTCCAAAACATTTATTTTTTTTTGGGTCAAAATCGTAGCTAATGCCTCTTTCAGTTTATTTGAACATTCAATTTCATTGAACATTTTTAGAAATCAAATCAGAACAAATTTGTATCAATACTGCAACTGTATCTTTTTAAATCATTTTCTGATAATATCCTAGTAACAATTATGGTACTTTGTAAAGAAGCTATTTGGGTAGAATTGGTGGAGACAATGTAAGAGATTGTGGGAGACGGATTCTGAACGCCCTGATGACCACAGATGTTGCCATCACCCTGAACTGGAAAGGGAAATGTGATAAAAATGTCATTCGAGGCACTAAATGTATGCAGCATCGTAAAAGGTAAAAATAGTTCCCTAACCAATTTGTTACTTTTTGAATCTTTACACCTTTACAAAACATGCAAGGTCGACTTGATCAGCGTGGAGACAATAGCTAGAAGTGTCAAAAATCTAATAAAACCTGCGCTATTTAAAGAATGTTTTCGTCAATGGAAGCCTTGCTGATTTAAAAACTAAATCCGCTTGAATTTGCCTTCCAAGAGCAGTGTTCAAGGTTAAAAATCCCTAACCTCTTTTTGTTAAATCATGTTTCATTTCATTTTACATTAATTTATCGAGTTTAACCATCGCTAGTTTAACAAATACATTTTATATCTTTTCTAAATCCTATTTTCTTATTTTACAGCTGCAGTACGAAAGAACAACACGACTAAAAACGCCGAAACGGATGACAGAATTGAAGGTGTAATAAAAAACTGGCTGAAATATGCCAGTGACAGAAACGGCGGCCGGAAGACAAGAACATGTAAATAAAAATGCATAACTGTGCTTTCTTCTCATTTAATGGCACATTATTTATAAAGGGTTTCCAAATTGATATTAACAAATTATGATTTGATTTGATTTTTGGTGTTTTAACGCCACTTTCAACAATATTTCAGCTATATCATGGCGACCAAATTTAGTGGTAGAGGAAGCCGGAGTACCCAGAGAGAACCACCGACCATGGGCAAGCAACTGGTAAACTTTATCACTTGCGGCTGCGAGTCGAGTGCACCCTTTTTTGTAATTTACAAAGCCGGACGCGAACCTACTCCGTATTGGTGATAGGCTTGTATGAGTTGTTAGATCCAACGACCTAACTCATTGAGCCACCCGGGCCCCCTAGTAATAATTTAACGTTTATAAATGAGTAAAAGAAGTATTAACATCCTAACAAGATTAAGTAAGACAAACGACATCAAAATTGTTCTCATTTTTGGAGTAGAGTGATGGCAGTGTACCGTTATTCAATAAGTATTGAACAAGCTAAGTACTACACGAATCAGAAAGGCATACAAGACTAATACACCCTAACGTTTGTGTGTACACTAAATGTTACAAATAAGGTGATGGTTTGCTTTGTGGTTATACAAGAAAGATGTTGGATTATATTGATTTGACGTCGGCCCAACGATCAGTCAAACATACCGTCGGGGCAGACGTCTTGCCGACCAATGCACAGTATTTGAACGTTGGATATTGGTCGGGAAACCATTGGAGATAAGACATTGTAACGTCGGGCCAACGTCGAGCCAATTAGTCGCGCCAACGTCGACTCGATGAGCAAAATGATGACGGGCCAACGTTGGCATTCGACGTCAAACCAACGTCAGGGACGACCTTTAACCGACGTTGGGCCAACGTTGGAAATAAGACATTGTAACGTCGGGCCAACATCGAGCCAATTAGTCGCGCCAACGTCGACCCGATGAGCAAAATGACGACGGGCCAACGTTGGCATTCGACGTCAAACCAACGTCAGAGACGACCGTTAACCGACGTTGGACCAACGTCACTTTGCAGACTGGGATGTGCATAGCATTTATGACAATAACAAATATATTAGAAGAATTAAAATGCATAATATTTTTTTACAATTATTTGGCCTTCCAATCTATCAGCTTTATTTTGCCTATGTAAAAATTATGTTAGCTCCAAAGAAGCCGAAGATTGTACATGGTCATTCTAAATAGCACCCTAACTGAAAATGCCGTGTAATTTCGTAGATGGTTACTCCTGCTTAAACTTACACCCGATGCGAGTGCTTGCATGGATGAATTCAGTTATTATTATGACAGGACCAGGCGACCGTTTCACTAAAGTGATCGTAAATCGTAAGTCTAAGATCACTCTTAAGATTTCTGTACGTGCACGTATACGTGCGTTTCACTAAACTAGTCCTAAACTTAAGAGTTACGACTTACGACTTGCGACAAGTAACATCTCCTATAATGGAGGTAAACAGATATTATATTGTATCATATATTTTTTATATAATAAACCCAACAGCTCAACAGCTGATTAGGGTGGCTCCAATGAGTTAGGTCGTTGGATCTAACAACTCGTACAAGCCTATCCCCAATACGGAGTGGGTTCGCGCCCGGCTTTGTAAATTACAAAAAGGGTGCACTCGATTCGCAGCCGATATAGCTGAAATACTGCTGAAAGTGGCGTTAAGACACCAAAAAATCAAATCAAAAGCTGATTACATTAATAATCACATTTTAAATGTGTTTAAATACATTTTTAATATTCAACTAATTATAAAACTCCAAAGTAATTTTTTAAATGAATAAACCAAAGCTATCAGGAAAAAAATGTTAAGTGTAAAAATTTACTGAAATTTGAAAAGAAATTTTTGTTATGGAATATATTTTAACAAATTTCATGCTATATGTAAGGGGAAATTTCAAAAATGTGACCATATATATTTGGCAATACATTCACATTCTGCACTAATATTCCGTTTGCGGTGCATTTTAATTGCGCGGAAAAAAATCCTACATTTACGTGAAGAACTTTAACACATGACAATTGTGTGGATTTTTTTTACCTTTCTTTAAAGTACAATTCGTATTTTCATAATCTTTTATGGTTTTTATAAACACTGATGCAGCAACTTCTTTTTTAACTCTTTATTGACTTCTTTCGCCAGCCAGAAATTACTTAATCTGTAATCCCTGCCCACCACAGTTGGGGGTTAGGATTTGGGTAGTTTTATTGCATCACTATATTCACTGCATATAAAATAATGTTTCATCAACACATAAAACAACAAAAATACACATCTTACAATATCAAACCTTAACATGTATATGTACTGTTGATTTTATATTCATAGTGAGTGTTTAAGGCTTTATATAATCAATAAAATCTACCAATGAATTTTAACATTTGGACTGTTGCCTTTAAAATTATTGGTTTTTTTTATACATGTATGTTACACTATTTTTTTTTTTTAATTTATATTTCATATATTTGTATAGATGTTATTCTTATATTTTTTGCTTTCATTTTAAAGGCTGACCAAAGAGGCGAATAATCCATATTGCATCGTCAGTCGTGCTGCAAAATGCAGAAAATATTATGAGTAAATCAAATATATTCTAAATAACAGGTAATCCGCGCAAATGTGAAAAAAAAGTCTCGGGTATATTTTACGGGAAAAATGATACCTGGCTGTTAATCCTCAAATCCAGAACTGATAGAAAGTACACTGAAACAAACAATAATGTGTAGCTGTTTTAATGATTGTTTTATGGCTCTCGAAATATCAAAAATGTTGCTGCATCTAATATTTATTGCTTCGGAGTTTTTACAAACATATAACATAAGCTCTAGAGCTTTTTAGCGACATATATAACAATAGACAAAATATATTATGACAGAATGCATACAGACATTTGCAGATTACAGAAAAACATACAAAGCAAAGCATTACATAAATAGCTTAAAACATGTTTATGAAGTACTAAAACTAGCATAAGAACATAAAAAGCACTAGGCAAAAAGAATAAGTACATATAGCATGAGCAACTGAACTAAATCAAATCAAATCAAAAGTTTTATTTAAAGTCGGTACATTTACAAACAGTACAAACACAAGCTCTTATGAGCATTTTAAATAGACATGCATTTTAAGATATAAATTACAACACAATAAAATGAAAAAAAAAAAAAAAAAAAAATAATAATAATAATAATGTTGTGCATTAGCTGGTTACAGATATGGCGACCGTTTCACTAAAGGTCGTAAGTCGTAAACGTAGACGTAAGTGTACTCTTGAGAGTTACCACCGTTTCACTAATAGTTAGGATTTACGACTTACGATAAAAAGTGATCGCAAAGTTAAAAGTGGTGGAAGGTACACGTAAGTCGTAAATCGTAAACCTATTTTTAAAGAGAAGAATTGCTATCTAAACTTTTATACTTTATCTTTTATAACATGAATTAAACAACACAACAAACGAAAACGATACAGCAACAAAATGTAAAACAAAAAATACCACACTGTTTGAACAATTCAAAAATCCAATAAACATATTGCAAAAAGAGACAAAATTGATACCAGTAGCAAACAGATCACAACCGTTCACTTCTCTGGCCTGATACAGGCACTTTAAAGGTTTGGGTTTAAGCTAGTTTTATGGGTCCAAACCTCGACATCCTAGTGTCATATTGCGGTCAGTAAAATACAGATAAACCTGTTTTAGCGACTACCTCTATTAAGCAATAAATTGTATTATGTGACCTTAATTTTAATTTTCCTTCACAGTGTATTTCATATTATTTAAACCTGTATTAAGCGACCTCCTGTCTCGTGTGACCATATTTTAATGTTCCCTTGGAATGTCACATAAGACAGGTTTGCCTGTATAAACTTCAGAAATAGCGATAAAGTTTTCCAAGATAAACACGAGACTCTCGACAACATGTTACTTCTTTGAATCAACAGACTAAGTGAGTAATTAGTAAATGATCGTATTATCGGTTCGGCACTTACATGGTTTATTAAACATATTTGTTATGGACATGTACAGTTCCTAAATAATGTAATTATTAATTAAACTAAAGTTCTCCACCCTCAAGTATAGGTGATCTTAGTCGATTTTGGCGATTCTGTTTAGGCGCTTTGGATTACTTGCTCCCAAAACTTTCTAAAATTATTTGGCTGTCTAACCTTTCGACCTTGATGAAGGTTATTCCAGAAACGCGTTATGTGCACTAAATTTGATATCTACGTTTTTATGAAATTTGTTACAAGATAAACCAGAGACTCTCGCCAACTTAGTGCTTCATTGATTCAATGGGCGAAGTAAGTAATTAGTAAATGATCGTTTTATCTTTAACAAATAGTTCTACAAACGATCGAGTTTAAATATCTTTAAAAATAGATTGACACACTTCTATTAAACTTGGGACACCAATGCACATTATAATTTTGGAATAAGGAAGTTTAACATAATTCATTGCCAATTAAGAAATGAGGCTATTAACCTGAAGGCACATTTATTTAATGATTTTTTATCTGATAATACTAACTGTCCAAACTGTAGTGGTCCATTAGAAGATAACAACCATGTTTTGCTTATCTGTCCTAAATTTAATAACTTAACATTCATCTTATTAGATTCCATACAGAAATTAATACCAAAAAATAATAATATTGACATTAATATAGATTTATTAATACCTGGAAATAGATCATTTTTATATGATCTAAATACAGAAATATTTCAAGCTGTACACAAGTTCATAATTGACACTCATCGTTTCATTTAAGATGCTTCTTTTTTCAATTGCACCCCTCCCATTATACATTTATTTTACTTTATTTTCTTTTTCTTTAGCTTCTTGTATGTTTAACTATTTAAAATATTTAGAAAGTCTACAACTTTCACTTCACTCGTAAATTCATTATATGAAATATTAATGGTGCTCATTATTACATGTATTTAAGGAACATAATTATCTTATATTATTGATATAATTGTTATATGCTTTTTTTACTGAATATATGCCATCTACATGTAAAAGGAGAGAGCTTGTATAGGCATAGCTGTTGCTCAATCCTATTCAATTAGTAGTGTATCTGCTGGGTCCACTTTGGCAACATTGACCTGAATGACCACCATTTGTGTAACCTCCTTGTTGAATCACTGTAGGTGGTGGTGGTGCGGAAAAGTGTGCCTCAAAAAAGACTGGTTGTATTCTTACACGGGCTAATCCTTTTGCTCGTGGGTCTTTCATTTTCCGCATTTCACTCGCTACATGTTTTCCAAAAATGTCATCATCATCATCCTCTTTCACTGGTACAGTTACTGGTACCTCAGTTCTTCTACTTTTAAACTGGGTCAACACTGATGCTCTTGCATTACATTTTCTGATGCTGTCAGTTGTCGTTTCCGACCTGACATTATTCTACGCGGTGCTTGTGACAACTCATCTGACTTTTCTGAACATTGGGATGCATTTTCATCATCATCATCGGCATCGTCTCCGCTTTCTTCTTGTTCTTGAGATGAAATGTCTTGAAATCAAATATAAAATATTTATTATTTTAATTTGCAGGTACCAAATACGGAAGAAGAGTGGAAGCGCATTTCAAGTGAATTTTCATCTAGGTGGAACTTCCCACATTGCGTCGGTGCAATGGATGGGAAGCATATTGCTATAAAATGTCCAGCAAATAGTGGTTCGAATTTCTACAACTACAAGAACTTTTTTAGCATTGTTTTATTTGCAATAGTTGATGCAGATTGCAAATTTTTGTACGTTGATGTTGGTAGAAATGGCAGAATTAGTGATGGTGGAATATTTGCAAATTCACCTATATATTAGAAATTGGAATCAGGACATCTCAAAATACCTAAGAATGAACCATTATCTGACCGTATTAAACCAGTTCCTTATATGATTGTTGGAGATGATGCATTTCCATTAAAAACATATTTGATGAAACCATATCCATCTCGAAATCTTCAACTTACTCAGAGAATCTTTTATTATAGACTATTGAGAGTTCGTAGAATTGTTGAAAAGGGGTTTGGAATATTGACTAGCAGGTTTGCAGTTTTTCAAAAGCCAATACCATTAGAACCAGAAAAAGTAGAAAAAGTTGTCTTAGCATCATGTGTTTTACATAACTTTCTTAGATTAGGCCTTTGTCAAGAAACATTTATTCACCACCGCAATATATTGATCGTGAAAATTGTGAGAATGGACTTATTATTGAGGCAGAATGGAGACCAGTGCATAATGATAATCTTAGGGGCTTGTCTTAACAAGGAAGTAACCGATCAACAGTGGAAGCAAGAGAAATGCGTGAAGAAATCTGTGATTATGTGAACACTAATGGACAAGTCCCATGTCAATGGAATGCAGTGTAACTGTTAGAATACTTACAAGATTGGCTGTTGACTTTCTATGGGCAACTTGTGTCTTCAAAAAAGAATCTAAAGTGTCAAAGTGACACCACGAACTTTTATAAATCTCATCTGTGCCGTAACCTTTGAACCGTAATGCGAGCGAGAGGTTTGGCGCTTTAAAATCTGATTCAACCCACCATTTCTTTAGAAATGCCTGTACCAAGTCAGGGTCATTACGGTTTTCACAGTTTTCCGGTTGTTGACTGATTTTGTCTGTTTATATAATTATGAGTTTTGACTTTCCCTTTGTAAGATTGTTCGGAGTTCGATAATTTTGTTATTACTCTTATTTTCCACTCTTTACTGAATCATTTACTTTCTTTAGTTCCCTTGTATAGTAGCTTCTCAAATTAGCAATCTTTGCCCAAAGTTGATCAACTGTAAATTAAATACAAAATAAATTGATTAAAATATGCTGTATGATTCCAAAAGCCAGTTTGAATTATTTGCAATAGATATTTACATGCATCAATAAAATATATAGAAATATACAGAACAGAAGTATTTGCATAAACAATTTATTTAATTATCTACAATTAAGATACAATTATTACAGGTATGATTGTTTGCATGTTAGAATAATTATATTCAACAGTTATCATATGTATTTAGAAAATATGGATTTTTTTTTTTTGCTTATTAAAAGGGTGATATCAAAATAATATTAAAATAATACCTGTAAATGTTGGAAGGTCTTCATAATCATTCTCTGGTGCTTCTTTAATTCTGATAAGTGCAGCCTGGTTTTTTGTCTTTTTTAAAATAGTGAGGTGATTGAATGTTCCATAAATGTTCCTCTTCTTGATAAAGTTCACATAAACGTTGAATTTGTGCTTTAGATAAATATACTTCTTTTTTAGGCATGTTTACAATTTTCTGACTTTTCTTTGTTTCAAATACACGTGGTAATGTTGATGATGTTGTGTTTATCTTTTTGCGAAAATTGTTCTGATTGGTCAAAAGGCCATGACTTGACATGAGGAATAGAACAAATTCTAATCTGCATGTCAGTAACACATGTTTCTTTTTACTTATTATTAAGCTGTTTACACGGCATGCCGTGTAAACCCCCCTTAAAATATGCTTAAAACAAACAAACGATCGTTGCGGTTTTCACAGTTTTCCGGTTGTTGACTGATTTTGTCTGTTTATATAATTATGAGTTTTGACTTTCCCTTTGTAAGATTGTTCGGAGTTCGGTAATTTTGTTATTACCTTTATCGACGAATCATAATAGCAAGCTCTAAAACAAATACAGATTATGTTAGATTTCTATTTATGCTTTAAGCTGTGAATGAAACAAACGTCAATATTTATTCTGACTATAATTAGCAATCAAACAAGATTAAAGCATCAATGGTGATGAAATTGAAATTAATGCTAACATGGTGAAATAAGAACATTCCTGTAATGAAAATTGACGTGCTAAGCGACATGCCTACTGCGACATTGACAAAAATAAAGAACCGTGATTTTTACAAAGGTGGATTTTGTGCAATTTATCCGAATTAATTAAAGACACATATCGGTAGGTGTAAGAGAGAGGCTTGGCTATCCATAAATATAGGAAAATGTCCTTGGTTTTATAATAAATCGCCATATTATAATTTTTTTCTGTTTTAAAACTCTGTAACCTAAGTGAAAGAAATATAATAATCGTATTCCTTATCAATAAGGTAATAAAACAAAGATCTGGATTTCTTTTGTGGTCAAGTGGGAGGAAACAAACATGATATCATAAGTATATATGAACGAGAATTCCTATACACCTGCAATTGCTCAAGATGAACTGGAGAACAGATGTTTTTAGATATTGTGTTGTAACCGGTAAGCTTTATATATATATAATGTCTCATATAGTAAATATACGATCTTATCATTTATTTTCTGTATGACTGAAATATTGTTGGAAGTGGCATTTCTCACCATATATCTAAACATATATTTTTTCTATATTACTGAAATATTGTTGGAAGTGACATTTCTCACCATATATCTAAACATATATTTTTCTATATTACTGAAATGTTGCTGAAAGTGGCGTTAAACACCATAAACATAAACCTTTATATTTCTTTTAATTTGTTTACTTCGACTATTTATGCAAAAATGTTTAAATATCTAAATGTGCGTTTTTTCTGTAATTACCTTTCCCACATAAGCTCATACTCAACATAATGTTTTTAGATATTGTGTTGTAATGTCTCATAGTAAATCTACGATCTTATCTTTTATTTTTCTTTTAATTGGTTTTCTTCGACTATTTGTTACAAGAAGAGTTTGGAGATACCAAAGGGGTAATCAGAATATGTAAATTGAAGATGGACAGACAACACAATGGCCAAAAGAAAAAGAACAAAAGGACAAAACATGACACATAAAACTAAAGATCGAGTAACACGAACTAACACTTAAAACCGGAGGTGAACGAAAATGTTTTTATCTAAATTAGCCCGCGTTTGTCTGTAGTTACTTTTCCCGGATAAAGCTCAACCTCAACATATGAGAATGGGAAAACTATATAATTTATAAGTTTGTGTGCGAAAGAAAAGTAACAGGTAAGCTTTAAAAGAAATTAATTTATATACAAAAATATAGTTGGATAACATTACGTTCTAAATATATGGTTTTATCTGTTTAATGCTTCTTTTTTTTGTACATATAACCAGTTTATTTTATCGAAAAGTATGTTTTATTTCTAAGGGTTTTGTAGATGTTTTAGTTAATATAACATTTGTTCACACCACGATATAGCTGAAATGCTGCTAAAGTTGGCGTTAAACACCAATCAATCAATCATTTTTTTTTTTTTTTTATTTGTTTATTTCGACCATTTAGGTTATATCTAAATTAACGTGCGTTTTTCTGTATTTGCGTTTACCACATCAAGCTCAAACTCATCAGATGAATCATGATAATGAGGAAAACTAAATAATTTATAATTCTTTGGGTGAATAAAAGTAAAGGGCATAATCATGATAGCGAAAATATGTCACTGCACAAAATTAATGAAAGTGAAGACCATGTATGTATGTAATAATAAAATGCACACAAATCACTTAGTTTGTCAGACATCAACCGTGTTTTGTGATTTTAAATTAATTTGAAACCAGCATTACCCATTATATATTCGAATTATCAAATTCTACTTTCTATATTTCATACATTAATGTGACTTTCCCAAACATGGACCAGGATATCTGTCGACATAATTCATGAACTATTTTATGTTCAATGGTTTGAGATGAGAAGTGATTTTTCGTCTTGTTGACATTGGTGGAAGTGTGGACCATCATTGTTTAATATTTCTTTTCATTGATATGTAGAAATATACAGTTGTGGCAACAATTTATTTACATCAAAAGTGCATTAAATTATTTGTATATATTATTTATATATACATAACGGATCCTATAATACCATGGTAGCTAAATTTAAAAATTGGCTGCCAAAATTGGATGATATAGCACGTGAATACACGGTATCATAGCACCCGCTGTACAATAGGGCTAGACTATACAATATATCGCTGTATCAATTGTATCCGCAATTGGTTTTACTAAATTAAGAAATTGAGAATTATTGATGCTGAACCTGATGAATGTTGTGTCTTCTTTTAGAAAGAAACTATTCTCGTGACATAAACTGAAATACATGTATATGATACAGATATAGTAATTTTTAAAATCTACAGTTCCTAAATAATGTAATTATTATTAAAGCTGAGGTTCTCATCCCTCAGGTATAAATTACCTTAATCGATTTTGGTTATCCTGTTTTAGACTCGTTTTCTTGCTTCAAATTTTTTTAAAATGATTTAGCTTTCCAATCTTCTGACTATATGTGTACCTGATGAAGGCTATTCCAGTAACGCATATCTATATTTTTATTAGCATCATTACACATAGAAACATATAATGGCGAAATGGGGAGTAAATATTACTTAACATGCAAAGAAACGATCATGACCACGACGACCCCTGTGCATATTCAATACAAGTTCAACAATATCATTAATATGTATAACAATAAGGGAGGAGTGCGAATTCTACAAGAGATTGTTAACGTGCAGGGGAGTGTGGCATTCTTCAAACGCATTGCATACTATTGTCCACGATCAGGCTTCCTCTCAAAATTTTTAAACTCTTTTACTTTTCAGTTGCTTGATTTTGAGCATGCTATGTAAAGGTTATTTCAGAAACGCGTCGTGAACACTTAATATAATATAGATAAAATATCTAAATTAAAATGCATGCAGCTGGGAAACGAAAATAAACATTGGAAATTAAAAAAATAAAATAAAAAAAAAAAATTGTTTAATGAGACATCGAAAAAGTACAGAATTACATTTTGCAGAAACGTGATTGTATTGTCTGTCGTTCTTCGATTTACGGATTCTGATTACCCCTTTGGTATCTTCAACTCTTCTTGATATAATCTTCAAACTCAACTATTTGTCAATAACAATGGTTTGTAGTATATTAATTGATTTTATACTGTCTTGTTTTTTCTAGGTATTGCGAAGTAAAGTCAATAGTGTTTCCATGCAAACTTGTTAATTTCGTTATTATGACGAAAACATGTGTTCCTTTAGTTCCTCAAGTTCCTCAAATACTTAACAGTTCAAATGTAATTCATTTACAGAGCTATTTTGGAATACAAACATTTTTTAATTGAATTATTGCACATATGTTTGTCTTCTATAGCTTAATCAAATGTATCGAATGTCTACGGTTTTGTTTCTTCATTTAAAGTCAATGATGACAATACACATTGTTTATCCTGTAATTGTGTGATTTTGAGTACTAATAAAGGGGGTCAAATGAACTTCAGTGTTATTAAGTCATAGACATAATAAAGCATTTCTGGTACCTGATTCATGTAGAGAGACCGAAACAAACGGTAACAGTATAAGCGTTGACGCCACAGATGACGTCATTGAAAGCGATTCACAAAACGACACTTGTTGTTTTAGACTTTTTGATATTGCAGGATATACACAATATACACACATTGTCGTTAAATAGAAAAAAAAATGCTCTCGCTGCCAAACATGTTAGAAAATCTCAGCAACAGTTCCTTTTCTACCTGTATCTAAATAAATAAATTGTATATTGTATATTTTCAAACTGTATTTTAATTGATGATTGTTAAAACTAAGGAACGAAAGCACAGGAATTATTAGCTGATTTTCACTATCCTGTTTAGACCCTTTGGTTCCATTGCTCCAAAAACTTAAATTATTTGGCTTTCTAATCTTTCGATTTTGTGGTTATTCCAGAAACGCGTCGTGCGCACAAAATTTGATATTTACGTTTTATTAGCTGATTTTGGCTATCCTGTTTAGGCCCTTTGGTTTACTGGCCTCCGAAGACTTAAATTATTTGTCTTTCCAATCCTTTGAGTGTGAGTACACAAACGTTAGAGAAACCCGAAGGGAAAATCAAGAATGGAAAATACAGAGAAACCGAAAAAATTGGTAATATTGGGTACTCACGACACAGAGCGAAGATAAACAAAACAAAAAACACACGACAGAAAACTAAAAAGATAGGCAACACAGACCCCACCAAAAACCGGGGAATTGAATATCTCGTTTTGAAGGTGGAATTGGTATATATGACCAGATTGTATTTCTACTAAAGTTGAGGACCTTCGCACCTCATGTGAGGGTTAAAAATTAAATGAAATATTATCACTTATAATAGAATTATGTGAATAATGAGGAAAATAAAGAATCCATAAGACAGATCAATTTTAGTGTTTTATTTTCACATAATAAGGGAGGAAACACTGCTACAAATTCATGCGTTATTCTAGAGTTTGTGACAAGTACAGTGATTTCCAGGACAGAGGTCAGCTGCTAACGCAAAAACTACTCAAGCAAGGCCACGTTGCTCCTAAGTGGAAGTCATCGCTACAAACATTTTACGGTCGGCATCATGATTTGGTTGATCGTTACGAAATTTCCATATCTCAAATGACGATGGGTCTTTTACTTGTTACGTAGATTTTTTCTTTCCTCTATCGTTGCCAAGATGTGACTGTATATATGAGTAACACAGCGGATGTCTTATAAGAAGCAGGAACTGCTTACCCTTCGCGATCACCTGAGTTCTCCCCCCGGTTTTTTGGTGGGGTCCGTGTTGCTCATCTTTTTAGTTTTTTGTGTTTTCTTATTATGTGTCTTTACGTTCTTAGTTCCGTATGAAAACGATGTTCGGTTCGTATTTATCTCCAGTTGTTTGTAGGAGGGCTCATGTCTTATTTACGTTATTTGTGGTTGCTTGCACATAATGGTGTCCAACACATAATGGGTTTTTTCTTGTGTACCCAAATGTTGCCAGTTTCTCTGGATTGTCCATTATTAATTGCCCCTTCAGTTTTCTCGTTTATTACTAGCATTGTGAATAAAGCAAACTTCAATAAACAAAATGGCCATATGCTATATAATAAGTATCACTTTGAGATATACCTGATGAACCATAATTTAGTACACATGTCCCGTTTCTGTGATAACCTTCACCAGGTATGTTCATTGTCCAGATATATTAGCGTTGCCTTTTGTTGATCACGTGATTAAAATAATATTTTCATTTTATATTTCAGTGTTGTTGATGTTGTGCCAAGCACAACAAAGCATTCAGTGTTCGTGTCCTGCCGATTCATGTATGACCATTGCAGATTCAAA
This sequence comes from Bathymodiolus septemdierum, assembly GCA_963383655.1. Taxonomy (NCBI): domain Eukaryota; kingdom Metazoa; phylum Mollusca; class Bivalvia; order Mytilida; family Modiolidae; genus Bathymodiolus; species Bathymodiolus septemdierum. Next base: position 32,491,569 of record OY726529.1, on the reverse strand, counting down.
ACAACGATGCCAGTGTTGTGTTTTTGTATTTCTTGGTAAGCGGTCTGGTCCGGAGATGTCCGTTAAATATAATGAAAACCCAAAGAAGAGAATATTTTATATTCCTGAAAAACGTTCAGGTGTTACTTACAATGATAACGACAAGGCTGTTCCAAAACGAATCGTAACATTAGAATATTTATCGAGAATTTTACCACAACAATCTATTGCTCATACGAATTCAATGTCCAATGAAATGCCATCTAGTTTCGATGCACAGAATGTTTACAACAACGTAAAGGAAACAAAGGAAGGTAGTGATTGGCCATATTATTGACCAATCACAAGTTAATATTGGTTTGGTTTAGAAGAAATGAATAAAATTATATTTTTATATATTTATTTTCTTTTTCTTCTTTTTTCCAAATATTTTAGTTACAAAACGTACTATTAGTTATTAGTATTGATCTTTGTGACTGTTTGTTACCCTTAGTTCTGAAAATGGGAGGTTTTTCTTCTTTTCATCTACTATTTAGCTTATTTAATCCGAACATCCTTTGGGTCAACTTTTGTGTCCAAAATAGACAGGTATATACAGACTGGAACTTTATCTACAGTTTTTTTTAAACATGATTCCGGTTTATTCATGGTTCACTTTAGACATGTTGCATTGAGTCAGTGAGATTATTCGAAATCTTAATAACGGATTCTATTATTTCAGCAAAAAAAATAGAAACAAAATAGTAGCTGTCGAGGTCTTATTTTAAAAAATCTTGCTAGCTATTGATATGTATTTTGGGATTGTTTTAATCATTTCCACCTTATATCAGAATGCTGTCTTCTGATTGGTTGATGAAAGGGGTATTTATTTTACCAATTCTTCGTTTTTTCAGCTTTTCCACCATTGCCGGGATATTTGCCTAAAAATATCCCGGTACTATAGGAAAATATCCCGCTCCAGACGAAATTCCTTCTTTAAATAATTTATGACGTCACGGATGTTATTCGAATTACTCGGGTTTCTTCTTTCAACCAACGCTAAAGTAAAGAAAATGACGACAGTGTCAGCCGTTATGTTTGAAATCGTTGAAATGTATATATTTCAGATTCATTTGCATTATTTTTTTAGCGTGTTGTATGTTAAAGCAAAACTGTGATTTATTTTATTTTTGAATTTGTTCCAGAATTTATACTCTAGTCACTTCTTTGAAAAGATTTTTCCTCTTTTCGTAGATTGATTTTAAGTTTCAGCTGAAAATCAAATGATCGAGGTGGTCTGAAGTTCTGAACCTGCTTGCATGCCACTGTTTTACTTGCTGTTATATATTCGGCGGAATTAAACAAATATAATACCAGTTTCGAGGACAGTCAAATGTCCCTCGCCGCTAAAGCGGCTCGGGATATTTGCCTCTCCTCTCAACCGGTATTTTTCGCAAATAACCCTCACTAACAGGATATATTTGTATAAAATAAACAACAATAAAGGTGGTCACTGTATCCAAGGTCCAAAACCTTACATATTCTCTAGGATTCATGTATTCGCTTCTTATAATGATGTTTGGTTCTTTTTGACCCCCAATTATTTGCAGGAGGGCTCATGTCATATTTGTGTTTGCTTGCGCATAGTAGTGTCCAACACGCCTTGACTATATGAGCAACATGGCGGGTGTCTTATAAGTGTAAGGAACTGCTTACCCTTCGGGAACACCTGGGTTCACCCCGGTTTTTAGTGGTATCCGCGTTGCTCTTCTTTTTTAGTTTTCTGTGTTGTTTTCTTGCTTGTCTTCGTCCTGTGTCTTGTGTACACAATGTTGCCAGTTTCTCTGGATTGTCCGTACTTGACTGCCCCTTCGGTTTTCTCTAACGTTTATTTGCTTTCTTTGTCTTTGTCCTGTGTCTTGTGTATCCATTGTTGCCAGTTTCTCTGGATTGTCCATTCTTGATTGTCCTTCGGTTTTCTCTAACGTTTATTTGTTTTGTTTGCCTTGTCCTGTGTATTGTGTACCCAATGTTGCCAGTTTCTCTGGATTGTCCATTCTTGATTGCCCCTTCGGGTTTCTCTAACATTTATTTGCTTTCTTTGTCTTCATCCTGTGTCTTGTGTACCCAATGTTGCCAGTGTCTCTGGATTGTCCATTCTTGATTGCCCCTTCGGTTTTCTCTAACGTTTATTTGGTTTGTTTACCTTCGTCCTGTGTCTTGTGTATCCAGTGTTGCCAGTGTCTCTGGATTGTCCATTCTTGATTGCCCCTTCGGTTTTCTCTAACGTTTATTTGCTTTCTTTGTCTTCGTCCTGTTTCTTGTGTACCCAATGTTGCCAGTGTCTCTGGATTGTCCATTCTTGATTGCCCCTTCGGTTTTCTCTAACGTTTATTTGCTTTCTTTGTCGTCGTCCTGTGTCTTGTGTACCCAATGTTGCCAGTGTCTCTGGATTGTCCATTCATGATTGCCCCTTCGGCTTTTTCTAACGTGCATTATACAGAGCACAGACAAAAGTATTGTCGGTGATAAAGGAAAGAAAATAATCTAGGAAAAAGGACAAATTACTAGACATTTCAGAAATAGATAGTTCGCAACGGTCAACTAGTTCATGATGACGATGGCAGAAAATATGTTAAATTAACCTATTTTAAGACAATTATGCTGTTGACATAACATTGTTTATAATGACACGTTCACTACTCCATCTATAATTATAATAGGGAATTTAATTATCACAAATGTTAGCACCCCCACGTCCTATCTGTATGAACATTATATATAAGTATTATGTAATACTGAGAAACATTTCCCATAATTCTATTTTCTTGATTGATGGACAACTAAATAACCTGCTGAAGCGTGTCTCAAGAGACAAATTCTAAAACATATTGCATAATGTTCTTAACAAATTACACTTTTATAACAATTTCAGAATTATAATTAACACTGAGATTCCATTTATGTTCTAAGAGTCAACAAGTAAGGACGTACTATATCATCAACAATGGAGCTAAAAACCAATACACCTAAGGATTGTGATTGATAATTGTTTACTTCACTTTGTTAATTGACCATGCTGTTTTGTTGTTTTTGTGAACGAGTTACGTTTGTTTAACACCCAATTCAGCAATTGGCTAGCTATGAAGAGTTTGAAGATACCAAAGAGGTAATCAAAATCCGTTAATCGAAGGGAAGACAACGATCTACAAACATTACACATAAAACTAAATATCGAGTAACACCAACCCCACTAAAAACCGGGGTGAACTCCGGTGCTCCGGAAGAGTAGCAGTTCCTGCTCCACTAGTGGCACTGTCGTGTTACTCTAGTTATACACCCGGTGATAAGACATGAATGGGGAAAGGACCGGAAAGTGTTTATGACAAGTGGAACATATCAAACTACTTTTCATTGAGATGATGGTATTTTCCACTTTGAAATAGGCCAACACGCTTATTTGGATTTTTATACTGCCAACACATTGAAACAACAATTTGCGAGTAGACATACCATAATTTTTCCAGCAAATGCTAATTGTTTAAAAACAATTCCATGTAGAAGGCATTAGTTCCGGTTTAAAAGGTCACAGCATTGCGTAATAATTCCAGTAATCCTACACAAATCTGTGTGATTACTATTTGCACTTTTATATGTTGCTGTCTGTTTTATGACGTCAGATGGGAAATATTCGTCTCTACTTCCAGTAGCTCTCTAATTGACTTATATTAATAGATACATGAACACTTAACTCGTTGGCATTTGTACGTGTGACAGGTCTGATTGATTTGAGTGGATATCTACAATTTATTATCTGCAATGTTTTAAATTAACAATTTTTTTGTCAGCAAACGTAGGGATTCCGAGTTTGCTTGTCAGTTGATATTCATATGTTCTAAAAACAAACCTAGGATTACCACTCTTAAGTATTTATCAATTGAATCTCTTATTCTTTGAACTCAATTTAACGTCATGTAATAAAATATTGTCACAACAGTTCCAAAATACAATAGTTAAATCGGAGAAAGGATGACAAATCGATACTTCTAGCAAACTAGTACACCAACACACACTTTCCCGACTTCGTATGGGCACTTTAATAAAAAGTAACGAGATTAAGCTAATCTTATGGACGCAAATGTAATGAAGTTTGTTCATCTGTTTTTTATCAATCGTTATATTTATCCTCATATCCGCGTGGTTATTTCCGTGACAATAGTCAATTGATATTATGAAGTTTGAAGATAACAACGGGGTAATCAGAATCCGTAAATCGAAGTAGGACAGACAACACAATTGACATAAAGAAAAAGGACAAAAGGACAAACAACGATCTATAAAACATACGCATGTACGTGTAAACTGTTTTCAAAATCAAAAGTTGTCACATGCAGTTTAGCCCTGCCCCTTTTCATCGAAATGCCTTTCCAAGCAAAAAATGTCAGAGGTCGTGTATATGTGTGCCAGGAATATCGATTTTGCCTATTCCTCCTCTATTTCTACGATTTTCGATTAAATATTGGAACTTTTCCGCCCATGTAGTATTTTTTTCATTGTATCACAAATATATCTTTATATTTTTACAAGCTTCATATACATGTAGGTATGCCATATTGTGGGAAGCGTTTTTGGACCCGTCAGATTCCTATTTCCTGTTTGCCGACTTTGTAGATTTTTATACACATTGAACAATATAGGCTCATTTTTCGTCGCATTTTTCTCAACAACTATTGATGGCAGAAATCTGATATTTCGTCACAATCTTCATATTGGTACGCAATATTGTAAGAAGTGTTTTTGGACCCATCAGATTCCTACTTCCTGTTTGCCGACTTGGTTGGTTTTTATACACATTGAACATTAATGAATAAGAAATGTAATATTTCCATGGATTCCATGCCATAAAATGTATTAATTTAGTTTTAAAGCTTTTCGGAATCATTAAATATATGACTGATTATATAGCAAAACATTATTTTGATTGTTTCTTCTTCACTTTCAAAGATACCCATTTCATGTTGTTTCATCGATTGGTCTTGCCCACAGGAAACTTGCGAGTATGAGATTTCAAAAATTTATATCCAAGATTGATGCTTTAATAATGTTATCTTTGACATATTTTTTTCTATATAATTGAAGATGCTGATGTAATCAAATGAAACAGAATTCTCATACATGAACATGCTAAAAGTTTGTGCTAAAGTAATCTATTAATAGACATCACTTAAATCCTTCGTATACCTACTCTGTATTAAGCTGACAGTGAGAAATAAGTTTTTTTTTTAGATGCTTGGATAATACATGTTATTAAATTTGATTTTTTTAAAAGATTTTCTGTTTATTCAGCATAATATATAGTACATGATATCATCTTGTAATTTTGTTTTTACCAGCATTGTTATTGCTCCTTATATTTTGATGACACAAGTGTGGACACAGAAATGTGCTGTCCAAAAGGCAAGTGTGGATGTCAATACTTCATATTATTAACTTTTAAAAAAATCATGGACACAGGGGTCCTGGAATTAGTTAATAAAAAACTAATCCTGGATTATTATTTTTGCTTAAAGTCCGGTCCTGTGTTTTTATTTCAAATTTACATCATAGCCCCCTTCCCCCTCTCAAAGGATATAAAATTGTATCATTAATAATAAATTAATAAATAATAAATTCAGATTTTCTATTTAAAATAAATCTCATTTACAAAACCACTGATATTTGTTCAATTTTTAACGTTGATTTAAGCTTTAGTCGCAACAAATTTATATTTTTCTCTTTAAACTGTCGAAGCAACATTTATTTAACTGTAAAATTCACAAATAAAATCCCCCTCCCCTTTTTCCCTTTTTTCTTGTTTAAATCAATGATCAACAATATTACAGAATTAAACAAATGAATAAATATAACATAGATTTCTTTTACATGCATCGTTTTGTTTTACATTTTCATATCAAGAAAATGGTCGCTGTAACATTCATCAAATTCAAGTGGGGGTAGAGGTTTTCCGGTGGGTTTCCGAGTAAGATGGTTCCGTTTTAATGTTAAAAGTCCGGTATTTTCCTTTCCTATATGAACCAAAGAACACATTTATAGCCGTTTTTCTTTTTAAAAAATAATTATATTTAAAAAATAATAGCATTTAAACTTCAATTCACTCAGTAATGTACTTTTCCTCGCCGTAGAGCAAAAATACGTACATGGATGGAAAGCTGGAGATTTCATAAACTATTGATCTGAGTAACCTTGCTAAACCATGCGGAGTCAGTGTGTTTTAAATCGGTCATCCAATCAGGACGCTCATTATTCTTGTCCAAGATAAACAAAAAATACATTGCTAAAATTACCTGTGGGTGTTTCCCCACTTCAACTCGTAAATTTACATAGAAATCGGGGATATTTTGTCATAAGACTTCACACATAGTTTTGTCTATCATATTTTGTGAAGACAAACATAAAATGTTATTGCATTTGTCAATATTTTATGAGTATCAACTGTTTTTTCAACACCGTATCTGTTTCTCGATACAGCCGCCCGATTAAAGTTACCCGTGACCCACTTTAGCACGTTCTACCAGTTTTTTCTTAATAATGTTGTTTAAAAAGTAAGACCTCTCATTGATCTGCAATACATCGCCAACTAACACCATTCTTGTAGAATTGGCATATCCTTGTTGGGTTTTTTTTGTAGTTTTTTTTGTGTTTTTTTTTTAAGTTTCTACCACCCGGTTTTTTTCCATTTTTTGGATTTCGTGTTTCAATGGTCATATTATTTTTATGCATTTGTGTTTGTAATTATATCTCCCCTCGTTATTGGAGGGACATATTGTTTTCGCCCATTCCGTTCCACTTGTCGTAAGCATTTCCTGGTTCTTTCCTCATTAATGACTTTATCACCGGGTTTGTAACTGGCGCAAACCTACGGATGCCACTGATGGAACAGGAACAGTTTACCCTTCCGGAGCACATACGTCCACCTACGTCCACCCCGGCTTTTAGTGGGGTTCATGTTGCTCGATCTTTAGGTTTCTATGAAATGTTTAATAGATCATTGTTTGTCCTTTTGTTCTTTTTCTTTTGGCCATTGTGTTGTCTGTCCTTCTGCGATTTACGGATTCTGATTACCCCTTTGGTATGTTCAACCTCTTCTTGTGCTTAAATCGTGAATTTGTAATAACAGTCAATCACAAAATTATATGAAGACTATGAAGGAAACAATTTCAATCAATTTGCGTTTGTGCTTTAACATTTCAGCAAAATTGGTCAAGAAATGACCTCTGCATAATGTTTGGAAAACTTGTGGTTTTATATGCATAGAAAGAGTATAGGAGGTCGTGAGTAAATTATGTTCACTTGTTGTACCTCTCACCTCAACTCATGAACACATAAAATACATAAAATACCACACACATGCTGTTGGAAATAAACGTTAGAGAATGCCGATGGGGCAATCTTAAATGAACAATCCAGAGAAACTGGCAACATAGGTTACCCAAGCCGAAGAAACACTAAGCAAAAACACAACACAATATGTGTTAGACACCACTATACCCAAACAAACACAAATAACGTAAATAAACATGAGCCCTCCAACAAATAAATGGAGGTAAACACGAACCGAATATCGTTTTATGCGGAAATCGTAACGGAAATCAAGATCCTTGCTTTGGCAGACACAACAATTTGGAGGAGTTAAATACTCAATCCCCTTCGTGATAATCGGATATCATACGAGAATACAGATATAAACAAACACACAAAAATATGCGATGTTTCAATTCGGTAATATGCAATGAAAGTATCAGTGCTGTAACGTTAAGCCATGCCATGTGCACAATAAAGGCGCGAATATTAATTTTGGTTCGTATAACTAGCTTAACCCCGCCACAACTGTACCAAGCCATGAAAGTGAGCGGTCATGTATATGTGTTTTATAGGTATCGATTTTGCTACAGTTTTTCAGATTTTTCTTTTCGATCTTGGAATTAAGCGTTAGAGAAACCCGAAGGGGCAATCACGAAGAGGCAATCCAGAGAAATTGGCAACATTGGGCACACAAGACAAAGGACAAACACAAACAAGAAAAACCACAACACAGAAAACTTAAAAAGATGTGCAACACAGATCCACCATAAACCGTGGGTGAACCTAGGTTCTCGCGAATGGTAAGCAGTTCCTGCCTCTTATAAGACAGCGACCATGTAACTCATACAGTCAATATGTGTTGGACACTACTATATGCAAGCAAACACCAATAACGTAAATAAGACATGAGCCCTCCTACAGAAAACTGGAGGTAAAGACGAACCGAAGATCGTTTTCATGCAGAAATCGTAGCGGACTCAGAACGTTAAAACTGTTCCGACAGTGTGGTATTTTTGATTTTCATTTCATTATTTATCCTATAATAGATACTCTTATAAATATCATTGTGCAATGCATCAACACCTGCACACAATATCAAGGTGTTGCATCGTTTTAATAAAACCGTAGATATATAATATAGTGTGCATCACCCTTGTCCGGGATAACATTCACCAGGTACGCTAAAAAAATCAATAGATTGTAAAGCCATGCAATTTAAAAGTCTTCTGGAGCAATAAAACTAAATGACCTAAACATTATAGCTAGCCGAAATCAGTCAACTCTGACTGATGTAGGTGAACCTTAGTTTTAATAGTAATTTAATGTTTTTAGAAACTGTACATTTCGCTAATAAATCATGTCTGTGCTAAAGCACCGACTACTGGGTGGATGATACCCTAGGGGACTATTTATATTATCATCCTCTAAAGAGCTAACATCGTGGGTTAAGCTGCAAGTAGAAATCTTTTGTTAGCTCTTTAGAGGATGATAATGTTTTTGTCTTCTGTGTAGTGTTTTCTTAGTGTTCGTGTTCTATATTGTCATCTGTATAGCGATTTTAGTGCATCTGCTGTATAATAAATGACCCATTTCCATGTGATCTTCACCAGTGTTTTAAATAACACACCACAGCTTGTGTTGATGTGAGTGTTCTAAAAATAGCCATCCAATAGCCATAGGTGACCTAATACCCCAGTTCAGATATCTTACATAATATATCACACTGCACACATGATACACGTTACAGTATAATTGTATGCAATATTTTTGCCATTTTCTGCTGCTTTATTTTGTTTTATTGTTCTTTCGGCATTTAATTTTAAACGTTTTTCTTCAATTTCAGCTTCTGTTGTAGCAAATCTTTTACAACCTTTACTCTCCATTGTTTTACTTCTATTGATTATAAATGCACACAATACACAGCATGACCTAATTATTGTGCTTGGTCATCCTGTCAATCAGGGAGAGGCGTGTCTTTGATGAAAACTCATTGATAGAACCCACGTGGTTGCGTAAGTAGAAATACGGGGTATAAATAATTTCGCGCGCAAACATCGGTGTTTGTCCTCGCTGCATAAACCAATCACTGTTTAGAAAAAACGCTACACAGAAGACAAATAGTTTTATCGACCCAGTAATACACTTATGTATATTATTTTTTGATGTAATTGACCCGAAGACTAACAGAACTTACTTATATACCTGCACGCAATATGAAGGTGTGTTACAACGCTTTAGAATAAACTGTTATTAATCAGTAGATACTAAACGCTAGAAAGACTCAAGAGACCAATCAAACATAGACACAGGCAACGTTGTGCACAACGACAAACAAAACAAAACCCACAACACAGAAAACTAAAAAGATGAGAACGTATACACGAATCCACCTAAAGACCGGTGTTGAACCCGGGTCCTTTGAAAAATAGCACGTTTCTGGGCAGGATGTTTACAGATGATAGATATTAAAACAACCGGCAGTACAATAAAACAGACAACGTTATTGTCTGTTAAACTAGCATCTATGATAGAATTACCTCAGTGTCTTGACGAAATGCAGATGTGAATGATGTTTCTTTTCTTTAGCTATCGTTAATTGTTCGGAATGTGCATTAAAAACGTAGATATCAAATTTAGTGAGCACGACGCCATTCTGGAATAACTTTCATCCGGTACGCTTAAAGCCAACATATGTGAAAGCCAAATAATATAAAAGTCTTTGCGAGCAATAAAAAACCAAAGGGCCTAAACAAGATAGCTGAAATCGGCTAAGGTCGCCTATTCCTGAGGGAGGAGAACCTTATTTTAGATAATAATTAAATGATTTAAGAGCTTTAATTTTAGATAAATTTGTATATAATTTATTCACGATTGTCATGCCGTTTAACAGTAACACGATTGTCTTTACTAGTGGTGTAGGAACTGATTGTTGTTGATCATTGTATTTTTTTTGCCCTTTGACACTTTTGTTGTTTTGTTTCTGATTACCACTCTGGTATCTATTCTCAAACTTTCCACTATTGTAATTATATTAATAAGGTTGTATTTTGCTCTGTAACAATAATAAGAATGTAGATATTAAACTTAGCGCGCACGACGCGTTACTTGTTGGTTTATAGTGCTTTACGCCACTTTCAACAATATTTCAGTGATATCGTGGCAGTCGGTTTTATTGGTGGAGAAACCGAAGTACCCGAAGAAAACCACCGACCTGTCGCAAGTCACTCACAAACTTTATCACATAATGTTGTATCGAGTACATCTCGCCATGATCGGGATTCAAACTCATAACGTTACTGTTGATAGCCACTGTTTGCATAGGTAGTTGTAAATGCAACTACCATGCGATCACGACAACGACGACCCCCAATTGGGGGAAGCACAGACAGTCATAGCAACCAACCGGTTAAACATGTCAGGAAACCTACACAAGATACTGATTTTAGATGTATGATGAAAATCTACGATATTAACCACTCGAACACAGTCTTCCATAGTCCCTAGTCATATAGGTATCCATGGAAACACGGTCATTGACCAGGAAGTCAAGGACACATTGGATAACTCAATATCCAATTACACTATTGTGTAGACGGATTTAAAGTCTTTGATAATGAAATATATTTTAAAACGCTGGAAGGCCAGCTTGGACCAGTAAATTAAAAAATAAAAATAGACGAAATGTTTTCCTTAATGGGCCTGACTATTTGTTATTACGTCAAAATACCACGGAACAGGTGGTCTGGACCAGATGTCGTATTAGTTGTGGTAGATTTACACATAGCTAATAATGAAATAATGAGGAACAACCTGAATACGTTCGGATTAATTCCATTGAGCGGTATTCACCGACATATATTTTAATCGATTGCGTAGATGTTGCTGATGTTCGTCAGACATTCTGCAATGTCAACACGTTATGAGGGTTATTTAGATAGATAATATACGAGTTCTAAATATATGGGGGTGTGTTTTTTTTATCTTTTTCATTTTTCTTTAATTTGAACATATAACCCGATTGCTTTATATACAAATAAGTCTTAGTTCTTTTAAAAGGTCTTCTAGTTTAAGGAAATTGATTTCTAGAATTTAATCATACCATGAAATAGCTGAAATATTGCTAAAGTTGGCGTTAAGCACAAATTAATCAATCAATCCTTGATTTTAGAAATATTGTATAAACGATGTTGAAATAAACGTTAAAGAATACCGAAGGGGTAATCAAAAAATTTTCAATCCAGAGAAACTGGCAACAAATGGTACACAAGACGAAGAAAAACAAAGCAAAAACACAACACAATAGGTGTTGGATACCACTATGCGCAACCAAACACAAATAACGTAAATAAGACATCCACCCTCCTACAAACAACTGGAGGTAAAAACGAATCGAACATGGTTTTTATGCGGAAATCGTAACGGATATCAGAACATAAAGACACATAATAGAACAACACAAAAACAAAAAAGATGAGCAACACTTACTCCACTATAAAACCGGAGGTAAAGTCAGGTGCTCGCGAAGGGTAAGCAGTTCCTGCTTCTTATAAGACACTCGATCGCCGTGTTATTCATATATACAGTCAAGTCCGGTAAAAGTCTTGGCAGTGATAGAGGAAAGAAAACATCTACATAAAAAGTAAAAGATCCATTGTCATTTCAGACATGGATATTTCGTAACGGTCAACTCGATTGTGATGACAACTGTAGAAATTTTGCAGCAATGTAGCCTTGCTTGAGTAACTTTTGCGTCAGTAGCTGAGCTCTGTCCAGAAAATCATTGTACTGGGCACAAGCTCTAGAATAACGTATGAGTTGTGTGCATACGCTTGTGATGCTGGAATATTGCTACTGATGAAGTCTTGATTTTCTTTTTAGTTCATAAGGATAAAAATAACAGAGCACTGAGTTCATATATAGGTAGTTGATCTGCACAAATTCTTTTTTTTTACTTAATCCCCAAACCTTATCCTAATAATAGAAAATATCTGTATTAATTAGTAATTAATATTCCGAACACTTCCTTATTATCTTATTCAGAGTTATTAGTGTGCTCATTTAAATTCATATTTTTAAAGCTCATATTTCTAATATTAGAGATTATGGGAGAAATAGCTTATTCTTGTGGATGACATTTCATTTAATTTCATTACACGATTGTTTATTTTTAATTGAATATTTTCATCGGATTTAAAATTTAGAAAGATTAAAAATCTACATGCAATACTATCCTCTCGAAGGAAATAGAAAATCTATTCAAAATGAATCATAAGTAATGATACAAGCAAAATCGTGAATAAATGTTTTCTTCATTAACTTGATCGTGTATGAATTACCATTTCACAACAACAATCCTTGCTATGAGTACGAATAGTTTGAAACCCCAAGAGTAATCAGAAGTCATAAATCGAGGGACAGACAATACAATGACCAAAAGAAAAAGGGCAAAAGAAAGTCAAGAAACAATGGTCGACAAACCACCAAACGGAAAACTAAAAATTGAACATGAACCCCTCTAAAAACCGGGGATGAACTCAGATGTTCCGGGAATGGTAGACAATCCCTGCTCCACTAGTGACAATCGTGGTGTAACCCTTGTTGAAAATACGGTGATAAGTCATTAAAGAGGAAAGAAGGGTGAAATTGTAACTATGACAAATGGAACATATTCGTTGCCATCTAAAACACATGCAGTAAGTAACAGTGAACCAAGTCATGATGGGGACCGTTAAAAAAATAATTTCAGCATTGTGGAGAGATGGAGAATCAGATTGTCCTTTTGTGCTGTCTGTCCTTCTTCGATTTACGGATTCTGATTACCCCTTTGGTATCTTTAAACTCTTCTTAGAAAACTTCCGTGAACTTGAATGCTCTGTTTAAGTCAGATCTGAATAGTGAGCTAGATCATTGGCAGTAGTTGCAAAATTGGAATTCCAAAAGTTAGTTTTGTTAATTACATGTAACAAATACGTTGTAATCGAATAACTTTTTGTCGTTTCTCTAAATTGCAATGCATGTTTGAGATAAATGTACTCTTCGGCGACAGAGGTTGATAAATACAATGCAGGTTTCTGTGAGAGTTCGTGTTGACTTCCTATTGTCTGATTTTTGTGCTTTCTTCGTTTGTTTTTAAGCTTTGTTTTATTTTTATTTTTTTCTTGCTTGTTTCATATCTAAGCCAATATATTGAGTGGGTGAGTGATTGTTGTTTAACACATACTCAGCAATTTTGCAGCTACATGTATATCATGCGAGAACAAGTTAATTTTTAATGAGATGATGCTGAAGTTTGGTTTGTACTAGACACACTTAGTTGGTTTGATTCGATCGGTGCTAGAATCCACGATCTACCGCACTCGTAGCGAGCACTATCAAGCCATTACACCACGGATGCGGTTGCAAAGATATTGACAGCGAGGTCCAATTAAAAACGAACCTTAAAGATAAAAGTCTATTTCACTTTTCCCATCGTAATATTCCATTTGTATAAAGAGCATTCCAGCAGCACATGCATATGGAGAATATATATCTCACTTATTATGATATTCAAAAATGTGTTGTTTCTATAAGGATTTTATTTATAGAGGGTTGCTCTCAATAACGATGCTGCAGACACATGCGTTCCCAATCGTTAAGCTAAAGCCATCACCTCGAAGGTGTTAAGGTCACCGTCATGGCTTGGTTAACCGCTACGTAATGTCTACCGGCATATTCCGTTCGCAGTAGTCAAAATCCCATTCTTTCCTTGTTCATGACTTATCACCAAATGTGACTTATCTTGGGAAATTGTTTTTAAATGAAACACGACTGATGTCATCACTAGTTGGGTGGGAACTGACTATCCTCATGGCTCACCCCAGTTTTTAGTGGGGTTCTTGTGGCTCAAACTTTTGTTTTCCTATTAGAATTTTCTGGATTATTGTTTGTTTTTGCATTTGGCCATGGCAGTGTCTATCTTTCGATATACGGCTTCTGATTACCCCTTCAACTCTATTTGCTGTGTATTACCTGTGTGTTGAAATTGTAGGTGTCTTTGTATCAAAAATATCTTCTGACTTCTGATACTCTATGTTGGTCTTGTCAGTTTCTAATGATGTTTCAACTTCACTTGTCATATTCATGCATATCCATGCTTTGTGAATTATATAAAGTTTAGCCTTTAAGCACTCCTTACAAGAATACTTGGCATGTTTAAAACGATATATTCGATTAAAAAAGCCTCTCCTGATACTAGTAATACGTTCACATGATTATTCCTTTGGTAAGCAAATTCTCGGTTTTTTGTACTTTTTTACTTATTTATTTTTTTGTAGCATATTGAATTGGATCTAATCCTTAAATTTTTATATCTCTTTTTATCTTTATATTTTGGTATATTCCGTATGAACTATATATGAAACCCATTAGGGAGCATGAGAGGGAGTTCAGGCGATACATCGGTGCGGGGTCCGGAGTCCAAGAAGGGGCCTGTGAATCTCTGAGGAGCCCCATAGACGTTTTATTTGGATTTTTCATTTTTTGGGGTGGTATTTTATTTCAGCTATTTTTAGTTTATTTAGAAAAATAATTATGTAAAATTCACTTAGATTTCTGAATTCTTGTTGTTGATCATCACTCACATTTACATTGTAACCAGGGAGGCCATCATTTCATTATATTACATATATTTACTGTCTGCCAGGTCCAAACTTTGCAAGTTCTTGTTTGAAATCCTCAATTTCGAGAGAAGTCTGAGCATGTCCCCGGTGCCCTAAGCTAGTCTTGTTCCGCCTTGCAAGATTTCTCTTAGAGGCCCTGAATACCATCAATAATATTCTTCACCAGATTCTTTTCCTTTTACATTGTATATAGATTTTTTCAAATTCCTCCATCATGAACAAGACTTTTACCGAACTTGACTATGTCCGTAATACGACGGGTGTCTCATAATAAACAGGTTCTGCTTACCATTAGCAAGCATCTATGTTAACCCCCATAATGTGATCATCTTGTTAGTTTGCTGTGTTGTATTCTTTTGTCTTCCTTGCTATGACGAGGTCCGTGTTGGTCATCATTTTAATTTTCTGTGTTGTATTCTTTTGTCTTCCTTGCTATGATGAGGTCCGTGTTGGTCATCATTTTAATTTTCTGTGTTGTATTCTTTTGTCTTTCTTGCTATGATGAGGTCCGTGTTGGTCATCTTTTTAATTTTCTATGTTGTATTCTTTTGTCTTCCTTGCTATGATGAGGTCCGTGTTGGTCATCATTTTAATTTTCTATGTTGTATTCTTTTGTCTTCCTTGCTATGATGAGGTCCGTGTTGGTCATCATTTTAATTTTCTGTGTTGTATTCTTTTGTCTTCCTTGCTATGATGAGGTCCGTGTTGGTCATCATTTTAATTTTCTATGTTGTATTCTTTTGTCTTCCTTCCTATGATGAGGTCCGTGTTGGTCATCTTTTTAGTTTGCTGTGTTGTATTCTTTTGTCTTCCTTGCTATGATGAGGTCCATGTGGTCATCTTTTAAATTTTCTATGTTGTATTCTTTTGTCTTCCTTGCTATGATGAGGTCCGTGTTGGTCATCATTTTAGCTTTCTATGTTGTATTCTTTTGTCTTCCTTGCTATGATGAGGTCCGTGTTGGTCATCTTTTTAGTTTGCTGTGTTGTATTCTTTTGTCTTCCTTGCTATGATGAGGTCCGTGTTGGTCATCTTTTTAATTTTCTATGTTGTATTCTTTTGTCTTCCTTGCTATGATGAGGTCCATGTTGGTCATCTTTTTAATTTTCTATGTTGTATTCTTTTGTCTTCCTTGCTATGATGAGGTCCGTGTTGGTCATCATTTTAATTTTCTATGTTGTATTCTTTTGTCTTCCTTGCTATGATGAGGTCCGTGTTGGTCATCATTTTAGCTTTCTATGTTGTATTCTTTTGTCTTCCTTGCTATGATGAGGTCCGTGTTGGTCGTCTTTTTAGTTTGCTGTGTTGTATTCTTTTGTCTTCCTTGCTATGATGAGGTCCGTGTTGGTCATCTTTTTAATTTTCTATGTTGTATTCTTTTGTCTTCCTTGCTATGATGAGGTCCGTGTTGGTCATCATTTTAATTTTCTATGTTGTATTCTTTTGTCTTCCTTGCTATGATGAGGTCCGTGTTGGTCATCATTTTAAATTTCTATGTTGTATTCTTTTGTCTTCCTTGCTATGATGAGGTCCGTGTTGGTCATCTTTTTAGCTTTCTATGTTGTATTCTTTTGTCTTCCTTGCTATGATGAGGTCCGTGTTGGTCATCTTTTTAGTTTGCTGTGTTGTATTCTTTTGTCTTCCTTGCTATGATGAGGTCCGTGTTGGTCATCATTTTAATTTTCTATGTTGTATTCTTTTGTCTTCCTTGCTATGATGAGGTCCGTGTTGGTCATCATTTTAATTTTCTATGTTGTATTCTTTTGTCTTCCTTGCTATGATGAGGTCCGTGTTGGTCATCTTTTTAGCTTTCTATGTTGTATTCTTTTGTCTTCCTTGCTATGATGAGGTCCGTGTTGGTCATCTTTTTAGTTTGCTGTGTTGTATTCTTTTGTCTTCCTTGCTATGATGAGGTCCGTGTTGGTCATCATTTTAATTTTCTATGTTGTATTCTTTTGTCTTCCTTGCTATGATGAGGTCCGTGTTGGTCATCTTTTTAGCTTTCTATGTTGTATTCGTTTGTCTTCCTTGCTACGATGAGGTCCGTGTTGGTCATCTTTTTAGCTTGCTGTGTAGTATTCTTTTGTCTTCCTTGCTATGACGAGGTCCGTGTTGGTCATTTATTTAGTTTGCTGTGTTGTATTCTTTTGTCTTCCTTGCGATGATGAGGTCCGTGTTGGCCATCATTTTAGTTTGCTGTGTTGTATTCTTTTGTCTTCCTTGCTATGATGAGGTCCGTGTTGGTCATCTTTTTAGCTTGCTGTGTTGTATTCTTTTGTCTTCCTTGTTATGATGAGGTCCGTGTTGGTCATCTTTTTAGCTTGCTGTGTTGTATTCTTTTGTCTTCCTTCCTATGATGAGGTCCGTGTTGGTCATCTTTTTCGCTTGCTGTGTTGTATTCTATTGTCTTCCTTGTTATGATGAGGTCCGTGTTGGTCATCTTTTTAGCTTGCTGTGTTGTATTCTTTTGTTTTCCTTGCGATGATGAGGTCGTGTTGGTCATCTTTTTAGTTTTCTATGTTGTATTCTTTTGTCTTGCTTGCTATGATGAGGTCCGTGTTGGTCATATTTTTAGTTTGCTGTGTTGTATTCTTTTGTCTTCCTTCCTATGATGAGGTCCGTGTTGGTCATCTTTTTAGTTTGCTGTGTTGTATTCTTTTGTCTTCCTTGCTATGATGAGATCCATGTTGGTCATCTTTTTAATTTTCTGTGTTGTATTCTTTTGTCTTCCTTGCTATGATGAGGTCCATGTTGGTCATCTTTTTAGTTTGCTGTGTTGTATTCTTTTGTCTTCCTTGTTATGATGAGGTCCGTGTTGGTCATCTTTTTAGCTTGCTGTGTTGTATTCTTTTGTCTTCCTTGCTATGATGAGATCCGTGTTGGTTATCGTTTTAGTTTGCTGTGTTGTATTCTGCTGCCTTGCTTGCTATCATGAGGTCCGTGTTGGTCATCTTTTTAGCTTGCTGTGTTGTATTCTTTTGTCTTCCTTGCTACGATGAGGTTCGTGTTGGTCATTTTTTTAGTTTGCTGTGTTGTATTCTTTTGTCTTCCTTGCTATGATGAGGTCCGTGTTGGTCATCTTTTTAGCTTCCTGTGTTGTATTCTTTTGTCTTCCTTGCTATGATGAGGTCCGTGTTGGTTATCGTTTTAGCTTGCTGTGTTTTATTCTTTTGTCTTCCTTGCTATGATGAGGTCCGTGTTGGTTATCGTTTTAGCTTGCTGTGTTTTATTCTTTTGTCTTCCTTGCTATGATGAGGTCCGTGTTGGTCATCCTTTTAATTTTCTGTGTTGTGTTCTTTTGTTTTGTTTGTCTTCGCTCTGTGTCTTTTGCCCAATGTTGCCCGTTTCTCTGGATTGACAATTCTTTATTGCCCATTCGATTCTCTCTAACGCTTACTTAATAGCTTATCAGAATCTTACCCATGTAGAAACTTGCGAAATTGTGACCTCTAGTTGAGTCGTAGTTAATCGCAAGAGAAAACCGGAGGGGTAATCAAGAATGAACAATCCAGACAGATTGGCAGCATTGGGTACACAAGACACAAGACGAAGACAAGCAAAGCAAAAAACACAACACAATATGTGTTGGACATCACTATGCAAAAAATGTATACGAAAACAAACACATATAAGGTAAATAAGAAATTATTAGACAGGTTTAGAAATGTATTGTGTATGGTTGTGTTGAATTGTATATAAAAATCGTTCAATAATTTTTTTTCACAATCTCCTATTGTTAATTAACCTTTCATATTTATATTGTGATTCTTCCAATTACATGATAAGAAGAGTTTGAAGATACCAAAGGGGTATTCCGTAAATCGAAGAAGGACAGACAACACAATGGCCAAAAGAAAAAAGACAAAAGGACAAACAACGATCTACAAAACATACACATAAAACTAAAGATTGAGTAACACGAAGCCCACTTTGGAGGAAGCACAGACAGTAATAGCAACCAACCGGTTAAACATGGCAGGAAACCTACACACGATACTGATTTTAGATGTATGATGGAAATCTACGATATTAACCACTCGAACACACAGTCTTCCCTAGTCCCTAGTCATATAGGTATCCATGGAAACACGGTCATTGACCAGGAAGTCAAGGACACATTGGATAACTCAATATCCAATAACACTATTGTGTAGACGGACTTAAAGTCTTTGATAAAGAAATATATTTTAAAACGCTGGAAGGCCAGCTTGGACCAGTAAATTAAAACATTAAAAATAGACGAAATGCTTTCCTTAATTGGCCTGACTATTTGTTATTACGTCAAAATACCACGGAACAGGTGGTCTGGACCAGATGGCGTATTAGTTGTGGTAGACTTACACATAGCTAATATTGAAATAATGAGGAACGACCTGAATACGTTTGGATTAATTCCATTGAGCGGTATTCACTGACATATATTGTAATCGATTGCGTAGATGTTGCTGATGTTCGTCTGGCATTCTGCAATGTCAACACTTTATGGGGGGTTATTTAAATAGAAAATATAAGTTCTAAATATATGGGTTTTTTTTATATCTTTTTAATTTTTTCTTTAATTTGAACATATAACCCGATTGCTTTATATATAAATATGTCTTAGTTCTTAAGGTCTTCTAGTTTAAAGAAATTGATTTCTAGAATTTAACCATACCATGAAATAGCTGAAATATTGCTAAAGTTGGCGTTAAGCACAAATTAATCAATCAATCCTTGATTTTAGAAATATTGTATAAACGATGTTGAAATAAACGTTAGAGAATACCGAAGGGGTAATCAAAAAATGACAATCCAGAGAAACTGGCAACAAATGGTACACAAGACGAAGAAAAACTAAGCAAAAACACAACTCAATAGGTGTTGGATACCACTATGCGCAACCAAACACAAATAACGTAAATAAAACATCCAAACTACTGGAGGTAAAGACAAACCGAACATCTTTTCTATGCGGAAATCGTAACGGATATCAGAACATAAAGACACATAATAGGACAACACAAAAAATTAAAAAGATGAGCAACACGGACCCCACTATAAAACCGGAGGTAAAGTCAGGTGCTCGCGAAGGGTTAGCAGTTCCTGCTTCTTATAAGACACCCGCCATGTTACTCATATATACAGTCAAGTCCGGTAAAAGTCTTGGCAGTGATAGAGGAAAGAAAACATCTACGTAAAATGTAAAAAATCCATTGTTATTTGAGAAATGAATATTTCGTAACGGTCAACTCGATTGTGATGACAACTGTAGAAATTTTGCAGCAATGTAGCCTTGTTTGAGTGACTTTTGCGTTAGCAGCTGAGCTCTGTCCATAAAATCATTGTACTGGGCACAAGCTCTAGAATAACGTATGAGTTGTGTACATACGCTTGTGATGCTGGAATATTGCTACTGATGAAGTTTTGATTTTCTTTTTAGTTCATAAGGATACAATTAACAGAGCACTGAGTTCATATATAGGTAGTTGATCTGCACAAATTCTTTTTTTTTACTTAATCCCCAAACCTTATTCTAATAATAGAAAATATCTGTATTAATTAGTAATTAATATTCCGAACACTTCCTTATTATCTTATTCAGAATTATTAGTATGCTCATTTAAATTCAAATTTTTAAAGCTCATATTTCTAATATTAGAGATTATGGGAGAAATAACTTATTCTTGTGGATGACATTACATTTAATATCATTACACGATTGTTTATTTTTAATTGAATATTTTCATCGGATTTAAAATTTAGAAAGATTAAAAACCTACATGCAATACTATCCTCTCGAAGGAAATAGAAAATCTAATCAAAGTGAATTATAAGTAATGATACAAACAAAATCACGAATAAATGTTTTTCTTCATTAACTTGATCGTGTATGAATTACCATTTCACAACAACAATCCTTGCTATGAGTACGAATAGTGTGAATCCCCAAGGGTAATCAGAAGTCATAAATCGAGGGACAGACAATACAATGACCAAAAGAAAAAGGACAAAAGAAAGTCAAGAAACAATGGTCGACAAACCACCAAACGGAAAGCTAAAAATTGAACATGAACCCCTCTAAAAACCGGGGATGAACTCAGATGTTCCGGGAATGGTAGACAATCCCTGCTCCACTAGTGACAATCGTGGTGTAACCCTTGTTGAAAATACGGTGATAAGTCATTAAAGAGGAAAGAAGGGTGAAATTGTAACTATGACAAATGGAACATATTCGTTGCCATCTAAAACACATGCAGTAAGTAACGGTGAACCAAGTCATGATGGGGACCGTTAAAAAATAATTTCAGCATTGTGGAGAAATGGAGAATCAGATTGTCCTTTTGTGCTGTCTGTCCTTCTTCGATTTACAGATTTTGATTACCCCTTTGGTATCTTTAAATTCTTCTTAGAAAACCTCCGTGAACTTGAATGCTCTGTTTTAGTCAGATCTGAATAGTGAGCTAGATCATTGGCAGTAGTTGCAAAAATTGGAATTCCAAAAGTTAGTTTTGTTAATTACATGTAACAAATACGTTGTATTCGAATAACTTTGTGTCGTTTCTCTAAATTGCAATGTATGTTTGAGATAAATGTACTCTTCGGCGACAGAGGTTGATAAATACAATGCAGGTTTCTGTGAGAGTTCGTGTTGTCTTCCTATTGTCTGATTTTTGTGCTTTCTTCGTTTGTTTTTAAGTTTTGTTTTATTTATATTTTGTCATGCTTGTTTCATATCTAAGCCAATATATTGAGTGGGTGAGTGATTGTTGTTTAACACATACTCAGCAATTTTGCAGCTACATGTATATCATGCGAGAACAAGTTAATTTTTAATGAGATGATGCAGAGGTTCGGTTTCTACTAGACACACTTAGTTGGTTTGATTCGATCGGTGCTCGAATCCACAATCTACCGCACTCGTAGCGAGCACTATCAAGCCATTACACCACGGATGCGGTTGCAAAGATATTGACAGCGAGGTCCAATTAAAAACGAACCTTAAAGATAAAAGTCTATTTCACTTTTCCCATCGTAATTTTCCATTTGTATAAAGAGCATTCCAGCAGCACATGCATATGGAGAATATATATCTCACTTATTATGATATTCAAAAATGTGTTGTTTCTATAAGGATTTTATTTATAGAGGGTTGCTCTCAATAACGATGCTGCTGACACATGCGTTCCCAATCGTTAAGCTAAAGCCATGACTTCGAAGGTGTTAAGGTCACCGTCATGGCTTGGTTAACCGCTATGTAATGTCTACCGGCATATTCCGTTCGCAGTAGTCAAATTCCCATCCTTTCCTTGTTCATGACTTATCACCATATGTGACTTATCTTGGGAAATTGTTCTTAAATGAAACACGACTGATGTCATCACTAGTTGGGTGGGAACTGACTATCCTCATGGCTCACCCCAGTTTTTAGTGGGGTTCTTGTGGCTCAAAATTTTGTTTTCCTATTAGAATTTTCTGGATTATTGTTTGTTTTTGCATTTGGCCATGGCAGTGTCTATCTTTCGATATACGGTTTCTGATTACCCCTTCAACACTATTTGCTGTGTATTACCTGTGTGTTGAAATTGTAGGTGTCTTTGTATCAAAAATATCTTCTGACTTCTGATACTCTGTTGGTCTTGTCAGTTACCAATGATGTTTCAACTTCACTTGTTATATTCATGCATATCCATGCTTTGTGAATTATATAAAGTTTAGCCTTTAAGCACTCCTTACAAGAATACTTGGCATGTTTAAAACGATATATTCGATTAAAAAAGCCTCTCCTGATACTAGTAATACGTTCACATGATTATTCCTTTGGTAAGCAAATTCTCGGTTTTTTGTACTTTTTTCCTTATTTATTTTTTTGTAGCATATTGAATTGGATCTAATCTTTAAATCTTTATATCTATTTTTATCTTTATATTTTTGTATATTCGGTATGAACTATATATGAATCCCATTAGGGAGCATGAGAGGGAGTTCAGGCGGTACATCGGTGCGGGGTCCGGAATCCAAGAAGGGGCCTGTGAATCTCTGAGGAGCACCATAGACGTTTTATTTGGATTTTTCATTTTTTGGGGTGGTATTTTCAACTATTTTGAGTTTATCTAGAAAAATAATTATGTAAAATTCACTTAGATTTCTGAATTCTTGTTGATCATCACTCACATTTACATTGTAACCAGGGAGGTCATCATTTCATTATATTACATATATTTACTGTCCGTCAGGTCTAAACATTGCAAGTTCTTGTTTGAAATCCTCAATTTCGAGAGAAGTCTGAGCATGTTCCCGGGACCCTAAGGTAGTCTTGTTCCGCCTTGCAAGATTTCTCTTGGAGACCCTGAATACCATCAATAATAATCTTAACCAGATTCTTTTCCTTTTACATTGTATATAGATTTTTTCCCGTTCCTCCATCATGGACAAGACTCTTACCGGACTTGACTATGTCCGTAATACGACGGGTGTCTCATAATAAACAGGATCTGCTTACCATTAGCAAGCATCTATGTGATCATCTTTTTAGTTTGCTGTGTTGTATTCTTTTGTCTTGCTTGCTATGACGGGGTTCGTGTTGGTCATCTTTTTAGTTTGTTGTGTTGTATTCTTTTGTCCTGTTTGCTATGATGAGGTCCGTGTTGATCATCTTTTTAGTTTGTTGTGTTGTATTCTTTTGTCCTGTTTGCTATGATGAGGTCCGTGTTGGTCATCTTTTTAGTTTGTTGTGTTGTATTCTTTTGTCCTGCTTGCTATGATGTGGTCCGTGTTGGTCATCTTTTTAGTTTGCTGTGTTGTATTCTTTTGTCCTCCTTGCTATGATGAGATCTGTGTTGGTCATCTTTTTAGTTTTCTGTGTTGTATTCTTTTGTCTTGCTTGCTATGATGAGGTCCGTGTTGGTCATCTTTTTAGTTTGTTGTTGTATTCTTTTGTCTTCCTTGCTATGATGAGGTCCGTGTTGGTCATCTTTTTAGTTTGTTGTGTTGTATTCTTTTGTCCTGTTTGCTACGATGAGGTCCGTGTTGGTCATCTTTTTAGTTTGCTGTGTTGTATTCTTTTGTCCTCCTTGCTATGATGAGGTCCGTGTTGGTCATCTTTTTAGTTTTCTGTGTTGTATTCTTTTGTCTTGCTTGCTATGATGAGGTCCGTGTTGGTCATCATTTTAGTTTGTTGTGTTGTATTCTTTTGTCCTGTTTGCTATGATGAGGTCCGTGTTGGTCATCTTTTTAGTTTGTTGTGTTGTATTCTTTTGTCCTGCTTGCTATGATGAGGTCCGTGTTGGTCATCTTTTTAGTTTGTTGTGTTTTATTCTTTTGTCCTGTTTACTATGATGAGGTGCGTGTTGGTCATCTTTTTAGTTTGTTGTCTTGTATTCTTTTGTCCTGTTTGCTATGATGAGGTCCGTGTTGGTCATCTTTTTAGTTTGTTGTGTTGTATTCTTTTGTCCTGTTTCCTATGATGAGGTCCGTGTTGGTCATCTTTTTAGCTTGTTGTGTTGTATTCTTTTGTCCTCCTTGCTATGATGAGATCTGTGTTGGTCATCTTTTTAGTTTTCTGTGTTGTATTCTTTTGTCTTGCTTGCTATGATGAGGTCCGTGTTGGTCATCTTTTTAGTTTGTTGTTGTATTCTTTTGTCTTCCTTGCTATGATGAGGTCCGTGTTGGTCATCTTTTTAGTTTGTTGTGTTGTATTCTTTTGTCCTGTTTGCTATGATGAGGTCCGTGTTGGTCATCTTTTTAGTTTGCTGTGTTGTATTCTTTTGTCCTCCTTGCTATGATGAGGTCCGTGTTGATCATCTTTTTAGTTTTCTGTGTTGTATTCTTTTGTCTTGCTTGCTATGATGAGGTCCGTGTTGGTCATCCTTTTAGTTTGTTGTGTTGTATTCTTTTGTCCTGTTTGCTATGATGAGGTCCGTGTTGGTCATCTTTTTAGTTTGTTGTGTTGTATTCTTTTGTCCTGCTTGCTATGATGAGGTCCGTGTTGGTCATCTTTTTAGTTTGTTGTGTTTTATTCTTTTGTCCTGTTTACTATGATGAGGTGCGTGTTGGTCATCTTTTTAGTTTGTTGTCTTGTATTCTTTTGTCCTGTTTGCTATGATGAGGTCCGTGTTGGTCATCTTTTTAGTTTGTTGTGTTGTATTCTTTTGTCCTGTTTCCTATGATGAGGTCCGTGTTGGTCATCTTTTTAGCTTGTTGTGTTGTATTCTTTTGTCCTCCTTGCTATGATGAGGTCCGTGTTGGTCATCTTTTTAGCTTGCTGTGTTGTATTCTTTTGTCTTGCTCACTATGATGAGGTCTGTGTTGATCATCTTTTTAGTTTGTTGTGTTGTATTCTTTTGTCCTGCTTGCTAAGATGAGGTCCGTGTTGGTCATCTTTTTAGTTTGTTGTGTTGTATTCTTTTGTCCTGTTTGCTATGATGAGGTCCGTGTTGGTCATCTTTTTAGTTTGTTGTGTTGTATTCTTTTGTCCTGTTTGCTATGATGAGGTCCGTGTTGGTCATCTTTTTAGTTTGTTGTGTTGTATTCTTTTGTCCTGTTTGCTATGATGAGGTCCGTGTTGGTCATCTTTTTAGTTTGTTGTGTTGTATTCTTTTGTCCTGTTTGCTATGATGAGGTCCGTGTTGGTCATCTTTTTAGTTTGCTGTGTTGTATTCTTTTGTCTTGCTCACTATGATGAGGTCTGTGTTGATCATCTTTTTAGTTTTCTGTCTTGTATTCTTTTGTCCTGCTTGCTATGATGGGGTCCGTGTTGGTCATCATTTTAATTGT
Organism: Bathymodiolus septemdierum; assembly: GCA_963383655.1. NCBI lineage: Eukaryota > Metazoa > Mollusca > Bivalvia > Mytilida > Modiolidae > Bathymodiolus > Bathymodiolus septemdierum. The sequence continues at coordinate 32,465,839 of OY726529.1, read as the reverse complement.
CTGTGTTGTGTTCTTTTGTTTTGTTTGTCTTCGCTGTGTCTTTTGCCCAATGTTGCCTGTTTCTCTGGATTGACAATTCTTTATTGCCCATTCGATTCTCTCTAACGCTTACTTAATAGCTTATCAGAATCTGACACATGTAGAAACTTGCGAAGTTGTGACCTCTAGTTGAGTCGTAATTAATCGCAAGAGAAAACCGGAGGTGTAATCAAGAATGAACAATCCAGACAGATTGGCAACATTGGGTACACAAGACACAAGACGAAGACAAGTAAAACAAAAAAAACAACACAATATGTGTTGGACACCACTGTACAAAAACAAACACGTATAACGTAAAAAAGAAATTATAAGACAGGTTAAGAAATGCATTGGGTATGGTTGTGTTGAGTTGCATATAAATATCGTTCAATAATTGTTTTTTTCACAATCTCCTATTGTTAATTAACTTTTCATATTTGTATTGTGATTCTTCCAATTACATGATAAGAAGAGTTTGAAGATACCAAAGGGGTATTCCGTAAATCGAAGAAGGACAGACAATAAAATGGTCAAAAGACAAAGGACAAAGGTACTAACAACGATCTACAAAACACCACACAGAAAACTAAAGATCGAGTAACACTAACCCCACTACAAAGTCGGGGTGAACGCAGGTGCTCCGGAAGGGCATAGGCAGTTCCTGCTCCACTAGTGACAATCGTCGTGTTACGCTAGTTATGCTCTTCTGATAATCGCTAAATCCTGATTCGCATAAGCCGTTGATAATTCATGAATGAGGAAAGGACCGGAAAGTGTTAACGACAAGTGGAACAAATCCGTGCTAATTTGTGACACAGATATTCCGTAACGGTTAATTAGATCTCAACTCACCTGATTTTTGGGACAAACAAACGAATAAAATACTGGCGGTGTTAATTAAATAGGTGTGTGGCTAACAGTCCTCGCATTTTGGTAATTAGGACCTCCTGCGACCAGTAAATAATAAACTGAAAATTGCTTACTAGTTAAAGATGTAATATATAGTAGTCTGTCATAAATTAGAGTTGGAAATTCCTATGATTTGACATTCAAACGTATTAATGATCTTCCTGGGTATTTCTTGGCATTCATACGACAAAGGGGTTAATCGTATTGTATTAAATCTTAAGATTTACGGATTCTGATTTCCCCTTTGGTATCTTTGGTATCTTCAAACTCTTCTTAAAAGATAATACTCAAATTAATTTATTATCTAAATGTATTTAGCGTTAATATTTTAAGAACAAATATAAAACTTTGTTATATCTTAAATGTATTTGATGTACTGGGGGAATCTCAAATGTTATCCGCAAAAATATTTAACATAATAACTGTAAAATGTCAGAAAGTATGTAAAATGGCAATTAGGACGATTGTTTTATAACAATCTAGTTTAATCCCGCCATTTTCAATCAAAGTGTGTGTTCAAGGCTAGTCGAATGAACGGTCATGTATATGCGTGTAAATGGGGCCGTCGTATGGATTGGTAGTTGAATTTGCTACTACCTATGCAATCAGTACCTATCACCACTCAGTTTGTGAGTTCGTATCTCCGCTTATGGCGAGGTATACTCGATACAACAACATTATGTGATAAAATTTGTCAGTGACTCATGACAGATCGGTGGTTTTCTCTGGGTATTCCGGTTTCCTCCACCAATAAAACTGACCGGCACGATATAGCTGAAATATTTTTAAAAGCGTCATTAAACACCATAAGCCAAACCCAATCCTCAATTTAGTTTATCATCTAAATGTATTTAGCATCTTATCTTAAGAAATAATGTAAAAAAAAACTAAAATGTTATCCGCAAAAGTATTTTACATAAATACTGAAAAATGTCATGCAATATGTAAAATGACAGTTTTAGACGATTATTTTCATAAAACTAGTTTAACCCTGCCACTTTCTATTAAGAAGAGTTTGAAGATACCAACTTAGGGGTAATCAGAATACGTAAATCGATGAAGGACAGACAACACACTGGCCAAAAGAAAAAAGACAAAAAGACAAACAACGATCTACAAAAACTACACAGAAAACAAAAAATCTAGTAACACGAACCCTACTAAAAACCGGAGATGAACTCAGGTGCTCCGGAAGGGTCTGTAGTTCCTGCTCCGCGTGAGGCACCCGTCGTCAATCTTGGTTTTGATAATTAAATTGCACTCACGGTCATGTATATACGTGTAAGGAATTTACATTTTGTCTTGTACGACGTTCCAATTAGATTATGGAAGAGTCATGTCGGTGTGGTATTTTTTGCTTTGCTTTCCATTTTATTGTTTGTCATCGACATACGTTCGATCGATCGATCGATCGAACGAGAGAGAGAGAGAGAGAGAGAGAGAGAGAGAGAGGGGCAAATGTATATAAATATTGTGCAAACATACGAATTTTGAATAGTTAATTTATTTGCTTATTAATGAAAATATACAGTGCGTCACAACATTTTACGTGAATTATAATGTTACAGTTTTACATCTTAATTATTCGAATCAGAATTTAGCGCTTAAGCAATTTTTGGTTTTATTATTTACTGGTCACGGAAGATCTAAATACTAGGGTGCGAGGACTGTTAGCAATGAACCTACGTCTAAATCATCCGTATCAGATTGTTCATCTTCATAATATTCTTGTCCATTTCAGGGTTTTCCTGTTGAAGCATTAAGCTTTGCATCATCAGTTGTTGTTGCAGCATCATTTGATAAATATCGGGAGTACCGGAAACAGAAACCATATTGCTATGATCTCGTTCGGTACGAGAATTGGGCATGTGCACATTATTGATGGACACGTTATCTCCGTCTTCCGTGTCCGAAATTTCTTCTGCATTGACTAAAGTCGCAGGAAATCGTAGTTTTTCATTATTGTTAAGTTGTTGACCAACAATCACTTGTCCCCCTATAGAACTGACCTCGGGTGAACAGTCTTTGAATTGGGTTTCATCAGCTGAGCTGCTTGAAAGAAACCCTTTTCCTTTGCGCTTGGACGCCATTAAAGCAATTGTATATTGTGCGTATTTCACTCGCCTATCAAATGTCACTCTGAGAGTTTCTTGGCATTTGTTAGATCGTTAATTATACTTCAAAGAATGTAAAGCTATAGTTAACACCAATAAAAAAAACAACCGCAATTATAATCCAATTTAAAACACAAATTTAATCCTTTGTTCTGAAAGTACGCGTATCTCACTTGATGATCTAGAATTGCACTGACCACGTGATGCGTTTTCATGGGATATCTAAGCATGTCAATATAGTAAATTAACACCGCCAATATTTTGTACCTTTTTTGTCCCAAAGATCAGGACTTGAGATCTGATTAAATGTTACGGAATATCTGTTACAAATGACGATGATATGTTCCACTTGTCGTAAGCACTTCCCGGTCATTTCCTCATTCATGACTTATTGCTGGGTTTGTAACTAGAGTATAACACGGTGGGTGCCACTACTGAAGCAGGAACTGCTTTCCCTTCCGGAGCACCTGAGTTCACCACCGATTTTCAGTGGGATTCGTGTTGCTCGATATTTAGATATGTGTAGTGCTTTGTAGACCATCGTTCGTCCTTTTGTTCTTTGACTTTTGGCCATTGTGTTGTCTGTCCTTCGATTTACAGATTCTGATTATCCCCTTTGGTATCTTTGATCTCTTCTACTAATGCACTCAGAGATAGTCTTGTAACATCGTCGATTCTAATTGGAAACAGTCATGATTGTTTGGTATTTTGCAAATTTCGAACAGTTAACCATAGACTATCAAATGAGTGTGGTAGATGGCAAAATTTAGAACGAGAAAACAGAAAGTGTAATTTATGGATTTCTGATATTGGCGATGAATTCCATTATATTCTGAAGTGTCCATTTTTTGAAAATGGAAGTAAAACTAATATTAAGAAAAATTTGCACTGAAGCTCCAACATTTTATGTTTTAAAGAAATTATGTCATCCAAAAATAAACAGAATCTTACAAGTTTGTGTAAATTCATCAAAATTAGTGAGTCCCCGTGACTAAATTTGATTAAATGAAACGCTGTATATATTGTAGATATTGTACATATGTTCTAATGTTTCTCTGTACCTATGTATATGGTGATGAGAATAAAGATATTGGATTGGTATATACCGTAAGTATGTTAGTTGCTTAGTGATCAAGTCACCCCTATCGTACGTTCCATTCTCCGATGCTTAGTATGTTTTAATAAATTGTGCTTATCTTTCAAACAAGATTACTCATTGTCAGCAACAAGAAATCTCAGCAAAGGCATCCCCACTCCAGCCACGATAAGAAATTGGTTTGTTCTTCCAGCTAGTGTTAATCTGAAAAATGATATTTTAAAGCTGTATTAAAATAAACTAATTTTGTTTCATGTGGGTATTTCTGGTTTAAACACGAACGAATAAAAATAAATGAAAAATGGTCATAATTTTTAAAAATAATCTTTAATAACATTTTTCTTTATTTAAGATAATTGTCACATGGGAATGAGATTTCTTGGAGATTCTGATGACAAATGCTATTTTAGGAATAAGAAATAACTCGCGTTGGTAAAATAATAATATATCGTCATTAGTAGTGACTCGAGACATTTAGCGATCCTATTTAAATAATATGTGGGATTTTGTTATATTTGTACCACGGTTTTCCGAGTTAAACGGTTTAACAATATACAATTACGGTCCTCGGAAGAGGTGAATATCCAAAATTGTCAACCTCACTAGGGTTATTTCCGCAAGGGATAACCCTAGTGGGGTTAACAATGTTGGATATTCACCGATTCAGAGGGCCGTAACTGTTTTATTATACCGAACAAACAGTTGAAATATACTGTTTAATATTTGAATTGTTAAAGTATTATTCCATTAGTGTTATTCACTGAACGTTGTAATTTTCGAGGGTTATTCACCGTTGAATAATAGGGTTATTCAATGGACGTGTGTAATTCTTGAGGTTATTCACCGTTGGCGGCGATTAGAAGCAAAAATATCCAGATTATTTTATGTCATGTGATTATCTTTTAATCAATAGAATTGATTCTTTATTATGTGAGGTATAATAATCTCACTTTCACCATTTAACTCGGAATACCGTGGTATAAATATTACAAAATATCAGATATTATTCAAATATGATCGCAAAATGTCTCGAATCACTACAAATGACGATATATTATTTTAATCTACGCGTTTTTACCTTCGCGTTCGATTGCTTAACCGTATAACTAGGAAACAGGGGTATAAATGATTTGTAGCATGAGGCCATGCAATATCACATCTAGGTCATTGGTTATTGCACGGCTCTCTGAGAGTAATACAACTACAGCCCAGATTTAAAGTGTGCAATATCTCGTATCTGCGTGTATTATTTCATAGTTCTTAGCTGTTGTTTACATTCTGATATATAAACCATAAAAAATCAAACGAAAAGAATGCATTCATATTACAAGTATACATTTTGATATATAGGATACCAATAAAAATATTTATGTACTTACCAGAAAAATTGCAAAGCAACATTTTTAATGACATACTAACATTAAAATAGAAGAAAATGTTTTCATCACGTTGCAGCTACTCTATTCTGTTGACTAAACATGAGAGAAAACCGAAGGGACAATCAAGAATGGACAATCCAGAAACACTGACTGGGCACATAGGGCACAGGACGAAAACACAACACAACACAGAAAACTAAAAAAATGACCAACATAGAATCCTTTGAGAAACTTGACGTTCCCGCTGCATATTTTATAAATGTTTGGTCAATTGAGGAAAATTGCTTAAAGATGACAAATGGGTAATCAGAAGCTGTAAATGGAAGAAAGACAGACAACATAGTGGCCGAAAGAAAGAAGACAAAAGGACGAACAATAATCCACAGTAAAATACACATAAATCTAGAGATTAGGAAGATACCAAAGGGTAAACAGAATCCGTAAATCGAAGAATGATAGACAATACAATGGTCAAAAGAAAATGGACAAAAGGACAAGACGTGTTTGAAGATACCAAAAGGGTAATCAGAAACCATCAATCAAAGAAGAACAGACAACACAATGGGCAAATGAGCAAGTATAAAACATAGTTCATATAAGTAGTTTGCAAATATACCATTCATTTTTACAGGTTTATATAAATGTTAAGATTGTTGAATTTTTCCTTTAATGGTGATATTCATTGGGGGGTTTTTTATTACAAACATCAAAGTCGGCAATAGGATTCACCGGTTTTGTTTACCAATGCCGTACCGATTTAGAAAATACAAAGGTCACGATCTCACTTATGACGTAAAAATTATGACGTCTCAGCAGAGGTTATCAAGAATTGTGACAAGTACATTTTTGTAGGACGATGTTTGTTGATATTGCTGACACGACAGTTCCTAATTTGATATATGTTTAAAAAATAAAATGTTAACTAGCTAATGGTGTTGCTGAATTTTATTTACTTTTGTCATCTTCACAAGAATTATCATTTAAAAGTTGATAGAATTTGGTGATAACTCCTGCTCACTGTTGATAAGTCCAGCTCAGCTCACGCGAACTTTGATACGAGTTTTGCTTATGGAGTCAGCAGGTAGGTATAGCTGGAGGGAAGGATGATAAAACAATTATAGCCTACCATTTCGGTCAATACTATGGCCTTCTTAAAAAAGAATGAAGATTACCTAAAATTGAAATTGGCTGGTTAATAATAGTATTAAGAAATGGGTGTTTTCATAATGGACCGGTTATATCATGTCCTCGGTTAAGTCATCATGGCCCTCGGAAGGTTGTATTGGTTCTCGGCGCTGCCTCGGGCCAATACAACCTTCCTTGGGCAATTATGACTAACCTTGGACATATAACCGGTCCATTACGAAAACATCCATGTATTAATATTATCTCTATTGTCAGCCTTCTCAATATCTCTTCATTGACTTCACACCCTCCAATGTCAAAGATTTATGGACTACACTTGTACGCCTGTATTGTTTTAATATTTGTAGTATTTTCCAGAAGAAAAAAATCGAGAAAAAAATATTGATTGTGGCAGACAAAGTTCAGCAATGACATTGTTGTTTTTATTTTCAATATTATAATTGGGTTAGAGTTATGGTGACTAACACCACTTTCAACAATCAGTCAGTTTTATTGGTGGAGGAAACTGCAGTACCCGGAGAAAATCACCGATCTGCCACAAGTCCCTGACTAACTTTATCACATACTGTTGTGTCGCGTACACCTCTCCCCGAGAAGAATATTGGATAATCTGTTTCATCAAATACGTTCTCTCTACTGCAGCAGAGATTTCGCTTAAGTGCAGAGTTGAATACATTCTTGTGATATCAAAACTAACTAGTAATTAATTGGATTCAGCCATGGCTCCGTTATCTTATTCACAAAATTACTATCACTAGGTCGATACATCTGATGGTGGACTATTGGTCCACAAGGGTATCATCTGCCCAGAATTCAGTGTTTCGGCACTGACATGGTTTATTTGATATACTGCTCCAAAAGACTATTAAATTGTCGATGGGTTAATGCAGATCAACGTTTTAACAAGCTACCAGAATTAATGGTGAGAACCAGAGACAACAAACCAGATATCATAGGTATTACAGAGGTTAAAAACAAAATTCAAGTATCGCAGAGTATTCGATTCGAGAAGTTGGTAAACACCAAATGTTTGCTAAAAACATTGATAGGGAGGAAGGTAGAGGTATTCTACTATATATAAATAACATATTTGGAGCCAGCGAGGTTGACATGGATACAACGTTCGAAGAAAACTTATTTGTAAAGATTAAGCTGAACAACAACGATAAATTACTAATTGGAATCATCTACCGATCACCCTCCAATAAAAATATGGAACACCACAACCAGTTAAGGAAATTAATACAGGAGGCTAGTAACAAACATTTTTTACATATTCTGATAATGGGAGACTTCAACTACCCAAACATAGACTGGGAAAACTGTAACTCAAATGGTGACAGCACTGAGAGCATAGAGTATACATTTATTGAAAACTTACAAGACGGCTTTCTGTTCCAACACATTAAAAAACCCACTAGGTGGAAAGGAAGAAATACACCTCACATACTGGACCTAATAATTACCAACGAAGAACCTATGATATCAGATCTGGAATGCACCAGTCCACTAGATGGAGAGGAACTAATACACCTGACATACTGGACCTAATAATTACTAATGAAGAACCTATGATATCAGATCTGGAATGCACCAGTCCACTAGATGGAGAGGAACTAATACACCTGACATACTGGACCTAATAATTACTAATGAAGAACCTATGATATCAGATCTGGAATACACCAGTCCACTAGATGGAGAGGAACTAATACACCTGACATACTGGACCTAATAATTACTAATGAAAAACCTATGATATCAGATCTGGAATGCACCAGTCCACTAGATGGAGAGGAACTAATACACCTCACATACTGGACCTAATAATTACTAATGAAGAACCTATGATATCAGATCTGGAATACACCAGTCCACTAGATGGAGAGGAACTAATACACCTGACATACTGGACCTAATAATTACTAATGAAGAACCTATGATATCAGATCTAGAATGCACCAGTCCACTAGATGGAGAGGAACTAATACACCTGACATACTGGACCTAATAATTACTAATGAAGAACCTATGATATCAGATCTGGAATGCACCAGTCCACTAGATGGAGAGGAACTAATACACCTCACATACTGGACCTAATAATTACTAATGAAGAACCTATGATATCAGATCTGGAATACACCAGTCCACTAGATGGAGAGGAACTAATACACCTGACATACTGGACCTAATAATTACTAATGAAGAACCTATGATATCAGATCTGGAATGCACCAGTCCACTAGATGGAGAGGAACTAATACACCTCACATACTGGACCTAATAATTACTAATGAAGAACCTATGATATCAGATCTGGAATACACCAGTCCACTAGATGGAGAGGAACTAATACACCTGACATACTGGACCTAATAATTACTAATGAAGAACCTATGATATCAGATCTAGAATGCACCAGTCCACTAGATGGAGAGGAACTAATACACCTCACATACTGGACCTAATAATTACTAATGAAGAATCTATGATATCATATCTGGAATGCACCAGTCCACTAGATGGAGAGGAACTAATACACCTCACATACTGGACCTAATAATTACTAATGAAGAATCTATGATATCATATTTGGAATGCACCAGTCCACTAGATGGAGAGGAACTAATACACCTGACATACTGGACCTAATAATTACTAATGAAGAACCTATGCTATCAGATCTGGAATACACCAGTCCACTAGATGGAGAGGAACTAATACACCTGACATACTGGACCTAATAATTACTAATGAAGAACCTATGATATCAGATCTAGAATGCACCAGTCCACTAGATGGAGAGGAACTAATACACCTGACATACTGGACCTAATAATTATTAATGAAGAACCTATGATATCAGATCTGGAATACACCAGTCCACTAGATGGAGAGGAACTAATACACCTGACATACTGGACCTAATAATTACTAATGAAGAACCTATGATATCAGATCTGGAATGCACCAGTCCACTTGATGGAGAGGAACTAATACACCTCACATACTGGACCTAATAATTACTAATGAAGAACCTATGATATCAGATCTGGAATACACCAGTCCACTAGATGGAGAGGAACTAATACACCTGACATACTGGACCTAATAATTACTAATGAAGAACCTATGATATCAGATCTAGAATACACCAGTCCACTAGATGGAGAGGAACTAATACACCTGACATACTGGACCTAATAATTACTAATGAAGAATCTATGATATCATATCTGGAATGCACCAGTCCACTAGATGGAGAGGAACTAATACACCTCACATACTGGACCTAATAATTACTAATGAAGAACCTATGATATCAGATCTGGAATACACCAGTCCACTAGATGGAGAGGAACTAATACACCTGACATACTGGACCTAATAATTACTAATGAAGAACCTATGATATCAGATCTAGAATGCACCAGTCCACTAGATGGAGAGGAACTAATACACCTCACATACTGGACCTAATAATTACTAATGAAGAATCTATGATATCATATCTGGAATGCACCAGTCCACTAGATGGAGAGGAACTAATACACCTCACATACTGGACCTAATAATTACTAATGAAGAATCTATGATATCATATCTGGAATGCACCAGTCAACTAGATGGAGAGGAACTAATACACCTGACATACTGGACCTAATAATTACTAATGAAGAACCTATGATATCAGATCTGGAATACACCAGTCCACTAGATGGAGAGGAACTAATACACCTGACATACTGGACCTAATAATTACTAATGAAGAACCTATGATATCAGATCTAGAATGCACCAGTCCACTAGATGGAGAGGAACTAATACACCTGACATACTGGACCTAATAATTACTAATGAAGAACCTATGATATCAGATCTGGAATACACCAGTCCACTAGATGGAGAGGAACTAATACACCTCACATACTGGACCTAATAATTACTAATGAAGAACCTATGATATCAGATCTGGAATGCACCAGTCCACTAGATGGAGAGGAACTAATACACCTGACATACTGGACCTAATAATTACTAATGAAGAACCTATGATATCAGATCTGGAATACACCAGTCCACTAGATGGAGAGGAACTAATACACCTGACATACTGGACCTAATAATTACTAATGAAGAACCTATGATATCAGATCTAGAATGCACCAGTCCACTAGATGGAGAGGAACTAATACACCTCACATACTGGACCTAATAATTACTAATGAAGAATCTATGATATCATATCTGGAATGCACCAGTCCACTAGATGGAGAGGAACTAATACACCTCACATACTGGACCTAATAATTACTAATGAAGAACCTATGATATCAGATCTGGAATGCACCAGTCCACTAGATGGAGAGGAACTAATACACCTCACATACTGGACCTAATAATTACTAATGAAGAACCTATGATATCAGATCTGGAATGCACCAGTCCACTAGATGGAGAGGAACTAATACACCTCACATACTGGACCTAATAATTACTAATGAAGAATCTATGATATCATATCTGGAATGCACCAGTCCACTAGATGGAGAGGAACTAATACACCTCACATACTGGACCTAATAATTACTAATGAAGAACCTATGATATCAAATCTGGAATGCACCAGTCCACTAGATGGAGAGGAACTAATACACCTCACATACTGGACCTAATAATTACTAATGAAGAACCTATGATATCATATCTGGAATGCACCAGTCCACTAGATGGAGAGGAACTAATACACCTCACATACTGGACCTAATAATTACTAATGAAGAACCTATGATATCAGATCTGGAATGCACCAGTCCACTAGATGGAGAGGAACTAATACACCTCACATACTGGACCTAATAATTACTAATGAAGAACCTATGATATCAGATCTGGAATGCACCAGTCCACTAGATGGAGAGGAACTAATACACCTGACATACTGGACCTAGTAATTACTAATGAAGAACCTATGATATCAGATCTGGAATGCACCAGTCCACTAGATGGAGAGGAACTAATACACCTGACATACTGGACCTAATAATTACTAATGAAGAACCTATGATATCAGATCTGGAATGCACCAGTCCACTAGATGGAGAGGAACTAATACACCTGACATACTGGACCTAATAATTACTAATGAAGAACCTATGATATCAGATCTAGAATGCACCAGTCCACTAGATGGAGAGGAACTAATACACCTGACATACTGGACCTAATAATTACTAATGAAGAATCTATGATATCATATCTGGAATGCACCAGTCAACTAGATGGAGAGGAACTAATACACCTGACATACTGGACCTAATAATTACTAATGAAGAACCTATGATATCAGATCTGGAATACACCAGTCCACTAGATGGAGAGGAACTAATACACCTGACATACTGGACCTAATAATTACTAATGAAGAACCTATGATATCAGATCTAGAATGCACCAGTCCACTAGATGGAGAGGAACTAATACACCTGACATACTGGACCTAATAATTACTAATGAAGAACCTATGATATCAGATCTGGAATACACCAGTCCACTAGATGGAGAGGAACTAATACACCTGACATACTGGACCTAATAATTACTAATGAAGAACCTATGATATCAGATCTGGAATGCACCAGTCCACTAGATGGAGAGGAACTAATACACCTGACATACTGGACCTAATAATTACTAATGAAGAACCTATGATATCAGATCTGGAATACACCAGTCCACTAGATGGAGAGGAACTAATACACCTGACATACTGGACCTAATAATTACTAATGAAGAACCTATGATATCAGATCTAGAATGCACCAGTCCACTAGATGGAGAGGAACTAATACACCTCACATACTGGACCTAATAATTACTAATGAAGAATCTATGATATCATATCTGGAATGCACCAGTCCACTAGATGGAGAGGAACTAATACACCTCACATACTGGACCTAATAATTACTAATGAAGAACCTATGATATCAGATCTGGAATGCACCAGTCCACTAGATGGAGAGGAACTAATACACCTCACATACTGGACCTAATAATTACTAATGAAGAACCTATGATATCAGATCTGGAATGCACCAGTCCACTAGATGGAGAGGAACTAATACACCTCACATACTGGACCTAATAATTACTAATGAAGAATCTATGATATCATATCTGGAATGCACCAGTCCACTAGATGGAGAGGAACTAATACACCTCACATACTGGACCTAATAATTACTAATGAAGAACCTATGATATCAAATCTGGAATGCACCAGTCCACTAGATGGAGAGGAACTAATACACCTCACATACTGGACCTAATAATTACTAATGAAGAACCTATGATATCATATCTGGAATGCACCAGTCCACTAGATGGAGAGGAACTAATACACCTGACATACTGGACCTAATAATTACTAATGAAGAACCTATGATATCAGATCTGGAATGCACCAGTCCACTAGATGGAGAGGAACTAATACACCTCACATACTGGACCTAATAATTACTAATGAAGAACCTATGATATCAGATCTGGAATGCACCAGTCCACTAGATGGAGAGGAACTAATACACCTCACATACTGGACCTAGTAATTACTAATGAAGAACCTATGATATCAGATCTGGAATGCACCAGTCCACTAGATGGAGAGGAACTAATACACCTGACATACTGGACCTAATAATTACTAATGAAGAACCTATGATATCAGATCTGGAATGCACCAGTCCACTAGATGGAGAGGAACTAATACACCTGACATACTGGACCTAATAATTACTAATGAAGAACCTATGATATCAGATCTAGAATGCACCAGTCCACTAGATGGAGAGGAACTAATACACCTCACATACTGGACCTAATAATTACTAATGAAGAACCTATGATATCAGATCTGGAATGCACCAGTCCACTAGATGGAGAGGAACTAATACACCTCACATACTGGACCTAATAATTACTAATGAAGAACCTATGATATCAGATCTGGAATGCACCAGTCCACTAGATGGAGAGGAACTAATACACCTGACATACTGGACCTAATAATTACTAATGAAGAACCTATGATATCAGATCTGGAATGCACCAGTCCACTAGATGGAGAGGAACTAATACACCTGACATACTGGACCTAATAATTACTAATGAAGAACCTATGATATCAGATCTGGAATGCACCAGTCCACTAGATGGAGAGGAACTAATACACCTGACATACTGGACCTAATAATTACTAATGAAGAACCTATGATATCAGATCTGGAATGCACCAGTCCACTAGATGGAGAGGAACTAATACACCTCACATACTGGACCTAATAATTACTAATGAAGAACCTATGATATCAGATCTGGAATGCACCAGTCCACTAGATGGAGAGGAACTAATACACCTGACATACTGGACCTAATAATTACTAATGAAGAACCTATGATATCAGATCTGGAATGCACCAGTCCACTTGGAAAAAGTGACCATTCTGTTTTATCTTTTAACTATAATTGCATAGTAAATATTATGGCAAACCCAAGAAAACAGAGATTGCATGACAACGGGAACTATCCAGATTTTATGAATGAGCTGGAACAAAAGGATTGGAGCTCAATTCTGAGCGAAAGCGAGGATATAGATACAAATTGGAAGAAATTTGTAGATATTTTGAGATCCTTACATGATAAATGCATACACAAAAAAATCAGAAGACAATTAGGAAAAAGTAAAAGTAATTTTCCAATGGATAAGAAGACGAGGGAAAAAATAAGAAAACAAATATCTTGTCAAAAAAGATTATAAATAACAATGATCCAAAAATACGAGAGGAATATAATAGAACAAGAAATCAGGTCAAGTCAATGGTAAATAAGCTAAAGAAACAATATTAGAAGGACCTGTCACAAAAAGCCAAAGATAATCCTAAGGCAATCTGGAATTATATAAAATCCAAGTCAAAAACAAGAGAAGGTATAGCAGATCTACATCTGGACCCAAATGATCCTAAATCTGAAAAAACGGATGACGATAAAATCAAGGCTGAAATCCTAGCAAAATACTTTTCTAGCGTCTTCACTGAGGAACCAGAAAGAGACATACCAAATCCAAAGCCAATAAATATTAAAGAAAAGATGCCGGAACTGATCATAAACGAGGAGATGGTTTTAAAACAATTAAACTCCCTAAAAATAGATAAATCACCGGGACCAGACGAATTACATCCTAGATTCACAGGCAATTGTTTCATTCAAAAAATAAATGCCCCCTCCTCTTCCTTACTTCAAGGTAAACATCTACCCTTTGCCCCTTCCCCACTTCGCCTCAATATTTTTCGCTTATTTGTGATCCTTTCGCTGACCCAATTATATCGTTACACTCCCGAGATATTTCTTTTCTCGACTGCCACATTTAAATATACCTACCCCCCCTTCAGACGAATTGGACAAGAATAGTCAGCGAACGTGGCTTAGTGAAATTTTAAGTCATTGAAACGGATACAGCCACTTCCGGTCCGGTTTAAATTGATGGAGAAAATAATAGAAAAAGGTGCTTTAAAAATCAAATGTCAGTAATTTGGAGTTGAACATATTTTTATAATCTGCATTGGAACAATTATCTGTATTTTAAAGGCTTACTTTACATTTGAGAGGAGATGCTCATGTGGCATTGTTACACATGGCCGGTCTAGAGAATTCCGAATGCATATGAAAAATACAGCGCAAACCGGAAGTGGCTGTACCCGTTTCAATGACTGAAATTTTCACTAAGCCACGTTCGCTTATTATTCTTGTCCAATTCGTCTGAGGGAGGCCCGGTAGGTATATTTAAATTTGGCAATCGAAAAGAGAAATATCTCGGGAGTGTAACGATATAATTGGGTCAGTGAAAGGATCACAAATAAGCGACAAATATTGAGGCGAAGTGGGGAAGGGGAAAAGGGTAGATGTTTACCTTGAAGTAAGGAAGAGGAGGGGGCATATATTTTTTGAATGAAACAAGTGCCTGTGCCTAGATTGCTAAAAGAACTAGTAAAATCACTAACAAAACCTTTATGTATAATCTTTAAACAGTCCCCAAGACAAAAGATGACACCAAAGGAATGGAAGAAGGCAAAAAAAAGCGCAATATTTAAAAAGGGAAATAGATCGATGGCTGAAAATTACAAATCCGTGAGCTTAACCTCCGTAGTCTGCAAACTATTAGAAAAAAAATTCCGAGAGCATATTATAAAACATATGAAAGTCAATAAATTATTTTCAAACAAACAGTTCAGATTTATATCAGGAAGGTCTACATCACTGCAGCTACTTGAAGTCTTAGACAAATGGACTGAGGCAATAGACAAGGGTACAGATGTTGATATGATATACATGGATTTCCAGAAGGCTTTTGACAAGGTACCACACAAAAATTTACGTGCTAGATAATGCATTATTAGAATGGATAGAGGACTTCCTAACTGGCAGAACACAAAGGGTATCAATTAATGGATCAACATCTGACTGGAAAGAAGTAACATCAGGAATACCACAAGGTTCAGTATTGGACCCTTATTGTTCATATTGTTTATTAACGACTTACCTGATGGAGTAAAATCAGACGTATACCTATTTGCAGACGATACCAAAATCTTTAGAAACATAACAGATGGAGAAGACGAAGAAATCTTACAGGATGACTTGGAAAATCTAGCAAATTGGAGCAACACTTGGTTACTAAATTTCTACCCTGAAAAATGTAAGCATATGAATATAGCTAGAGTTGAAAAGACGGACGAGTTTAAATACAATCTATCTGGAAAAAATATTGAGAGGGTTCAGAAATAGGACATAGGAGTAACGATAGACTCAGAGCTAACATTTGAAAGCCATTTATGTGAAAAAGTAAACAAAGCTACATCAATCTTTGGAGTATTAAGAAAAGCATTTAGATACTTAGACAAGAAGTTATTCATACCTCTTTACAAAACAATGGTGAGAACACAACTAGACTATGCCAGCTCAGTCTGGGTACAATATAAAAAGAAACATATAGATATGATCAAAAATGTACAGAAAAGGGCAACCAAACAAATTCCAGGGATGAAAAACTTATCATATGAAGAACGTTTGAGGAAGCCTGAGTTGCCCACACTATCATATAGACGGCTAAGAGGAGATATGATAGAGGTATACAAAATAATACAGGGGCATTATGATCCAGAAGCAAGCACAATATTTTCAATAATTGATGGGACCAACTGTAGTCCCAAAGCGGTTCTGACGTGTAGGTCGGTAAACCTTGTTTTCATTTCATTTAGCGTACAGTAGAGAAAAGGTAGTTATTGACTTCCTAAAGTAGTCTTCCGGACACTCTGCTTCAACATTATCTCTCATTATTTGTCTCCCACATATTCTAGGTTTTTTAACCTCTACGTCTAGCGGTTCACATATTTTAGCACTCCTCTCAAAACACTGGTGGTTGAATTGTTCAACATTTGCTCTGCAGTCTAAATTTACGCATTTTAAGGCTCTGCCTATGTCAAGTGATCTCTCTTGTAGTGATCTTGTAGAGAACCTTTGTAAGTTGGAATAACTTGTGTCCGGTCCTAATGTTATAGTTAACAATAAAATAAGTTTAATCTAAATCTAGTGATCTGCTGAGCCCTTTCTTAAAAGCCAGGCACATTTGAACAATATATATAACAATGGTTACAACAAAATCAAAGTTGCAAATGGAATTCAACAAAGAAGTTACATCAGCTTCTTCTGGTCTGGTGTATGTGTGTTTTGGCAGTTTTGTAAAGTGCTCAAGGGTTTGAGCAACAGCAGGGGAAAAATCTAATTTAAGTATATTTTATTTCTAATTAATTTTAATTATTTTATATGTATTTATATTTTAATCAAAACGGAAACTCGTGTATTTTTTGTTTGTTTTTGTAATACAGCAACATTGGCCTTATTTTTTTGTAAAAATAAATGATATTTAAAAAAGAATTTCCTTGAAAGAGCCTCAATTTACAGGTGTTGGTGGTTATACCTATATGAAATTGTGACACTAGACATGTATAAATAACGGTTTAGGGACCGACCATTTAACTTGAAAGGGGGGGGGGGGGGGTTATGGTTTTTTGTTTCGTTCAGAATTTTTTTTTCGGACAACACAAGAGTTAGAATATTTTTTTTTGTCGCGCAAAGTGCGAAATTTTTTTCCACAATTTAACATTAAGTTATATGACAAAAACTGAATCAGATTATTTTTTTTTTCCTCCAGAATATTTTTTTCAGCAACATTGGGAATCAGAATATTTTTTTAGAAAAAAACATAACCCTCCCCCCCCTTCAAGTTAAATGGTCGTTCCCCGAGACAATACCTGATTAATTGGTATTTTGACAATATATTCATAAAAACTTCAAGTAAACTTGAACATTTGATTTAGCATAATTACTTATAATTACCTCTTTGAAGATTAATACAATACAAAGAAATTAATTTGTATTTTCTTTTACTTTCATCACACAATCGAAACCATTCAATTAAAAGCCATATCGTGACGTTAACTAACCTTGAAAAGCGTATGTTAATATATGTGCTTGACTTATTTCGACGGCGGGGCTGAAACCCCCAAAGCCCCCCCCCCCCCTTTCCTCCCTTGAATCCGCCACTGACTGAGCAAACACTAACATCAGAAAAAACTCCTTCAGCATTAGAACAGCAAAATACTGGAATAAACTGCCAGAAAATATTTTGAATGCAACATCTATTAATTCGTTCTTAAACAGACTGGATAAACATTGGAAAGACGAAGAACTGTACTACGCAAACTATGAAGCTGATATATCAGGAAGTCGTGTAACGTACAGAGAAATAGAGGAAATACAAGAGTCTGGTGAAGAGGAGCCTTAAGGATCCTGTAACGGAAACCATAAGTAAGTTAATGCCACAACCAAGTAACTGGAAAATTGACAATTTTCAGGAGATGGATTTTTTATTCCAAAGAATTTATGGAAGCAATTATTTGGTCGTAAATACATCTATATTATAAAATAAAGCTTTCTCAGCATCATAAACATTACAATTGGTTTTGACATTTCAAAATTATTAATTGAAAATAATTTTGCCAAAACAAGGTAACTGACAATACTTTGATGTTTCATTCACATAATAGGTTGAAAAAATGATCTTAAATGTGCCTCAAGAATGTTACTAGCAATAAGTCTTTGTGGCTTTCGTAAACAATGTTTAAAAAAATTTCTTTATTGTGCAGAAGATAATTGATTTTTTGCATTTAGAAAATCAAATTTATTTTTAGATTTATAACATTTTAGACACAACATCGTATCTCGAAATATCACCTTTCGGCATTTCAAAAGAATTCACGATTTATACCAATTATAATGCTATAAAATGTTTAAGAAGAGATAATTCATTTTGGCACCAGGAATAAACATTAGTTTTTAATGTTTCTTTACACCAAAATGTTGTAGCCGATGGATAACTGATTTTTCTACAAAAACTAATAACTTGTTGGCATTACTTATGTAGAATTAGGTTTTTTTTAAATATGGCAATTATCTTAAAAGTCCAAAACATCCTTTTTTTTAATTACAGTATCTGAACTATTGAAATGTCTATAATGTTTATCAGAAATTTGAGGGAATTTACTCCTTTTCAGAATCTTGTTCATCCTCCTCTGCATCGGGACTTGGGAGAGTGTCGTTGACCTTTGCATTTGCTGGTAGTCCCTTATAGAAATCGTGATATTCCACAGGAATGACACGGGATTTGCAAAGACGCAGCAGATCTTTTTTCGTTGCCAAATATATTGCTTGTTTTGCTTTATATTTTCTTTGTAGTTTTCTTCCTCGTAGGCTTGTTGTTGGCATTCCCTTCTAAGTTCTTGTCGACCTCCACCACTCTTCCTCGTAGGCTTGTTGTTGGCATTCCCTTCTTGTCGCCCTCCACCACTCTTCCTCGTAGGTTTGTTGTTGGCATTCCCTTCTTGTCGCCCTCCACCACTCTTCCTCGTAGGCTTGTTGTTAGCATTCCCTTCTTGTCGACCTCCACCACTCTTTCTCGTTTGCTTGTTGTTGGCATTCCCTTCTTGTCGACCTCCACCACTCTTCCTCGTAGGTTTGTTGTTGGCATTCCCTTCTAAGTTCTTGTCGACCTCCACCACTTTTCCTCGTAGGCTTGTTGGCATTCCCTTCTTGTCGACCTCCACCACTCTTCCTCGTAGGCTTGTTGTTGGCATTCCCTTCTTGTCGACCTCAACCACTCTTCCTCGTAGGCTTGTTGTTAGCATTCCCTTCTTGTCGACCTCCACCACTCTTCCTCGTAGGCTTATTGTTGGCATTCCCTTCTTGTCGACCTCCACCACTCTCATTTTCTTAAAATCCTCATCGAATTTATGCTTGAACAATACATGTTCAGCATCATTCTTGGAAAATTTCAACCATTTGATTTTCATCCAATTTACTTTAATGCCTTCAGAATCTACCTTGCTGTACTTGAATGTTGACTTAGTTACTTCTTTGAAGTCATAGATATCCTCATACTGTAATGGAACGGCATAGTAGGGATTTTTCTTCCTTGTCATTCTAATAATGGTGGCCCATTGACTGGGGATGTAAATCTCAGTCTTTTTCTTTGCGAATTCAATGACTGAATGCATGCTGTCGCATTCCATCTGCGTGTGGCCACTCTCAAGAAATTTGTGATCTATGATTTCTATATTTGGCAAGTTCACGACAGCATGCATTAAGGCAGTTGCTGTAAACTGATTTCTTTTTTGTCCGGAGCAGGCGTCCAAATACAATATCGCATGCTTGATGTTACCTGGCAAGGATAGCAGTTGTAAGTGCAAGGCAGATCCTATTTCACATGCCCCACGTTTCGCATCTACTTCTGACCATAGGTAGCAGGTAGCACTCTGTGAACCCAAATTGTAAATTGACAACTTTTTCAACACGTTTGTCTTACTACCTGCTACTTCAAAGGAATATGATCGATATATATCTCTCTTCCTTTTTTGCTCTTCCACACTATTCTGACTGACGTATTTTCTTGTCTTCTTTTCTTCTACCCTAGAAATAACAAAATATATTTTTCTCTCATACAATTCAAGTGACCAATTTAACTACTTTTCTGGCACTTTTTTCCCTCATTGAGAAATATATTCTTTTCCAGACATTCGCAACTTTTTCCTAATATTCTTTTTCCATTCATCCGGTGTGGCTTTCCTTTTTCTGAATAATTTCTTTTTATGTTGTGTAATGAATGAATGCGATTTACGTTGTGATGTTCCCTTTGGCCTTCCAACATTTTTTCTTGATTTTATTGGAGTTCGCATGTCAGATTCTGTTGTTCCATTTTCTGTGTTATTAACATTCTCAATGTCTGCATCTATTTGAATTAGTATTAGTTCATCATCTGTCCTAATTGCCTCCTCATGATTTGTTTGTGTTCCAATTTTTTCACAACCATCATAATGAGATGGAATCGAGTTATCTTCTGATGACAGGTAAGCAAGGAAGATTGAACTGGATTGATCGGGCTCACATAAAGTTGGTGTTATATCAAACACTGGTTTCTGAGTAAGACAGGAAAATATTTTGATGGTCTTTCTACTCCAATTAGAAAGGGCCAGAGGTAAAAGATCAGCTGCACAGTTTGTCCTTTTTCCATTACATTTCAATTCTTCCACTTCAGTACGAAAGTCTATCCAGATAATATCTTCTTCAAACGATTCGTTTGTATCAGTATTTGAAAAGAAGGTAATATATTCATGGGCATGATCTAATGTTCACATAAGTCTGTATCAAGTCATTCTCATTTCGAACGTTTGGAACATGCAACAGAGCAGCCTTAAAAAAAACAGTTTCCGTCTGCTGCTACCTCTTTCCGAACAAGACCATTTGCAGCAAGTAAGCAGTCTAGTTTTTCTTCACTACTGTTGCGCTCACGTTCAAAGTATTTTCTGCCTGCTGTTCACTAACTTCTTTCACAGATTGTATAATATGATGTTCATTTACTGCATTCATACGAAAAATAGGTGTTGTGTCAATTATCTCTTTTGAACAGTTTGATATTTGTTGTGAAGGTTGCATCATCCTAGTAGCATGTTCTTGAGGGACAGAGTCCTTCTTGCTTATTTTTTGTGGTGGTGTTTTCCTTTTAAGTTTACTGTCGTTTTTCCTCTTCTTAATTGTTTCATTATTTAAACACTTTTCCTTCAATCTCTGTCCGACTTTTAACTTTTTTTTCTTTTTTTTTTAATTGACTGCTTTTGAAGTCTGTTTGACAGGTTCCAGTTTTCATCTTCAGTGTCTGTATCGGTTTTTCCTGCTTCGAGTAAGTCAGAGTAAAGATTTGAGTCAGATTAATTAAGATCTGCATTGGTTAGTTTGTACGAAAACAGACTCCACATCATCGTCACAATCGGCACTGGAACTTGTTTTCTTATGTATAAGAATGGAAAGTGGAATATTTTCATCACTACTATCATCTTCTAGCTCAGCTTCTTTATTAATTACACCAATTCTGAAAAATAAAAATAGAAATAAGTTTCAAAGAAAAAAAGAACCTTAATGATATTATTTTCAGCAATAATTATAGCACATATAAACTCATAGTCAGTAACAAAAATACACTAATTGAAATAATTAGCAATTCATCTAACTTTCTCTACATATACAATAAGCCAGTTAAATAGAAATAAATATTAACACAGGAATAATTTCATATATATTTAAATGATACAATAAAATTAGTACAAAACATAATACATACCTAATTTGAAGTTAATTCATTCTTTAACAATATTCACAATGCAAAATTTAACTTTTATTCTGTCCAACACGTGTTCATCATGAAAAGGAAAACAAAACACACGAAAGATGATACTTTGTTTCAGTTCTGGTATGCATTTTTATTTACACAAGTCTAAATGACTCGACAGCTTATCAAGATTTACTGGCTTTTTGACACTACATGTTATGATAATATTTAACAAGTCTAACCACTTATCTGCAGATATACTGGTTGTGGCATTTTAATAATGAGTTGTAAGATTATTTACGTTAATGCAACAAACAGTTATCCTCACTTACCATGTTTTGGCATAACAATATTACAATTATAATTTGGATTTTGTTTTGCAGATAAAGTTATCTCAAGATACATTGTTATGGCATATCTTATTTTAATAAAGAATTTGTTTTCATTATGAATCAATAAATTATCTAGTAGATACTTGATTGATGTTTTAGTAATTAAAGATACTTCTATTGTTCCTATTGCTCTATAAATTAGAGGAATTAAACGCTATGGTATTACAAATACTACCGACACATAATCTGAATTTTCAAAAAAATCCACTTACTTGGTTGTGGCATTAACCCATCGTTATTTGGGTTTCCAATCTTTTGATTATGAACATACAGTACAGTCCTAGACATAGCATGACAAATCACTGTGATAGACGTATCACTCTTCTTAGAGATACTGATATATCTTTTCATCTGTTTAATCTATTTACTTATCTTGATATATCTTTTGGTCTGTTTAATCTATTTACTTATTTTGATATATCTTTTCATCTGTTTAATCTATTTACTTATTTTGATATATCTTTTCATGTTTAATCTATTTACTTATCTTGATATATCTTTTTCTCTGTTTAATCTATTTACTTATCTTGATATATCTTTTCATCTGTTTAATCTATTTACTTATCTTGAGATATCTTTTGGTCTGTTTAATCTATTTACTTATCTTGATATATCTTTTCATCTGTTTAATCTATTTACTTATTTTGATATATCTTTTCATCTGTTTAATCTATTTACTTATCTTGATATATCTTTTGGTCTGTTTAATCTATTTACTTATCTTGATATATCTTTTCGTCTATTTAATCTATTTACTTATCTTGATATATCTTTTGGTCTGTTTAATCTATTTACTTATTTTGATATATCTTTTCATCTGTTTAATCTATTTACTTATCTTGATATATCTTTTTCTCTGTTTAATCTATTTACTTATCTTGATATATCTTTTCATCTGTTTAATCTATTTACTTATCTTGATATATCTTTTTCTCTGTTTAATCTATTTACTTATCTTGATATATCTTTTTCTCTGTTTAATCTATTTACTTATCTTGATATATCTTTTCATCTGTTTAATCTATTTACTTATCTTGATATATCTTTTTCTCTGTTTAATCTATTTACTTATCTTGATATATCTTTTCATCTGTTTAATCTATTTACTTATCTTGATATATCTTTTCATCTGTTTAATCTATTTACTTATCTTGATATATCTTTTTCTCTGTTTAATCTATTTACTTATCTTGATATATCTTTTTCTCTGTTTAATCTATTTACTTATCTTGATATATCTTTTCATCTATTTAATCTATTTACTTATCTTGATATATCTTTTTCTCTGTTTAATCTATTTACTTATCTTGATATATCTTTTTCTCTGTTTAATCTATTTACTTATCTTGATATATCTTTTCATCTGTTTAATCTATTTACTTATCTTGATATATCTTTTCATCTGTTTAATCTATTTACTTATCTTGATATATCTTTTTCTCTGTTTAATCTATTTACTTATATATCTTTTCATCTGTTTAATCTATTTACTTATCTTGATATATCTTTTCATCTATTTAATCCATTTACTTATCTTGATATATCTTTTTCTCTGTTTAATCTATTTACTTATCTTGATATATCTTTTCGTCTGTTTAATCTATTTACTTATCTTGATATATCTTTTCATCTGTTTAATCTATTTACTTATTTTGATATATCTTTTCATGTTTAATCTATTTACTTATCTTGATATATCTTTTTCTCTGTTTAATCTATTTACTTATCTTGATATATCTTTTCATCTGTTTAATCTATTTACTTATCTTGATATATCTTTTTCTCTGTTTAATCTATTTACTTATCTTGATATATCTTTTCATCTGTTTAATCTATTTACTTATCTTGATATATCTTTTTCTCTGTTTAATCTATTTACTTATCTTGATATATCTTTTCATCTGTTTAATCTATTTACTTATCTTGATATATCTTTTTCTCTGTTTAATCTATTTACTTATCTTGATATATCTTTTTCTCTGTTTAATCTATTTACTTATCTTGATATATCTTTTCATCTGTTTAATCTATTTACTTATCTTGATATATCTTTTTCTCTGTTTAATCTATTTACTTATCTTGATATATCTTTTCATCTGTTTAATCTATTTACTTATCTTGATATATCTTTTTCTCTGTTTAATCTATTTACTTATCTTGATATATCTTTTTCTCTGTTTAATCTATTTACTTATCTTGATATATCTTTTCATCTATTTAATCTATTTACTTATCTTGATATATCTTTTTCTCTGTTTAATCTATTTACTTATCTTGATATATCTTTTTCTCTGTTTAATCTATTTACTTATCTTGATATATCTTTTCATCTGTTTAATCTATTTACTTATCTTGATATATCTTTTCATCTGTTTAATCTATTTACTTATCTTGATATATCTTTTTCTCTGTTTAATCTATTTACTTATCTTGATATATCTTTTCATCTGTTTAATCTATTTACTTATCTTGATATATCTTTTCATCTATTTAATCCATTTACTTATCTTGATATATCTTTTTCTCTGTTTAATCTATTTACTTATCTTGATATATCTTTTCGTCTGTTTAATCTATTTACTTATCTTGATATATCTTTTCATCTGTTTAATCTATTTACTTATCTTGATATATCTTTTGGTCTGTTTAATCTATTTACTTATCTTGATATATCTTTTTCTCTGTTTAATCTATTTACTTATCTTGATATATCTTTTTCTCTGTTTAATCTATTTACTTATCTTGATATATCTTTTCATCTATTTAATCTATTTACTTATCTTGATATATCTTTTCATTTGTTTAATCTATTTACTTATCTTGATATATCTTTTTCTCTGTTTAATCTATTTACTTATCTTGATATATCTTTTCATCTATTTAATCTATTTACTTATCTTGATATATCTTTTCATCTGTTTAATCTATTTACTTATTTTGATATATCTTTTCATCTGTTTAATCTATTTACTTATCTTGATATATCTTTTCATCTGTTTAATCTATTTACTTATTTTGATAATCCTTCTGGGCGATAGTAAGTAAGACAAAGAAATTTTAAAGATATATTTAATAGAATAAAAAATATACTCAAATCATCAAGATGAGCGATACGTCTGTCACAGTGATTTATCATGGTATGTCTCCGACTGTACTGTATCTGATGAAGATTATTCTAGATTCACATCATAAGCACTAAATAAGATATCCACAGTCTGAACCAAAAGTGGGACATGGATGTACATATGCACAAGGGTAAAAGTAAAAAAACAGGGGCTGTCGTGGCCGTGAACGTATGGTAGTTGGATTTACAACTACTTATACAATCAGTGCCTATCATCACTGATTTTGTGAGTTCGAATCCCGCTCAGGGATAAAGTTTGTCAGTGACTTGTGGCAGGTCTGTGGTTTTCTCCGGTTTCTTCCACTAATAAAGCGGACCACCATGAAATAACTGAAATACTGTTGAAAGTGGCATTAAACACCATCAAACCAACCAAAGCTTATGCATCTGATGCCTAGCAGTGGAACATAAAAAAACAAACAAACATCAATGATATTATAGTTAAATCTTATATATCACAATGTATAATATTGTGTGTTTTGTACACATATAAATATATATACAGGTATATCATTATTTTAACAAGTGTATTTTATAACATTGTAAGAATATATTGCAGGTTTGAAGCCTTGAAAAAAACTTTTAAAAAATAAAAATGATTTATAATACAAGTACAATTTTCAAATGACAAAAATAAACAAAACAAACATTTTGATGACCATGAATTACCGGTATCTGAGTATTTGAATAGGAAAAATTATTTTAAGAAAGAATAAAAACTTTTTTTTTATTTATTGAATACAGTAGTGCCCCTCTAATAAGGCCACCTGCATTGAAAAGGTGGTTTAATGAGAGAGGTAGCCACTCTTGATTGAGGGGGGGGGGGGGGCAATATTGTTGCATTTTACTACTGAATTGCTTCTGAAATCTGGCCTGATAACAGGGGTGGCCTTTGGTGAGAGTGGCCTTATAAGAGGGGACTGTTATGATGTCAAAAGCACCCATTAGATGTGTCTAAAACATCTGACAGAATCTTAGTAGAGTTCATGTCCAGATGAACTCATGATAAGCCAATGAAACCGTCGCTGGAAAAATCTCTACAGCTTCTTTTGCACTTTTTTATTATTGCATCACAATCGTAAAGCTCTTTGACTGTTTGATTTTTTTTAAATAAGTATTCATATATGAAAGTTCATCTGCATATGACCTCTAATTGGGTTCTTTCAGATGTTAGGGGGGGGGGGGGGGGGGGGCATAGTATTTATAAATATTGATAAAACTAAGGTTCTCCTCCCTCAGGGATAGGTGACCTTAGCCGATTTTGACTATCCTGTTTAGGCCCTTTGGTTTTATTGCTCTTGAATAGTTTTAAATTATTTAGCTTTTTCCAATCTTTTGGTTTTGAGCGTACCTGATGAAAGTTATTCCAGAAACGTGTTGTGTGCACAAAAATTTGATATCTACGTTTTTATTTAAAACAACTGTTTTTAATCAGACTGAAATAAATATATGTACTGCTAACTATATAAGTCCATCGAATCAACTTTCTTTCAAAATCTCAACCTGCTTTCTTGAACTTTTCTTTAAACTTGCAACATAAACTCTATCTTTGTGTATATAATATAATATAATATATATAATATTAAACACATGAGTATTTTCATCAACACATTTTTTGCTGTACAAACAAATAACATATATATATTGGAATACAATAAAAAAAAATTAAAATATGAAAATATATATGGAATGTGAATTAATTTACAAAATACCAAAATAAAATGCACATAATATAAAAATAACATACATGTACTTCATTTTTTAATCATAAATATAAGAAATCTTTTTGCTAAAATAAAATCTGACTTTTTTTTACAATTTGTTCATATTGGTTAATAGGCAAGACTTAATCAAATAAATAATTTCTAAGTAAATAAAGTACTTTGTCGTCAAGACGAAATTGTTTCTGTACAGTGATACTCATCGTCGTCGGTAACATACACCTGATCACGCTCTGATTACTCTCCACTGATCACCCGTGTGGGTCAACTGGCAGAAAAATCTTGTTTTGTTGAAATAAAGGCCATTAATAGTTACCAATCAAAATTATCGCTTGATATTGTTAATCTCTTTCTTTGAGGTACAAAATTGAAAAGCTATACAGAAAAAGGTTGGCTCCCATAATTTGCAAGGAATTCATTTCTTAATTAACCTGTATAGCACCTAAGTTAACCTGTTTAGCACCTGTCTATTCCAAACAAAACCTTAAAATTATGACTGGTTTTACAGTATTATGGAATGAGCAAACATATAACAGGTATATCATATAGAGGTGATATATATACAAATAAAAACATGACCCTTCAAAAATCGGCTCAGTTATCGTCCCGATACTCCCATATTAGTCGAGGATGTTTGCCAGACCATGAAAGAGATAATGTGTTAATCTGTTTATTATATACTTACAATTAATTAACAAGATAATTTCAGCTGGTCTAATATGGAGTTATCAACCCAGTCGAACAGGCTGATATCACATTATCAGCCCTGTAGAACAGGCTGATGTGGCATTATCAGCCCAGTAGAATAGGCTGATATGACGGTATCAGCCCAGTAGAACAGGCTGATATGACGTTATCAGCCTGAGTGGACAGATAATACCATATCAGCCCAAATATGTATATGCAAAATTTGTCATATTATCATTCCAAAGTATGCAATTATAAAATATGAAAAAGGCATATCAAAGATACAGTGGACGCAATTGGTTAAAATCTCTTGGTAACGAGTAGAAATACATCAAATTACATGACAAAAAATTACCCCACACAAAATTACACGACATAAAATTATCACAAATAAAAAAGGAAAAAATATTGGAAGATCATTGCATTAATTACGGTAGCATAATAAATTTCAGCACAAAATCATAAACATACAATAAATTAACCTTGTGACAAAAATATAATATGCAGTTACTGTATAAAAATGGGTAAATCAGTGTTAAAGATACAATAGTCTCCTTCTTATAAGGCCATCTCTTCTGCAATCAAAAAATAGCCTTGTTAAAGAAAAGAATGATGGTCTCTCTTGAGGAGATCAATTTAGCAGTATGCAATCAAAAGTGGCCTTGTTGAAAATACGGATGCTCTCCCTTGAGGATGGCCATTTAGCAGAATGAAATGAAAAAGTGGCATTGTAAAAAGGAATGGTGGTCTCTTTTGTGATCGAGGGTGGAGGTAATTAGTAGTATTTGACTATCTCTGTGCATCTAGCCTATAAGAAGGGGCTACTGTACCTCAAAAGTTTACTCATACCCTAATAATAGTACCAATTTAGTGTCCAGTTTGTAGAAAAAGCAAACTGTGGAATTTTGAAAATTCAGACTTTTGTCATTTATTTTAGATAAAGAATAAAACTAGAAATTAATTTGAAAATGAATAATATACTAGTAAATAAAACAATTTTAATTAAACTTAAAAAGGCTTAGATAATGAAAAATATATTAATTACATTTTAAGTGTTATAAAAATATATGCTGAACTTCAAAGGCTAAAAAGATATTTATTTTGATATGAAATTTCTAATTTATTTTAAGGAAGAATTTGTAAAAATAAATTTGTTTTGATCCAAAATTTAAATCTTCAAACATTTGTTAAGTAAGGACTTGTAGTACAAATTCGTCTTGATCTGAATTTTCAAATATCAAACATTATTTTAGCAATAACTTGTAATACAAATTCGTCTGAAATTTCAAATTTGTTTTGGTCTGAAATTTCAAATTTCAAACATTTTTTTAAACAAGATACCTTGAACACATTTTTTATTTACATTCATATTCTACCCTGATATAATATAAACATGATTTCAATATGGTCAATTTGAAAATGTGAAATATGAAAAACCAAAAGCATTTTTTCCCCAAGTATTGTTAAGTGTGTATGGCAGCAACAAGATGCATCATACAGTATATAAAAAGACACCTCTCAGCTCACTATTGGAAACTATTTCAGCATTGTCAAGCATTTTAAAATGAAAAAAGAACTCAAGATTTGCAATATATTTAAATTTATTATATATATATAACAAGATGAACTGTGAGCTAATGCTCACGTATGATACCCCTGCTCTTCGGCAAACAGGAAGTAGGAATCTGACAGGTCATAAAACGCTTCCCACGATATGGGGTACCTATATGAAGCTTGTGACCAAATATCAGATTTCTGCCATCAATAGTACTGAGAAAAATGGGATGAAAAATGTGCATATATGTTCAATGTGTATAAAAACCAACTAAGTCGGCAAACAGGAAGTAGGAATCTGACGGGTCCAAAAACGCTACTCACAATATGGCATACCTATATGAAGCTTGGGACCATATATCAGATTTCTGGCATTGATAGTTGCTGAGAAAAATGCGACGAAAAATATCTTGGACGGACGGAAGGACGGACAGACGGACAGAGGTACAACAGTATACCCCCTCCCCCTTCGGGGAGCGGGAGTATAAAAATGACGATCGCCATGATAGAGCTGAAAAATTGCTGAATTGGCATTAAACACCAATCAATCACTCACTAAAAATGACAGAGAGATCGATCCAATATTGTTTTGGTTTTATTTAATAGGAAGAAAATTTAAAATAACTTATTCTCACTACATATGAGTAAATTTTGGGGAACAAAATTGGTTTATGAAATGAGAAATTGAAACAAGAATCAGAAAAAATAAATAATATATTATACAAAAATATAATAAATCACTTCCAACTTTTCGTCATTTTCCCTCTCTTTTTTGATTGGAATACAAAATGTTTATATGCATTTTCTATGAACAACATTTAAAACCCAATAATTAAATTAAATTCATCTGTAGGATTTGACAACAAAATTGACATTATCTTAATACCCTTTTTAGAAATTCAAAATTGTTACCCTGTTAAATTGGTCTATATAACCCTGTTTTATTACTTAATTAAGTATGAACTACTCAAACACACCACGCCTTCAATAAAGGGTGATACACGGTACTTTTACCCGCCTAAAAAGGTCTTTGGTACCTCTTGATTTTAAAGAGTGTTGTACAAGATATTCAGGAAATGTTCCAATTTTAATTTTTTTTAAAGTACCGCCTATAAATAAAGAAGTACTGGTAGACCTGAAAAATATTGAAAGCCCTGACACACATGGTGGAATCATTTTGTACTATGTTTGATTAAACAGCAGTGTTATTAAACAGATACCACATGTATACAGAAATATAATTAATATGGATACAAGTATGATGAATTACATGGAACGTTTTATCTAAATGATGTGACTAAAAAAATAATATTTTGCTTAATTCACGGCCAAAAGAAATGCATAAGAATCAGCACCATGTCATTACATATGAAAGTAATAAAATAAAGCGAAACAAAAAATTTGAAAGGGAAGGGAGTTGCACACTTCGATATGCATGCCAACATTCCGTAAAGTTTTGTTTTTTTACAAACTAATATATTATATAAATGTACATCACTATTTCCGTGCCTGTCCACTATTCATCATATTCAACGTTACTCAGGCAATACAAATGATCGTTGGGCTCATTATCCGTCACAATTATTGTGATGTCGTCTGTGACGATTATTTGATGTGGTATACGATATGATCAATGTAAAACTATAATATAATCATATAAACTCGTGTTAATTATATAACAAAAGGTCAAATGTTTTGTAAATAGTATATGGCATCGTTGTCTGGGAGTTTTTTTAAATGATCAGTTCCATAATCATTTCATATTCTCTTAGTGAAGTTTTCAGGGAACACACCTTTCTTTCCATCAGATTTCTTCACACCAAGCAACCATCCATCATCCTGTAATAAAAAGGGGAAAAAAACGATAATTAAACAAATATATTAAAACAGAATGGATGAACGTACGGACAGACAAACTGAAAAACAATATGTTCCTATACTATCGTAGGCGGGGCATAAAATCATCAATAGAAAAAATAATTCTTAATTCTCAAGGCAAAAAGGTTAAAAAAACACATGGAACTCCTTTTGTCTTGTTTGGATCAGATGAAGACAAAATCAACACATGCAAACCATTAAAGCACATCGATGGTGTAATGGTTAATGTGCTTGCCTCGAGTGCGGTAGATCGGGTCAAACCAAAGACTATAAAATTGAAATTTGTTTCTCTGCTAGGCATGCAGTGTTAATGAGAAAGAGCAAAGACTGGATGACTCGGAATCAGAACAATGTGTCAGAGTGGGGCAATATGTCTATCCGCGGACTGTTGTTTCAGTGAGCTAACACTATAAAAATCCAACTCAGCGAACCTCATCATCATCATCTCATTGAAATTAACTTGTTCTCGCCATGATATAGCTGAAAAATTGCTGAGTTGGCGCTAAACAACAATCACTCACTGAAAATCATTGCATCTACCGGGAATTTTTTGATATCGTATAAAAAATAAAAAATATCAGCCAAACATTTAATTTTAATAACCTTAATCTGGAATTTTATGTAACGCTAGCATTAAATTAATATACAACATTAAAATATCATGGATAACTCTGGTTAGAAATTAAAATTACTGAAAATCAATGAAAAAAGCTGAAACCGTCTACATCCACTTTTAAAAAGTCCGTTTTTTAACTGTTCTGACCGTGTCCTGCAACTTTCAGAATATTTTTATCAGAGGAAAATAGCTGAAATCCATTAAATAACTGAAAAAAATCATCCCTGGAATATTTTGTACTATTGTGTCTTATATGACCATTTGTCTTATACTGTACCAAAATGTCTGTACTGATGGTGTTTGGTTTATCTTTTTCAACATTACCTGATCATCAGGATCATCAAATGGCATTACATAGATTAGCTCCCCTGCCTCAAAGGACAACTCGTCTTCATCTTCATTTTTGTACAAATGTGTAGCCAGTACCTGTAAAATCAAACAAAAAATTGCTAA
Source organism: Bathymodiolus septemdierum (assembly GCA_963383655.1). Lineage (NCBI taxonomy): Eukaryota > Metazoa > Mollusca > Bivalvia > Mytilida > Modiolidae > Bathymodiolus > Bathymodiolus septemdierum. The sequence goes on along the minus strand of OY726529.1, from coordinate 32,432,971 downwards.
GGATGGAGTAGCATTACGTATTTGACTATCTGTCTTAAAAGATAGATAATTAGTAGATAATTACGTCTCGGCTTCATTGTCGCCAAAAACTGGAATAGTCGTTGAAAACCATAGCCCTTTTGCAAGTCATTGGGGGTTAGGATGTTGGTATTTAATGCCCTACAACAATATTTCAGCTATACCATGGTGGCTAGTTTTATTGGTGGAGGAAACCGGAATACCCGGAGAAAACCACAGACCTGTCGCAAGTCATTGACAAACTTTATCACATAATACTGTATCGAGTAAACCTCGCCATGAATGGGGTTCGAACTCACAACTTTAGTGGTGATAGGCACTGGTTGTACAGGAAGTTGTAAATCTAATTACCATACGATCACGACTACGGCTCCATATCATAGAAAGAGGCAATATCGATAGCTCCAACACACAAATAGACGAACAAGACGGCCCAAAACTAATATTAGAAGTAGCGTTACATTACTTACAGCAAACCTGCAACCGTCGGGTAATTTATCAGGAAGTTTTGAAGACGTTGGAATTTCATATAAATCGTCTTCTTCATTCTCATTGTTCTTATCATCTTTTACATCAATCTGATCTGGAACTTTATCATAATAATGATCTGAATCGTCGTCCTCAACAACATTGTCTTTAATTTCTACTGCTTTAACGGGAATGTCTTCTTCTTCTGGAAGGGGCTCCTTAGGGGGTATGAGAGGTTGAGAGGGTGGCCGAGGTGGAGGATGAGATGGTATATCGTCAACCTCATCCTCGGGTTCTGGTTTTGATATTACTTTGATTTCTTCCTGAAGTTTATCACCGTCAGGACCATTCAATACTGGTCGTTCAGCGTTTACCTGTAAAAAAACAAATATATGAAAACATGCACTATAAATTTATGTATCAGACATGAGTTAAAACCTAGCATAGTGAGTGAGTGATCGTTATTTAATGCTCAATTAGCAACTTTTCTGCTAAAATAATGGCAAGAACAACTCATATTCGATGAAATGATAATGATATCATCTTTGTACTAAATGAACACACTTTGTTTGATTTTTTTAGTACTAGCTAACTGAAACAGTCACTTCACTCGGACACATTATCCTGATTCCGTGCCAAGCAGTATTTGCTCTTACTCATCACTGCTGTGTGCTTAGCAACATATACTAATTTTATAGTCCTTTGTTTGACCTGACCTGAGGTGAGCACGATAATCATTACACCACCGATGTGGTTAATACCTTTACTTGATACTTATCAGCCGAATATAACTGCAATCACCATTGTTAAACTTATATTGAACTGACTTTGTCCTTTTTTATAATAAGTTGTGTATCTTTTCGAAAATAAAAAATAGTAAAACAATCATTGTCGATATTAAAACCAAAAACAACTTGAAACACTCAGAAATGCAACTAGTATTACTGTGAGCACAGCTCACTAAGATATACCCCCCGCTCCCCACATCTGTCCAACCTATTTCCATAACCAAAACATTACGGATTGTTCCGACCAAAAATGAAAGGGACCCTCCTCTCTTCACCGGTAAGCTGCTGATAAAATTTCAAAACATTCTGAGAAACACTACTCAAGTTCTCATACGACATGGGGTAAAATTCCTATTTTCCGTCATATCAATTCCAATAATTCTAGAACGACAAAAGTAAAAATCGTCAAAAATGAAAGGGATCCTCCTCTCTTCACCGGTAAGCTGCTGATAAACTTTCGAAACATTCTGAGAAACACTACTCAAGTTATCATACGACATAGGGTAAAAATCCTATTTTCCGTCATATCAAGTCCAATAACTCTGGAACAGAAAAAGTGAAAATCGTCAAAAATGAAAGGGATCCTCCTCTCTTCACCGGTAAGCTGCTGATAAAATTGCAAACCATTCTGAGAAACACTACTCAAGTTATCATACGACATAGGGTAAAAATCCTATTTTCCGTCCTATCAAGTCCAATAACTCTGGAACGGCAAAAGTGAAAATCGTCAAAAATGAAAGGGATCCTCCTCTCTTCACCAGTAAACAGCTGATAAAATTTTAAAAGATTCTAAGAAACACAACTCAAGTTATCGTACAACATAGGATTTGTCTACAGACGGACGGACATGGTGAAACCAGTATACCCCCCTACAACTTCGTTGCGGGGGGTATAAAAATGAAAATGACAGAAAACCAATGGCTTGGTATAGGCACAAAAATATTGCAGGGTTAAATTCATTTATTTCCAATAATTAACGCTACAAGCCAAAATTATCCTGAGAAGAAACAACACAGCATCCGATTTTGGATTCCCACTTTCTTCATTATGTTGCACATTATGAACATTTCCCCCCTCCCTCTCCTCCCCCGGTCATAGAAAACTTTAAAACATAATGCTAATTTGTAGTTTTCTACACGATGATAGAGAAAAGTTTGAAGATACCAAAGGGGTAATCAGAAGCCATAAATCGAAGGACAGACAATACAGTGGCCAAAAGAAAGAGGACAAAAGGACAAACAATGATGTACAAAACATTACACAGAAAATTAAAGATCGAGTAACACAAACTCCACTAAAAATGGAGGGTGAACTCAGGTGCTCTGGATGGGTAAGCAGCTCCTGCTCCACATATGGCATCCGTCGTGTTACTACACAATGATAAAGAAAATAGGCAACGACTCAATATTAAACTGTATTTTGCTCATTTCTAGTTTCAAACTAGTCAAACCTGCCTATGCGGTCACCTCTATTAAGCAGTCACCTGTATTAAAAGGTCACCTTTTTCTTGATCTGTCATAGAAAATTTCATATGAATTGAACTTCTTTTAAGAGGTCACCTGACTTATAAAGCCACTATTTCTTTGTCCCAAAGGTAACCTCTTAATATACAGGTTTGACTGTATTTGGCACATAAAATTATATATATTTTTACCACTGGTTCTTCACATTTACTAACAGGAAGTTCCACCTGTTGTTCAGTGATGTTACTTTCACTTTCATTTTCTGTTGATACATTCACTACTTTTGATGGTGTGGTATAACTTACATCATTGTTTTCATACAATGGGCCTAAAAATAAAAACACATTATCTATCATAGGTATATACAATGGTCATATGTTTTAGGTCAATTTGACCGTAAGAACATTTAAATTATAGATATAACTTAACTATGTATTTTTATACATCATTAATTTCATTAAATAACAATATAGTGTTTCACTTTGCATTTTTCTTATTGCTAAAATATTTTCAAAATATAAATAATTTCCTAATTAATTTAATGTGGGCAATTATATGGAAATTATCTCCTATTAACATTGTTGTCTCCCTTAGCTCATCTTGTTAAGGGAGATAACTTACTGTTTACTGTTGAATTCAATAAAAATACAATTTGTATACTGACAACAAAGACAAATTAATTTGCATTTCAACAACATTGAAGTTTTATGATATATATTGTCTATTTGCAGAATGTAAAAATAGGATATCCTTTTTCTTATTCTTGTAATAGTTGTCTTTCTTTGGTAGGTGTGAAAGGGAAAATTATGTAAATATCTATATTTTATGGAAAGAATATTTGTGCAAAGGAAAGAAAACATTGTCTAAGAAATCTAAAAAATATAATTAAAATTCTTACTACAATGTATCAGGGAATTGAAGGTTGAAAATAAGATTCAAAACTAATATTACATTGCCAAAATTTCGGTACAAATAATATAGAAATACCTACTTAAAAAGCCTTAAAAGGTACACAACTCTTACTGAACTTGAATTACACAAAGATGGAATAATCTGTGTTGAATATAGTACATATACACCAAATACCCATTTATATTACTGTAATATATATCCCTGCCACTGAATAACATAGATTAATCAGTTAATAGAGATCACTATAAGATATTATTCATTATTCATATTAAACATTGAAAAAAAAGTCCCTATAAGACAGGTGGCCTTTGGGGGGGGTTGTGGTGTTTAATGCAACTTTCAACAATATTTCAGCTATATCATGGCAGTCTGTTTTATTGATGGAGGACCCAGAGAAAACCACCGACCTGCCACAAGTCAATGACAAACTTTATCACATAATGGTGGACTATGGTGGGAGTGGCCTTATAAGAGGGGAATTACTGTCAACAAATTTTTTACATGAATATCCCTTTTCCTGCTAGGGTCTAGATTTTTCTTTCATCTTTAATTATCATATTGTTTTTGAGATTGGTGATGCAACGAGCAGATAAAATTTAAGAAATTATGAATATCTCATATCAATAACCTCATAGAATCAATACAAACAAAAATATTCATCTGGTTTTGAATCTATTGTTTGTTTGATGGTGTTTAATGCCACTTTCAACAATATTTCAGTTATATCGTGGCTGTCAGTTTTATTGGTGGAAGAAACCGGAGGACCCGGAGAAAACCACTGTCCTGTTGCAAGTCACTGACAAACTTTATCACATAATGTTGAACACCTCACCCTGATCGAGATTCAAACTCACAACATCATTGGTGATCGGCACTGATTGCATAGTTAGTTGTAAATCCAACAACCATACGATCATGCCCACGACAGCCCCTTGGCTTTGAATCTATATATCTTACATCTTTCGACTATGTTCTAATTAATGACCTTTTAACATGCTGTAATTATACCATATAACCCTTGACATCTAATACTATATCACATCTACTTATACTGTACACAATATTCGTGCTGTACTACTGTTAGCCTAGAGTAGTAAGCTCCACCTGAATCAGATCTCTCACATGCTCCCCTTTACCGTTCTGTCGCGTCGTGAGTGGGAGTTCTGGGGAAAGCCCATTATGACATGAGGTCATACACATGTAACCCATAATGGGATTTCCTCAGATCTCCCACACAGCGACATATCAGTAAATGGGAGTAAGTGATAGATCTGATTTAATCAGATTAAGTAAGCAGCAAATCCTATATTACAACTCTTCCCCTAAGTAACAGTCTTACAAAAATCAACTGAAAAGCACTTTTACAATATTTATCTCCCAGACACAGCTTAAGAAGAGTTTGAAGATACCAAAGGGGTAATCAGAATCCGTAACATAGGGCTACACGTAGCGACAGCTTGATTCATCCACATCAGGTTCATTCTTGTCACCTTTGCGCCTCTTGTTTGTAAACAGATTATGCTACAAAGCATCATTGAGCTAAAATTTCAGAAGAATCCGTCAAATAAAACTCAAGTTATTGTGGAAAAAAACCCATTGTGTCTTCAAATGGAAAGTGAGGACACAACCATACCACAGAATAATGGCAAATACTTTGAGATCGAATAAAACTGGGTCAGTTAATCAATGGTTTTTTTTTTAATGTTTAAACTTTTACAAAGTTTGAATTTCAAATTGCTATTCAAAATTCATATCTGATTAAAATCGGACCTCTCACTTGCTCCTCTCCTCTACTGATATGTCACGGCATAGGAGATAAAGAGAAAACCACATCACGGGTCACATGTGGGTGAGTGACACTCTAAACTATCCAATGAAAATGGTGATTGCGAGACTACTTTGCATGCTACCAGCAGTCCATTTGGCCGAAAAAGGTCACAACTGTATTTATCATTTCATTATCTATTCATGACATAAGGTCACTCACATGTGATTTTTAATGGGGTTTTCTCTCATCTTTATCATAATGTTTTAAAGAGTGGTGAAGCCAGGAGCAGTTATAAAATTTAAGAAATTAAGAGTATATCATGAATAATCTCCTAGAATGAGATCTCTTACGCAGTGAAATATCAGTAAAGGTGCAAGAGATCTGATTCTAGGAGATTATTCGTGAGATATTCATAATTTCTTTAAAGAGAGATCAGATTTTAATCAGATAGTATTTCTTATAGTGTAATATGTCATATCACAATTAGCTTGCAAAAAAAACAGATTTGTTTGCCATAATGGAAATTTGTATGACTGTTACAATGGATATACAATACTGTCCAATGAGTGATGCATTGAGGGAATTTGTGCCTTTTACCTTTTTTCGGTACCTCCTCAGTGTGAGGGCGAACCTCCTCAGTTTGAGGAAGAGCCTCCTCGGTTTGAGGACGAATCTCCCCAGTTTGAGGAAGAGCCTCCTCGGTTTGAGGACGAACCTCCTCAGTTTGAGGAAGAGCCTCTTCGGTTTGAGGACGAACCTCCTCAGTTTGAGGACCTGTAAATTTCAGAAAATATGCAATAGATTTAATGTAAATTCATGATGAGCATACAGACATAGATAGACATTTTTTTTGTAGATATGTTTTTTTTTTATTACAACTATTTTTCATAACTACTTAAAAAATATATAAAGCTTCTTAAATCTAAATTGATTACATACCATTTTACATAAAATATTATGTGGGGTGTCCATCATAATGAACGTAAATGAAGATTTGATCAAACCATTAAATCCAAATAGAAATTTGAAAATAATTTTTTTTTAAATCCTAGGTTCAAAATAATAATACAGCGGAACTTGTGCAATCCGACACCTAAGTTTTCTGACATCCTGTGACATCCGACAAAAACTTATGATAAAGTATTTCTGTTAATTAAAATAAAACCGACATCCTGTATAATCCGACACATTTCCCTGGTCACTTGGTGTGTCAGATTAGACAGGTTTCACTGTTGTTATATATGTATCTTATTTTACAATTTTAAATCGGGTTTCAATAATAACATACAAAGACGGCTTAATAAAAGCCTGAAGGTTACAATTTTAATTTACATCAACAATTTTATTTATATGCTTTCGCTCCGTAAAAATAGTAATTAAACGCAAGGAATTGGAAACTTATCACAAACAAGAAGTAAATTGTACTAAAACGGGTGCAAGAATACTGCAAACTCTAAATAAATCGAGGAAATCTTCCTTTTTTTTTTTTCTCAATAAACCGGTTATGCTATCAATTACCCGTAACAGTTCCCTATACTGATCATATTTCAATTACATGTATCAGGGATGATTCTAGTTAGAAAATAAAATAACTGAAAATCAATGAAAAAATAGCTGAAACCTCCTTTCAAATGGTTGAGCACCTTTCCGCAATTTCTCTAAAGAGGAAAATAGCTGAAATCAGTTAGATAACTGAGAAAAATCCCTGATGTATAATCAATCATCAGACCAACACTATGCACCACTGTTATAATATTAACGGTACCAACTTACTTTCTGGTGGGCTCTCAGGATCAGATGGAAGTCCATTTATTAGCCCTTCACCGTCAGTTTTAATAGGTGTTGGAAATGAAGGACTGTCTTGTGTTGCTGTTGCTGCTGCAGGTGATGTTGGTGGTCGTTCAGGTCTGGGTGATTTGCTTCCTTTTTTACTTGATGGTGGTGTTGAATGTTTAGAATCATTTTCTCCACTACTATGACCATTTACAATGGCTTCCCTGCAATAATATTATAAGAGTGAGTGATTGTTGTTTAACGTCAACTTTGCAATTTTTCAGATATATGGAGAGAAAGAGTTAATTTTTAATGAAATGATGATGAGGTCCGCTTTGTACTAGACCAACACGCTTAGCTGGATTTTCAGTGCTAGCTCACTGAAACAACAGTCTGGGGATAGACACATAAATCCTGATTCTGAGCCAACCAGTCCAATGATATTTTAATAAAAAATTAATCCTTTCTCATGATTTTGATAGTCGTCAAGTCATTGTATTTTTGCTGTCTTTAGATCAATGAGGGCAAACGGTCAAATTGGTTTTTCTGAACCAATAGCGGGTATCAGGTCCTAGATTAGGAAATTAACTTTGTGAAATTTAAATATCTTTACAAGAATTTAATTAAAGAAACAAAGGTATTTTTTGCTTCTCTGCTATGTTAGGTTTAGGTATATGGTGCTTAATGCCACTTTCAACATTATTTCACATAAATCGTGAGTCAGTTTTATTTGTGGAGGAAACTGGAGTATCCGGAAAAAACCACAGACCCGCCGCAAGTCATTGACAAACTTTATTACATAATGTTGTAATGTATTGAGTACACCTCGCCATGAGCTGGATTCTAACTCACAACTTTAGTGGTGATAGGCACTGATTGCAGAGTTCTAAATAACCCTAAATTCAATATTAAATCTCCAACAAAAACTATTGAGAATCTCCCTTTACAGTACAAGAGTATATTTGAATCTGGATCGACTGATCTTGAAAAGGCTGTCATTTTTCATTTTGTCCCAATGGTGACCATTGAATACCAGTTTTACTGTAAATTTTACAGCAGCATCCATCTTTATGCAGAGAAAATTTGAGAAACAAGAAAACAAGAAAAAACATGCTTGCAATGCACATCTCTATTGCCATAAATTTAAAGACAAATTTAATTTAAAACAAGATATGATTATAATCTAACGATTATGAAGTCTCCCAAACCGGTCACTGACAACCGGTTTAAAAAATAAATTAAAAGCTACCTTTGAAATCGAACAATGTTGAATTTTTGCGGTATTGTGGCAGCCATTTTGAAAATGGAGACCGGTAGAAATTTTTCAATGTCGGGAATCAATTCAGGACATTGAAATCGAACAATGCTGAATTTGTGCGGTATTGTGGTGGCCATTTTGAAAATGGCGACCGGTAGAAATTTTTCGATGTCAGGAATCATTTCGGGACATCATAATCTACCCACATATGAAATGTCGTTGAAATCGGACAATGTTGAATTTGTGCAGTATTGTGACGGCAATTTTGAAAATGGCGACCGGTAGAAATTTTTCGATGTCAGGAATCATTTCGGGACATCATAATCTACCCACATATGAAATGACGTTGAAATCAGACAATGTTGAATTTGTGCGGTATTGTGGTGGCCATTTTGAAAATGGTGACCGGTAGAAATTTTTCAATGTTGGGAATCAATTCGGAACATCATTATCTACCCACATATCAAATTTTTATGATATCGGACAATGTTAAATTTGTGCGGTATTGTGGTGGCCATTTTGAAAATGGCGACCAGTAAAAATTTTTCAATGTTGGGAATCAATTCGGGACATCATTATCTACCCACATATCAAATTTTGATGATATCGGACAATGTTGAATTTTTGCGGTATTGTGGTGGCCATTTTGAAAATGGCGACCGGTAGAAATTGTTCAATGTTGGGAATCAATTCGGGACATCATTATCAACTCACATATCAAATTTTGATGATATCGGACAATGCTGAATTTTTGCGGTATTGTGGTGGCCATTTTGAAAATGGCGACCGGTAGAAAATTTTCAATGTTGGGAATCAATTCGGGACATCATTATCTACCCACATATCAAATTTTGATGATATCGGGAAATGTTGAATTTTTACCGCCCATTTTTTATACCGTGTTTTGGCAGCCATTTTGAAAATGGCAGACATCTTGAAAAATTTTAAAACGCAGAATTGCTCCTCTAATGGTGACCTATCACTATGTCAAATTTTATGTCTCTATCATTATTCATTTAGAAGTTTTCAACATTAATGTACGAAATTTCAACTTTCCAATAGGATTCTATAGTAACCCCCACCCCCTTTGAACCCCTCAAAATATGACTTTGACCCCCTTTACCACAAAGCTGAAAACTTTAGGATCAACTAGAAACATATATCTATAACTCCACCAAGTTTCATGAAATTCTGTCCAGTAGTTCCTGAGATCTGCCGTGGACAAGTTCATGGTCCGAGGAAAGAAAGGAGAAAGAGAATAATAATAAGAAACGGAGCAAAAACACTAAGTCTCCCAAACTTTGTTTGGGAGACTTAATAAATATTTAGTCAGAAATTTCATGCTTAGTTCAAGATTGTCCATTCACCTGTTAAAAAAATACATACAAGTATGGCCGGGTTGCAAAGGTGTTCAATGGGTTAAACATTACGATATGGATATCGTGACTTCACTATAATATAACATAATATGCAGCCCGGCCAAAAAATCATTAAACCATGCAATTGTATTAGTATCCACATTCACAGATCTGTTAAAAACAGAAATATTACATTGCATCATCAAATTTTAAATTGTGCTAAAGTACATATTTCCACAACAAGAAATAACCAATTTTATTTATAGAATAAAATTAAAATCAATCGATAAAAAAAATGAGTCAACATTTAACTTACATAAAGAAGGAAAATCTCAAACTGAAACAACATTCTGTATCGTCAATATATTTTATTTACTACCAGTAACCATGGCAACAACATTACAATATATTATGACTACCAAATCAACAATTTATCTTATCTACCAGTGAGAACATTATAATATTTTACTACCGGGAAAAACTAATTTCGGAGCTATTTTATACTTGAAATTAGTTGATGAAATTCACAATAACATGACTGGTGTCACTAATGAAGCAAGAACTCCTTAACATTCCAGAGCATCTTAAATTACACCTGGCTTTCAGTGGTGTTTGTGTTGTTCAATCTTTAGTTTTCTGTGTTAGTGTTTTGTATATCATTGTCTTTCTGTCCTTTTTCTTTTGGCCATTGTGTTGTCTGTCCTTCGATTTACAACTTCTGGTATCTTCAAACTCTTCTTAAACAATGACCTCAGATTTGATCAAACACCGAATGTTACAAGATATTAATTAGTGAATAGTCATAAACCCAACAGATTTCAAATTTTCATTAGATTGGATATCTGTGAAGTTATTTGTAAAAACTCATTTCTTCCAATTTCAACATCTTACTCAGGTAACCTATACTTACTCATTATTCATGACTCCACTAAGAGGTCTTGGTTGGTATGTGTATTGTTTGTTGTCTTCAGCTAGAGTATCTGCTATAGACATTGCTGTATCATTTAACTGTAAAAATATAACAAAATATTCTTATAAAAAAATGTACAGGCCTTTGAGTAAGGGGCAGTACCAGGTTCTTTGGTACCTCCTGATATAAAAGAGCGTCGGATAAGATATTCATGATAATTGTTCAAATTTTAATAAAATTGTAAATAGTAAAATAAATACTGGTAGACTTGAAAAATATTGAAAGTATACTGCATGTACAAATGCATACCCTTTTTTGGGCAGGAAAATCACCCAAAAGACTCAAAAGTGGTATCTCCTGATTCTCCATGATACTTACAGGAGCAAGGAGCATGAGTAACAAATAATGGGGTCAGAGTCAGGATAATGTATCCAAGGGAAGAAGCATGTCTATCTGTGGACTGTTATTTCAGTGAGATAACATTATTAATAGTTACCTAGCAGGGACCATCGTGGTCGTGATCGTATAGTAGCTTGATTTACATGCAATTACCTCTGCAATCAGTGCCTATCTCCACTAAAGTTGTTAGTTCGAATCCCACTCATGGTGAGGTGTACTCGATACAACATTATGTGATAAAGTTTGTTACCTGCAGCAGGTCGGTGGTTTTCTCAGGATACTCCAGTTTCCTCCACCAATAATACTGACCATCATGATACAGTGGAACCTGAGCAATCCGACATGTGAGTTTTCCGACATCCTGTGACATCCGACAAAAATTTATGGTCCCAAAGTAGTTCTGTTAACTAAAATAAAGCCCGAGTATTCCGACATCCTGTACAATCCGACACATTTCCATGGTCCCTTGGTGTGTCGGATTAGACAGGTTCCACTGTATAACTGAAATATTGTTGAAAGTGGCGTTAAACACAATACCCCCCCAACACCTCTGAAATTGGCCTTTGGTAAGAGGAGACAACTGTACCATTTTATAATTCTTACCTTTCCTGTTTCACCGTGGAATGTATTTTCAGCATTGAAGTAATTTTTAAATGTTGTTGCATAAAAAGTTATCCGACTGAAAAAAAAAGAGAGAAATATGCATTTATAGTAATTTATAACAGAAAGACGATAATCAACTCAACATTATACAGACAAATCATGATTGAGGGGGAAATAAATGTCAAAATTGTGTTTTTGGTTTTATTTTTCTTCGTTTTGTGTGTTTCTTTGGATTGTCCATTTTTGATTGCGCCTTCGATGTTTTCGAACATTTATTTACTGAACGATAAATCAGGCCTCTACAATAACATTTTTTCTGACCTGTCAATCTGAATATGTGTGCGAATTTTCACTTGTCTGAAAGGCAAATAATGCTTGCTAAAAAAAATTAAAAAAAAATAATGTTAAAAAAATAATAATAAATACCATCACTTTATTAATATTTTTTAATCATCCTTTGGACAAATAATTATTTCCCTTTCTAGCATCCAATTTATAGACAGGTATAGAAAGACAAGTCGGACAAGCCTAATGGCGCATTCACAAGGTCAAATTATTCCCTCAAATTCTCTTTAAAACTTTACTTGTCCACCTATTTCGAACAAAATATTGACACTTATCCAAAAAACTTTAAACCTTTGTCAACCCTTCAAATGTGTTTGAAGACGTGCTTAGACATTCAAATTTGTGTTTAAAACAGGTACAGCTTGAAGAGAATTTTAATTAAATATTTTACCATATAAACGCATTCTTTACAGAAAAGGAAATTAACATTATTATCAGGACCACTTAAACAACCATGTTAACCATGAAATATCTCAACAAATTACAATGTAATCAAATTAAAGGCAATCCATTGGCCTCTGCTATGATAGATAGGGGGCATCCTGGTCGTGATCATATGGTAGTTGGAATTATAACTACCTATGCAATCAGTGCCTATCAACACGAATGTTGTGAGTTCGAACAACGCTCAGGTGAAGTGTACTCGATACAACAATATGTGATAAAGTTTGTCCTACTTGCGGTAAGTCTGTGGTTTCGTCCAGGTACTCTGGCATCCTCCATCAATAAAACGGACAGCCATGATGTAACTGAAATATTGTTGAAAGTGGCGTCAAACACCATAACCCTAATCCTAACCTCTACGATGATACCGTATAACCGGTAATTTCTGCGGTGTGAAATTTCTGCGGTTTTGGTCCAAAAAGATGACCTTTAATTTTTGCAGATTTTTATTTCTGCGGATTGAAAATCTCGGCATACAATCATATTTCTTGATCTGGAGTAATTGTAATTAACAGGTAAAAATCATCATGCCACAGCTAAATAACCTTTAATTGTTTTGTAAACATTAATATAGTACCAGGTTTTGTTTATCTGGATATAGTAATTACAACTAATTAAATATTTGACACTTATGGCGGAATCGGAGTTAGAGTTTGAAAACGTATTTTGTACGGGACATTAAACATTTATTTTACATAATATTCTGCGATTTTAATTTCTGCGGTCCGGAGTTGACCGCAGAATACCGCAGAAATTAGATTGCCGCAGAAATTACCAGTTATACGGTAGGTTGACAGTCACAGTCTTTGCTTCATCATATGTAAAAGTTAACATCATCATATGTAAAAGTTAACATCATCATATGCAAAATGACTGTACCATGTGAATATCATATGTAAAAGTTAACATCATCATATGCAAAATGGCTGTACCATGTGAATATCATATGCAAGTAGAATGTTGTGACTTCATTTGAACAAATTAGATTAACAAGATGTTTAAATTTATACAACGTTTATGAAAAGGACACAAACCTATTGAAAAATTCTGGCAACTCATTGTGTAGTTCGTTGCTTAAAACTTCATATATTTTTCTTGATTCTTCCAATTCTTCATTGGCCTGAAAATTAAATTAAAGTAAACCATAAACACATTATCAGAATAAAATTGTTTTCTTTAATAAATTGTTATTGGTGTCCAGAGAATCTTTATATATACTCGGTACTAGTGACAGCTTCCAAGGGTCAACGCAAAAGAGCTGCCAAGCATATCTGCTCTAGATGGGGGTGTTGTTACTTTATAATACGGAAAGATTGACTGTGGACCATGTTGGACAACACAATTAGAGAGTGCCATGCTCCCTGAACATCAAAAACCTCTTTTGTTGATTTCGAAAAAGAGTAGATGCATTGTAACTTATGGGGCTTTGTTTTTATCTGCAGATTAGAACTGATGAATTCTATAGTTTTACTTTAATTTTGTCATTATGCCGTCATCATTAACATTTGTTGCTCTAAAAAGAATTTTCTAAAGATTGTTGTTTTGAATTTCAAGTTCTGATCTCAAAGTTATTAAAAACAGCCATACAATCTCTTTAAAATTTCCCTAAAGGTGACTTCAGTGGCAACTTATCAAATTTTTAAAAGTGACCCGTCATATAAATGGACTCTTAGGATCCTCAAGTTCAGGCCAAAATTAATCAATTATTTGTTTGTCCAAACGTGATCAACAAGAAAAAAAAGGTAGCTACTAGAATTGGGTTTTTTTCACAAATGTTTTTTTTATTTCTGAACATTTTCATGTTTGATAGTGATAAAGTATCTTATTCCAAATTGTAACACATTTTAAAAGTATTTCCCTGCCTACCTACCAAAGTCCAACACATACAGGTCAGATATAAGCAAACAAACATTTTGTAAATGGTGGCCTCATGTGCACAAAATGTTGTATCCATGATTGATGAATAAATTAAATATTTATACTTTACCTTTGAAATTTTGGCTTCATCTCTTTTCTTAGCATTTTGTAGTACTTCAGCATTGTGTCGAGCATTATCGAAATAAACTTGCTTTCTGTGTCTTTTAGCAATTCTTACCTAAAGAGGAAAAAAGTATACATTTAAATTAATATTAAATTCTAAAATGATAATTTAACACCAATTTCAACGATATTTTCAGAAAATTGGAATAACAAGAGAATTTATCTGACCTTCCTAAAAGGCTGTCAGAATTGAATTTTTTGTTTATACTAAAAGTTGTCAATATTTGATGTTTTATACTAATTGCAGTTGAAATTTTTCATAATATCATACGTAAATAGCCTACAACGAAGGAAATACGTCACTGTTTGATTTTCTTCCATTCAGGAAAGAATTCAATGTTGACCTGTGCAATTTTCATACGACCTGGCAGTGAACTCATTCGGGAAAGCGTTTGCGCATGTGCGAAATTGTTTGTTGATGAAGAAAATGTCAGATATGAATCTTGGAAGAACAAAAACATTGACGGATTCTACACGAAAACGACACAAAAAGGAGGATTCAGCAAGCTTTGTGTAAAAATTAAACCAGAGGCTCTTGAGAGCCTGTATCGTTCACCTGGTTATAAAAAGAAACAATTGGTCCTATGTAAAAACTATGTCCTGCAGTGGTAGTCATCTTGGAATTCCGATCAACATAAAAAACACAAAGTTTGTAGAGGACCTTCCAATGATTGATGCACAGTTTAGGTTCAATCAGTGCAATAGCTTCAGAGAAGAACATATTTCTGCATTTTCCCAATATGGTCCTGTGTTAATACTATGACCTGCGGTGGCAGCCATCTTGGATTTCCGATCGCCATAAAAAACAGAAAATTTGTAGAGGACCTTCCAATGATCATTCCTGGGCAGATTTGTTTCAACTGTCCAAGTGGTTTCAGAGAAGAAGCGTTTTGAAACATTTTTCCCATAGGGTCCAATGTTAAACTAAGTCCTGCCGTAGCCGCCATTTTGAATTTCATATCAGAACAAAAAACATAAAGTTTGTAGAGGACCATCCAATGAACATTCATGTACAGTTTGGCTTTAATCATATTTGTAGTTTCTGAGAAGAAGGCATTTGAACATTTTCCCATATGGTCCAATGTTAATCTATGTCCTGCGGTGGTGGCCATCTTGGATTTCCGATCGGCATAAAAAACAGAAAATTTGTAGAGGACCTTCCAATGATCATTCATGTGCAGTTTGGTTTCAATTGTCCAAGTGGTTTCAGAGAAGAAGCATTTTGAAACATTTTTCCCATAGGGTCCAATGTTAAACTAAGTCCTGCCGTAGCCGCCATTTTGGATTTCATATCGGAATAAAAAACCTTAAGATTGTAGAGGACCATCCAATGAACATTCATGTACAGTTTGGCTTTAATCATATTTGTAGTTTCTGAGAAGAAGGCATTTGAACATTTTCCCATAGGGTTCAATGTTAATCTATGTCCTGCGATGGCGGCCATCTTGGATTTCCAATCGGCATAAAAATACAGAAACTTGGTAAAGGACATTCCAATGATCATTCATTTACAGTTTGGGTTCAGTCTGTTCATTAGTTTCAGAGAAGAAGATCTTTGAAATTTCAGCCAATCTGAGCATATTATTGGCCCTGGCAGCCATGTTGAATATCCGACTGGAACGAAAAACAGAAATTTTGTAGAGAACCATCCAAGGAACATTTCTGCTAAGTTTGGTTCCAATTGGCCCAGTGGTTTCGGAGAAGAAGCTTGAAATGTGAAAAGTTTACAGACGACAGACAACAGACGACGGACGTCAAGTGATGGCAATAGTTCACCTGGACCAAAGGTCCAGGTGAACTAAAAAAGATGTTATACCAACATACTCCCTTTTTCAACACGTAAGCATAATTTAGTATTTTTTTCGGCCGAATCGTATTTTGGCAGTAGAATTGCATTGTAAGTTTTTTATATATTCCTTTTTCAGGAGAAAACACTAGGTGATATCTCTTTTAAATTAGAGACTAAAATAATGAACTTCATGTCTGTTTTTTTTCTAAAAAAATATAATCAAGACCACTCAAGTGTTGTCAATAATATGCAATACAATTTGTTTACAATTTTTCCTTTATCGGGCCCCTTTGCACAGTTTGAGTTTGTTTTTATTGATTTCATCACGCATTTCCAATTTTAAGTGTCATTCTTACTAAAGACCATTATATAATATTAACTGATTACCCCGGGATCCAATTTCATAGATATATTTCTTAAATTATATTAATTCTAACGAATTTACATGCAACATGCTTCCTCGGTTATTGATAGCAGTTATCAGTGTTCGGCAAACTTCGGAACTGCAGCCGATTTATAATTAGGCCATGTTAATGGTGATTCCACCAACAGACATTCAAATTCTTTTCACTAATTACGACATTATATCACATTTTTTAAACCTGGTTTTTTGTTCAGACATTTTTTTAGTATAAAACATTGAATATTGCCAACTTTTAACATAAACAAAAAAATTCAATTCATACAGCCTTTAAGTCACTGAAAAATTTTATCATATAAATTTGTAACAATTACATCACACCTTGGGGTCAGGAGGTCAACTCACAAACCTTAGTGATGACAGTTTCAGATTCTACAGTGAGCAAATCCCTTTTATATGTAATTTGAATATTAATATTGTGTTATCTCCCTTTTCAAGATTTATATTTTACAATTAGGAGATAACTGTATTGTATTTGAAAATTTCACAGCATCAATTGGAGATTTGATGGTCACAAATTGAGTTTACTGGTGACGCGTTAGTGGAGCCAGTAAACAGACATTTGCGACCATTAAATTGACAATTGATGCCGTGAAATTTTCAAATACAATAGTTATCTCCATTCTAATTTAATCATGTGTAGGATAGATGTATATTGCCATATTATTGACAAGATGACGTAAGTGGTAATCAGCTAAAATTCTAAAAAATATCTCATGCTATTTCAACTGTGGAATTGATACCGTGAAAATTACACCATTAAATCGACAATTGATGCTGTGAAATTTTCAAATACAATACAGTTATCTCCATTCTAATGTAAACATGTGTATTGCCACATTATTGACAAGATGACGAAAGCGGTAATCGGCTAAAATTCTAAAAAAATCTCATCATATTTCAACCGTGGAATTGATACCGTGAAAATTACAGCATTGTCCAATCACAAACCAGGGATATTGAACAACTACATTCGAATTTATTTTTACATAGTGGAGAAACTAAATCACATGCAGGGAAACAGACATACAAAATGAGGAATCATTTTATCCAAATGCAAGAAAGTAACCCATCTTTTTCCACTATTTAATACATTATATTTATCCATTCAGTACTTCTTGTAACTAGAATTAATCTCTCCAGTAAAAGATCTTTTAACCAATCAAGCCGTTTCTTCAAACACTTCGAAACAATGTCAAAATGTGGCTGGTATCCTGATACTAAACTGATATTGTGTCAAAGTTTTTGAAGAAACGACCTGGACTGTGTTGCTCAAATCTCAATTAAATTTACGTCCTAATTAAACCTTAAGTGTAAATTAATTTGGTGTCATCCTGGTTTGCCCACTTTTAATTACAGGTATAAATAAACATAGGGTTGTTGTTTTAACAATTAAAGTTTGTTTCTGAAATGTAGTTATATTTTTACCTGTATTTTAACTGTAAAATCTTGTAAAGAATTATATAATTTACTATTGAATTAAGTGAAATATGCACATTTTAACAATAAATCTTTCACAAACTCTGTAGAAATATGCTTAATAATTTTAATAACAAAATTTGCAAAACTTATAAAATTTTGACGAAATATCTTACAAATTTTTGTTTTGAATTGGTAAAATTATGACAGACAATTAAGTTAAATGCACGATACTTGGAGAATAAAATGAAATTAAGGATGTCATTTAGAAATTATTTTAATTTTTGCACTTTCTTTATTGTTTAATTATATTTTTTTTCAAAATATATTTCATTTTTAAATTAAATGAATTAACAATTTGAAAATTGAAACTGTTCAGTATCCAAGCTTAATATATAACATAATGTAAATAGTATTCTGCATCCAAGCTAGGATTTTTATGTTTCAACCACCAAAGCTGTGCTTTTGAAGCAGGCCTTGCCAGCTTATCCAAGCTGTTAATTGTGTCTATTTGAACTCTTCTCACAAATTATAAGCATTATAAATAGAAAGTTGTTTTAGTTTTGAATCATTCAAACCAAGTATGGCAAACGCTCGACTTCAAGCACTTCAGTACGTCTAGAACAAGTTTGGCAGAGAAAGTTTGGTCCTAGGAGGTCACCGTTTCAGAGTGAAGAACAGAC